>OY720256.1:183495-783495 GCA_963082625.1 Pasiphila rectangulata
TGCAAGGGGTTCCTCATAGGACGTGACGTGCCTGAAGACGGAATTTAGAGAAATTCCACATTTAGGGGGTTCAAACAGGGACCCACTTATAGTCAATAGAGCTACCTTTTGGTCTTGCAACATTTAGTATAATAAAAGCTCAATAGTTAGCAGTACAACATTTTTACACCTAAAATAAAAATTAATCATCTCATTCAAAATCAAACTGCAAACACAACCTTTACCTACTCTAGAAAAATTATAATACCAGTTTCGATAGCCTTCATCCTGTTAGCATATGTAGGTGTGCAAATCGATTGTGTCTGGTGATATTAGATATCCGGCCGAAACCTAAGATAAAAAAACCTCCCAGGTGCTAATGAATGAAACCGAGAAACAACATAACAATGACTCAGTACCAGATCTTGAACTTGACTCGCGGTGGCGACTGCGCTACTGTAGAGCTTCAAGCGGAAAGGAACAGAATCAATTAAGTTTTTCTTCGACTTTTAGCGTACAGGCGCTAATTATAATGTAGCAGGAAACTTGATAATAGCACAGATAGACAATGATAATAGGCATCTCGATTAGTTAGGCCTCCGAGGATGTTAATTCTTACCTTCCTACAAAAATAACATCATTTAAAGCCGAAGACAGAGCGATGGCACTTTGTGGGGAGGTCATGCATGACCGGCAGCCGTGGAAGCGGCGGCAGTCCAGACACTTATGACCTGCTGCTGTGGACCTGCACTTAGCTAGAACATTTAGAAATCTTCATAATTTTCCTGTCCTTATTCCACGCTAAGTGGGTTCTAAACATTCGTCTCTATCACCCGTCAGTTCAGCAATAACGTTGTCTTTCATGTATTTTATATTATTATATCTATTGTCCATCCACCGATTCTTTGGCCTTTCTCGTACTGTAGGTACTGTGCCCAATTAATTATATACCTACATATATTCTACCCCTTCAGAGCGCTGCTTAAACAAAATATCGCTTCTTATTCACGATATTCGTAGGGATGAATGTCGTAATAAGAACCTACATACATATATTTTATTGATGAGGAGGGCCTGATTACACGTCCAAACCACGATAGCCTTTTGCTCTTTGTCTTCTTATAAAGGTTAATAGGTACTACATTAGTTGCAGGTAAAATATGATAAAACCTAACCTCCTAGGAGCTACTAAATTAGGGCAATTACGAGTGGCATCAACCGCGGTATTCAGCAATCGGCATTGCCACATTGTATAATTGTGTCATTGTATCGATGAATGCTCATAATGAGTGTTATAGTCAATTAGACGGGTGTATTGAGACGGATTGATCATTTCCTGATTGTTGTTCCGATGGCTGCAAGTGCCTACTTTAGTATAATTATAAACTTCCAGTTTTTTTTTAAACAGCTAGCTTTTTAGGAAAACTAGTAAGGTAGGAAGAACCAAAATGGTAAAAAGGAACCCTTATAGAATCACTTTGTCTGTCTGTCTGTCACAAGTGGATATCTCGTGAACTACTGATAGGTACTAACGACTTGAAATTTGAAATGGTTGAAGATAATACTTTTTTACTAATATAGCATTCATACGAAAATGCTAAATAATATTTTTATTATGATTGCAGAGGGGCGGATAGGGGATCTCAAAATTTTTAAGTTTCTAGGTCATGTGGGGTATCATATGAATGGTATTAATTTGCACATTCATAAACAGTTCTTATTTTTCCTTATAGCCATATCGTTTCCGAGTCATTTACAAAAATGTTGAAAAAACGACCGTTCCCCCCCTTATCTTCGAAGTTTGCGGAGATAAACTCGTGAAACTTTTTTAGCTAATTGAAGTGTATGTAAAGATTACAGAAAAATTATAACGAACTCTCTAATTGGCGTAGTTTTTTAGAAATCATCGAAAGTGTAATAGATCTACATAAGTTCCGCTATCAGACAAGAGATGGCGCTGTCAAGGTTCTCCAACAAATATAAACCGCCCTTATCATAATATTGTATGATGGCACGGAACCCTCGGTGCGTGAGTCCAACTCGCGCTTGCCCGGATATTTTGGCTGACACAGTTCGCACCGTCCATACCTACTTGCATTCGCTCACAAAGGAACCTATGTTCAGGTCTTCTGCTTTGCCAAGTTTAAGTCATAACAAGCCAATTCAGACCAAATCAATCCGCCATAAGATACAGGACACTACTAAATAGATATGCCATAACTCAAAAAAAAGCGTGCAAGTGCAACGTAAAATGACGTAGGAACGTAAAATGGCGGCCTTATCCCCGACTAGATCACAAGTTGGGGCAGTGTCGCAAAAACTTTTATTGTCCAAGCAGAAAGAGCTTAGAGGTCGGTCTTGAAGGTAATGCTACGAAAACCTTATAGATATCCGACCACAAGTCTTTACGCAGAAGCTAATGCCCTAAGTGTGCGCACTCTTCATTCCGAAGACATCTATTTCAGTACAAAATCTGCCTTATCTTCTCCTGAATATCAATCTTTAATAAATCTTAGAATCTACAAACTTAATACTCCAAGCGTTAATACCAAATTTGTCCAGCGTATAGGAAACTTTATTAAAATTAGTATTTTTAATAGAGTTGTAAAATCCTGCAACATTAAAAAAAAGTTTTTGCTTTTATACATGTTATTTACATAGTAGTTAGTATGTATCCAATATTTTTTTTTAAATTGTAAGGGGTTATTTTTTTTTATTTCATGTTCCTCTATTTTATTTTACATAACTAGTTTTCATTTTTGCTTGTCAAATTTTAGAGCACAAAGGTTATATTGTTGTTATTTCTTGTAGTCTGGCTTCCTCGATACAGGCTGAGCCTAGTGTCCTAATAATAAATTATAGCAATCCTAGGAGTCGACAATAACCTCTTCTGCTTTTAAGTTTGTCAGGATTACTTGTATTAATAAGAATTAAAAATTGTACCCTGCGAACATTTTAATATTGTTTTTGCTGTAATAGGTAAATATTTTTTTTCGTGTTTTTCATTTCTCATTTCATTATTAATTGCCATGCATTGCTTTGTATCCGACAACGGCAAAGCCAAAAGGATAGGTACCTAATGTTTTTGACAAGACAAATCGAAACATAGGTACCATGATTAGTAGTTATTTATTATTTATTTAATATATTCTAAGTAGCGTTTCGCTCTATTGTTTAAACACTTATTGATTTTGATTTTGATTAGATATATCGACATTATTGTTCCTAATACCGTAGTAATGCTCTCCATCTTCCAGAGATATTTCCACATCGTCACTCCTTAATCTTATCCTGTCCGCAACTTGTTCCAGACATGTGCGTGTCCAATCCGCGAGGTGGGTCCGTCGATGGCCGGGGCCTGCCCGGGACAGTTCCTCCTGTTCATGAGCATCCTGGAGGCCTTCATCAACGGGCGCTGCGACCTGGCCGACCCCTGTAACCGGGTGGACGAGCGCCCGCTCAGAGACAGCTATGACTTCGTGGTCCTGGGCGGCGGCACGGCGGGCGCGGCGCTGGCGGCGCGGCTCTCCGAGAACCCGCAGTGGTCGGTGAGTTCCGCGCACCTTCCTGCACCCGTGTAGGTGACAGCTATGACTTCGTGGTCCTGGGCGGCGGCACGGCGGGCGCGGCGCTGGCGGCGCGGCTCTCCGAGAACCCGCAGTGGTCGGTGAGTTCCGCGCACCTTCCTGCACCCGTGTAGGTGACAGCTATGACTTCGTGGTCCTGGGCGGCGGCACGGCGGGCGCGGCGCTGGCGGCGCGGCTCTCCGAGAACCCGCAGTGGTCGGTGAGTTCCGCGCACCTTCCTGCACCCGTGTAGGTGACAGCTATGACTTCGTGGTCCTGGGCGGCGGCACGGCGGGCGCGGCGCTGGCGGCGCGGCTCTCCGAGAACCCGCAGTGGTCGGTGAGTTCCGCGCACCTTCCTGCACCCGTGTAGGTGACAGCTATGACTTCGTGGTCCTGGGCGGCGGCACGGCGGGCGCGGCGCTGGCGGCGCGGCTCTCCGAGAACCCGCAGTGGTCGGTGAGTTCCGCGCACCTTCCTGCACCCGTGTAGGTGACAGCTATGACTTCGTGGTCCTGGGCGGCGGCACGGCGGGCGCGGCGCTGGCGGCGCGGCTCTCCGAGAACCCGCAGTGGTCGGTGAGTTCCGCGCACCTTCCTGCACCCGTGTAGGTGACAGCTATGACTTCGTGGTCCTGGGCGGCGGCACGGCGGGCGCGGCGCTGGCGGCGCGGCTCTCCGAGAACCCGCAGTGGTCGGTGAGTTCCGCGCACCTTCCTGCACCCGTGTAGGTGACAGCTATGACTTCGTGGTCCTGGGCGGCGGCACGGCGGGCGCGGCGCTGGCGGCGCGGCTCTCCGAGAACCCGCAGTGGTCGGTGAGTTCCGCGCACCTTCCTGCACCCGTGTAGGTGACTGAGTGGCGCAGCGTGCGCCCACGGACATTGTACGGCTTCGTGGTGTTGGGCGGGGGCCAGGAAATCCACTAAGGAGGTAACTTAAAAATAAAAATAAAGCACATAATTGAATTTGTTCGCTTCAGATATATTTTTTTTCAAGTGAGGGAAAGAAGCTGAAAGGCAGACCCCGTAGTGGTAGAGAAACTCCTAGTCGTTACATACTTTTGAATTATCTTTCTGACCCATAGACCCGGCAGTATGTCCCTGTAGATGCAAATTGAGGAACGGAATACGGAATAATACTTTCGGGAAACTTTGTTCCGCTGTGGGATGGGCTGATTTCAACCTTGTGGGTTCGTGAAATTTTCATAAAATTTAATGTACTTACCTCTTTTAGGAATTCAGAATATAAAATGTGATCCGGTTGATAAAAAAAATAAGTATGTTATTATATTATAAATTTGATAGTTACAATAATATCCTTAAATATACAAAAGTGCATTTAATTCCGTGTTAATACATCGCATTAACCTTGGCTCGTATGCAGATGTGAACCTCGTATAAACTTCAATGCTACTGGGGTTTGTTCCTGCGAGTGTTTTAAAACAAATCTAAAATGTCAATGACAATTACTTATAATAACAAACGAAACCTTCAGAACATAAAACTAAATTCCAAATTCTAAGATCATGGAGGGGTGGTTGCCATACTCGCCACGCCTTGCAGGCGGGTTGGCGAGTGCATTAAGGAATGTTGATTTAAGGAAAGACGCTGCTGCCCATTTTCCGGAGTTATCCCTTGGCAGATTCTTACTGCATCCACGGGCAAGAGAAGAGGGGCAACATTCTTCTGCCGGCACCCCACAGCTTAAGTATGTACCTCATTTCAATTAGATCAGTTATCTCGTTGTAAAGACAAAAAGTTAATAGTACCTAAACATAGCCAACATTACGGCTAAAACTATTACTACTAAAACTACCTAGTGAGTCTTGAGTAGTTTTAAGCAAAATAGTTTCAAGTTCTTGCCAAAAAGTTTTTTCGAAAAATCATAAACAGATTATTGTGATTTACAATACTATATCGCATCGTTATACTAACTGCTATCGCGTAAAACAATTTTACATTTATAGATCGCACACTACATTACCGCAGGTAACAGTAAACAATTTTACATTTATAGATCGCACACTACATTACCGCAGGTAACAGGGGAATCGGCAGAGGTGAATTTTTTACGCGTCTTATTACATCTACATCTGCACTTATAATAAGGAGGAAAGATTTTTTGTTTGTTTGTTTGTATGCATTGAATAGGCTACGAAACTACTGGACTGATATGAAAAATTTTATTCACCATTAGGATGCTACATTATCCCTGAGTAACACAGGCTATATTTTATTACCGTATTTCCACGAGAACGGGAACTACGCTGGTAAAACCGCGAAGTGCGGCTAGTGACTAATATTTCAACAATAACAAGAATAAAAAATAAAAATAAAACAAAAACGAACCTTCACGGCTATTTGAAACAATTGAATTTAATCAGTTTGAAAAATAGTACTTTGCTAGTTGTTGCTTAGGATGCTTCTTACGCGTGGGAACCCCGTTCCATCCGTTACTATAAGTCAGTCCCATTAAGTCCCGGTTCGCTCTTGTGGGAACTTCCCTGTCCTTTTAACGTTTTTTTTAAGGCCCTCAAGGAATTATATGTGATTTTTTTTATGCCATGCTTTGATGTGTCTCTTTACAAGTTAAGCAGAGTTTGTGTTATGGGAGCCAATCAGATGATTAAAAAGTACTTATTTTAATTTCATAAATTATGGAAACATGGTTTAATGTCGTTAATAAAAATAATAAATAGAAAAGGACCAAGAATTGAACCTTGAGGTACGCCCGACGTAACATAAACTGTTTTAGGGTGATACCCATTAACAACAACTTTTTGAGTCCTGTTTCGAATATACAACAAAAGCAAAAGCGAAGCAAACCAACGCAACAAATTTCCACGGATGCCATTTTAAGCGATTTTATTTAAAAGTAACTCGTGATCCACCTTGTGTGTCCTTCTTGAAGTCTGTATTCTATAGACTGCGTCTACCTGATTTTTACTATCAGCATTTTTAAATAAAAAACTTGTAAACGAGAGCAGGTTAGATGTTGTAGGCCTGCGTTTAACGAAGCCATGTTGTTCTTCAATTATGACATTGTGTAGGGTTGAGTATACTTCGTTGTGAACTTAACGTTCAAAAAGCTTTGGCAAAGTGGAGAGGATTGATATGGAGCGATACTGCTCCACCTCCTGCTTAGATTCGTTCTTGATAAATGGAGTAATATTCGCACGTTTCCACAACTCAGGAAAGATGTTATAAATTATAAATTATGAACTGTGGCACCTGCATGTGCTCAGCAGTTTGTTTTAAAAATTGTGGAGGGAGTCCACCCGGTCCAGCTCCTTTAGATGCGCCGAGTAGCTTGAGTTCTTTAAGTATGCTAGATTTGCTAAAATGTATATTAGCCAACAAGGTATCACCATCAGAAACATTGGCCGGCGGTTGCCACTGATCGATAATGGGTGATATAGGCTCGTAAACCGACAAAAAAAAATCAGAGAACATGTCACACACAAATCATTTCAGGTGCATTCGGTACATTACCTTGATACAGCATTGTAGATGGAATGTCGGGTTTGCATTTACGATTAGAAATATAGTATGTCGAAAGCTTTTACATAAAAATCACTCAGAATATTTTTTTAATTAATTTTGAATAACGAGCTTAGATAAATTTGTGCTTTGCAAGCAGCGCCATCTAGCGGACATGGATATCTTTAGAACTACTGATGCTATCGACTTAAAATTTGAAATGGTAGATATATAATTACGAATTATTAAGATAACGCTTTTGCACTCAAATAGCAATAGCATATATAAATATTATACGTCCAGTCCGCATATTACACGTCCATATGTGGGACACACTCGCGGTGACTGTCGCCCGCATTTGTCCAAAATGCAGCACACATGTGATCACCCAAACTGAAGAGGGATTCGTCCTTATCTATTTTATCTAAGGACAGTGTAACATTAATGCGGACAAGGGCTGTTACTAATGTATGTGGCCACCAGGTGCTGCTGCTGGAGGCCGGCGGAGACGAGCCGACCGCGTCCTCGGTGCCGGCGTGGGTGACGGCCTACTGGGGCCGCGACGACACCGACTGGAACTACCGGACCGTGCCCCAGGAGAGAGCCTGTCTGGCGGACGGCGGGAAGTGTTCCTGGACGAGGGCGAAGATGCTAGGTATGACAACATTCTAGAAGAAGAACGACAGATCCAAGTTTGTCGTAAACATGGCCATGTGATTTACGAACTCAACACAAAGTTCTTAGATCCTAGTATCCCCAAACGACATTAGCCTGGGGCTAATGTCGTTTGGGATACTATTATTGGGGCATTAGCCGACCTTAACCATTTTTTTTTTTAAACCACGATCGCCTCTTCAGCCAATCACCATACAGACTAAAATCCATAATAGTTTTCTTGATTGACCATAGAACTTCATCAACTCAGCCCACGTCCACTGCTGGACATAGGCTCACTCGCTAACTGGTGGCCCGCTCACGGACCACCAACCAGCTAGTCCACTACTTGCAGGCGGCTGCTCCGTGACGAACGGCATGATGTACATGCGCGGCCACGCGGCGGACTACGACGCGTGGGCCGTCAACGGCGCCGCCGGCTGGGCGTGGTTCGACGTGCTGCAGTACTTCCTGCGCAGCGAGGACAACCGCGAGATCGGCGCCGGCGTCTCCGGCCAGTACCACACCACCGGCGGCCCGCTGCCGGTGCAACGGGTAAGGATACATACAAGAGCTAGGAGCTGTTATTATACATATAGACCCTCTCTCTTCATATCTCAAGATGATCAGTGGTGATCACGGGATATCTTCGAGATAGTGTGACAGCTGTCTTCCAACGAGGTTTACTACTGGCTAGGTGCAACACATCGTTAAAGCTGGCGTTCTTTTCCTCGAGCTGGTCCGTCCGTCCGCGTAGGTTTTCTCAAGGTGAAACAAGGACTAGCTCCAGAAATTAGCTAACAAAAAGACTTGACATACATATTACGTATCTATATCTATACTTTTAAACTAATATTATAAAGAGGAAAGATTTGTATTTTGTATGTATGTAACGTATGTATAAACTTAAAAACTACCGGACCGATTTTCAAAACTCTTTCACCATTAGAATGCTACATTATCCCAGAGTAACACAGGCTATATTTTTTCCTGTATTCCCACGGGAACGGGAATTAAGCGGGTGAAACTGCGGAGTGCGTCTAGTATTATAAACCGACTAATAGAGTAGTTAATTCACAATCACAACCAAGATTTTGTTCCCAGGTAACTCGGGATTCAAAACTTGCTTTCAACAACTGAATGTTCCACAAAATCTTTAGTTCCTTCCCATATCGAAAAAACATTAAAATTACGTTATAAGACCAAAAGTTTACAGTTGTGAATATTAGGTTTTTATAACAGTAACCTAAAACTCGTCCACAGGATTCTGTGGACTGGTTTCGTGCAGTCCCGTTAAGCGGCAATATTTGGGACCTATTTAACATTACGTAACCCTAACGGCACGAGTTCACTCTAAAGTCAATAAAGTGAACACCCAACAACCCCGATGTTACTTTTTACATTATTCTGCAATAAAATATTTGTATTTATTACGAATATAACATAACTCTACATAATTATATAATAAACTAGCCGCACCCCGCAGTTTCACCCGCGTAGTTCCCGTTCCCGTGGGAATTTCGAAAAATCCCTCCTTAGAGCACCTCTAGGATACACAAGGTATATGTGGATGCGTCAGCCGAAGACAATGTAAACTGGCGAAGATTGAACAGGCCTATGTCCGGCTTACAACGATAATGATGAGACCTACAGCTCGGTTGAATTGAAATGGCTACCGTGGCACTCATGGACAGGCTTGTACACGACTAAATTCCCATTTTCAAAATTTAAAGAAAACCCTGTCTTATGTAGGTGCGTCTATATCTCATAAACTTGGTTTGATATTGAATAGTTCGTGCTTTATTTTTGTATCCTTGTTATTTAAGATCGTGTTTGCATAATTGCATGTGTATCTGCAATTTGCATACATGCTAATTCATTGTATGTTAGCTTCTGCACGCGGCTTTGCACTTATACAAACGAATAGCTAATGTCCATTCTAAATATCGCGCAAACTTTTTAAAATCTGATATCTCATGATACTCATCCCAAATATACTCTGTTGCCGACCGTGACTCGGTTGCCGGCGATATGTACAAGGTTCCGTTCCCACCGGGGGTCAAAGGCTTATGGACCGTGCTTTGTGCGGTATGCCCAGATTTATATATTAGATACTAGTTGTCCTGGCTAACTTCGCACTGTCTCAGAATCAACTACCTACTACTACAACTGCTAACTACTACTCTAGTACTACTACTACTACTGTACAACTACGAACTATTCTGCAACTACTCTACTACTGCTGTTATTACAACTACAACTAACTACAATTGATTCTAACTAAACATTTTTACTGGCAATGAGAAAAACAACAAACAAAATTATTACGAACTTGACGAATTGGAGAAAATTAATAGTAATTTTTTTTATTAACTTCTAGAAATTTATAACAGTTAAGCTAGCTTTTTTTAGTTTCGGAGAAATTGTCGCTCAAATAAGTGATGCGGTTTACCAAACATACCAGAACACTTTAAACCGAAAACTACATTTTTAATTGTTAATATGTTTTAGTAAACGTAAAAAAACATACACCGACTTAAAACAACAGGTCTACGGGTCACGGCGGTATTCCACATAGCGCGTGGCCCGACGCGCACCTTATATGTTTACCTTATGTTTATTATATACAGGGTGTATTATAAATAATAATATTATAATACTTGTACTAAGCCGAAAGGGGCTGATTCGTACCACCCCAAAAAACTTGTTCCAAGACTTTTCAGGAATCGATAATTTTCATTCAAAAAAGACCACAACAGTTTCAACTTCAACAGCTGTTTATACGATAATGGCAAACTAAGCGCCAGGTGATTCTTGACAGGGTCATTGACCTCCTCAAGAAGATGCTGTAAGAGTACCTAAAACCACACAGAGGGTTTTTATTAAAATGTAAATAAACCGAATATGACTTTAGGATCTTCTTTGCATCACACCAACTAGTAAAATTATAAATAAGAAAACCTAAAAAATATATAAAATTGTAAAAAGACAATAAATAACAAAAAATAATTAATTACGAATTCCCGATTTCTTTCCCTTCCAAAACGACTTGTTTTCATGGGCTGCGTACCCTTCCAGGTTAGTTGTCATATTATTTATTTATTTATTAATCGGTTCACCAACACAGAGTACACTGTTTCATTAAGAAAGGAACATTCCTGATTTGTACTAGCCTAGTGTCACTATAAAATGGTGAAGACAGCATGTTCAAAATATTTATAAACTGAGCTAGCAAGTAAAAAGCAAAATCACAGCAACATAATAGACATAAATTATTACAATAGAGAAACTGATTATTAAATAATTAAGATTAAAATTACATAACAGTTAAAATAATAATTGATTGCAAATACATACATTAAAATTAAGACAGTAATCATTAAAATAAAATAAAAAAATAAATATTATCCCGATAAATTATATCATAGTAAATGTAAATAATAAAAAAGAAAATATTTAAATGATATCTAAATAAGTTAAATTAAATTAAAATCATAATAACAAATTGAAAATTACAAATTGAATTCAGATTTAAGATTTGATTATGTCACAAATAAATAGCGATTTGACCTTATAAATATTGTCGGCGAAGATATCAAATTGAAGGGACCCAGAATACATGTTGTACTGTCTGACCATTCTTGCAAGCGGTGCGTGAAGTCCCAAATTAGACCGCGAGCCGCCTGGGTCAAACAGGTTGTACCTGGAGGCCCGGGGCAGTCTACTGGGAGCACAAAACGAGAGTTTGGACAATAGATTAGGGGCGTCAATAACACCATTCGCAAGCTTGCACAGAAATACTGTATCGAGCATACATCTGCGATCCACCAGCTTACACATGCTGAAGTGAGCTAGCCTTTCTTCGTATGTCAGAAGCTTCTTTCCCAGGTGACAAGAGAAAGTGAGATGCCAAAGAAAGCGTTTTGGACACTCTCCAGGCGCTTCTTGTGGACTTCGTATAAAGGACTCCAAGCTACACTACAGTACTCGAGGTTGCTACGCACTAGAGCGTTGTACAATAGGATTTTTGTTTTAGTACACTTAAAGTCTTTCGAATTGCGCAACAGGAACCCCAAGCACTTAAACCCTTTCAAAACTATAATAGACCCTATACGTTGCACCACGCCCTCAGTTCCGGCACGCGCCGCAGTTCGCGCACGACGTGGTGGCGGCGTCGGTGGAGCTGGGCTACCCGCCCACCAGCGACCTCAACGGCGAGTCCATCACCGGCTTCACCATCGCGCAGACGCTCAACGAGTAAGTCGCTAACTTATAAGTTTGACCGCTATGTGTGTGTCTGTCTGTAGCAGCTCTTAAACGAGTGGAACGATTGGAATGCAGTTTTTTTTATTTATAAGCAGGGTGTCCATTGGTGGTTCTCAAACATATTGGTGATAGGAGTACATTAAAAATAAGTAGTCCGCCATCTTGGGTGCTCCGCCATATTGTATTCAGAGTGACGTCATTTCATTTTTTGTGTTATTCTCAGAAAGCCCTTTCATTTGATAGCCATATTAAAAATAAGTAGTCCGCCATCTTGGGTGTTCCGCCATGTTGGATTCAGAGTTACGTCACATAGCTGTCCATGCATTGTCGTCCAAAGAAAACATGTACCTATACAAAATTTCAGCTCAATTGGTTGAAGATATCTGCTTCAAAATTGAGTTGCAAGATTCCGCGAACAAACATAGTTACTACTTATGTACATACATACAGGGCAAGCTTACAGTAATACCCTGCTTTACGCGAGGGATACGTTCCGGAAAAAATCGCGTTAACTGAAATTCGCGTATATCGAGGTTTATGATTAAACATTATCAAAATTCAATACAAAAAATACGAATCATTTTAATCAATCACTTTAATTCTAAGAACACTTTATGCAATACATACATTATATTAATTATTTTTTACGTAAAAATACATCTATTGTCTTTTGGGTAGCGTTTTTTTACGTTCTTGTAAAATACGTTTATAACACCCAACACTGTTTTTAATTGTTTGACACACGGTCAAGACACGGTCATCATTATTGTCTATACTCTGCAATATGTCCAAACCTGAATCAATTTTTGAAAGAGCATTTTATAATGAAATTCGAAATTCGCGTTATAGTGAAACCGCGCATAACGGGGTCGCGTAAAGCGGGGTATTACTGTAAAAGCTTGTAAAAATAAAAAAATAGGTAACCTGCGACAGGTCTCACAGGTTACCTATTTTTTGTATTATGTGGTTGGTGTTTTTGTAGGTCGTGAGTTTTTAATTTTATCAACTTCTTTCGTGAAGCACAGATAATTAAATATGAACCAGGGAAGGAGAACGCAAGAATTTTTAGAATTGTAGTTGAGTACGTTCGGATGTGTATACTAGGAGGTATGAATTTAGTTAAGTAATAATGGGCTATTCCAGAACCAGACTAAAACACTACCCAACCAACTTGACATCATTTATCTAACAGTGTTGCGGTGGAAAGGCAGCCTTATTCAAAATGCTTATGGCTATTACAAAATAAACGACAAAAAAATCAATGAACCACTTCGGGTATATTTTTTACTAATCGAGCTATTTATCGCCAAAAATAAGGATTACGTATTAGACACAGTCACATGACGTGAATACAAATATACTTATTATGTTTTTTACATTTCGAGGACAGACGATGACTGAGCAAACTGCCTACTTTTGTGTTTCAACCGGTTTAGATAGTCACTGGGATCCCACATCGGTAAGTTTACAGACAAGAAGACTTGACCTGACACACAATAAACTTGGGCATTTTCATCAAAGGACAATGTAGTCCCTCTTTATCAATAAAATTCATATAAAAATTCAACCATTTTCAACGAGTATCATCAAATTAAAAAATAAAATAAAACGTAATCACCATTAAATAGTTTAAGAAGTGACATTTATTTTAGATTATGTGACATAGCCAAGTGTACTATACGTTCCTATGGTGAAATATACGAGTATGAGTATAACCTGAAAGAGGGGGTTTCAGCCCATGAAAACAAGTAGTTTTTGAAAGGAAAAAATGGAATTCGGTTTTTTGTTTTGTTTTTATTTATAATTTTACTAGTTGGTGTGGTGCGAAGATGATTCTGAGGTCCTTACCAGTTTTATTTTTACATTTTATTTAAAAAACCTCTTTGCGGTTTTAGGTATTTTTATTTATACCTGTACGGCAACTCTTTTCGGAGGTCAATGACCCTGTTAAGAATCAGCTGACGTTTAGGTTGACATTATCGTGAAATCAGCAGTTAAAGTTAAAACTTTCTTGGTATTTTCTTGAATGAAAATCATCGAATTCTGAAACTCGTAAAACTAAAGTGTGGTCAGAATCACCCCCTTTCGCTTTGTACACATATGTGTAATAATAAAACACACTCTATAAAGTATCAGAATATTTAGAAAGGCCCGGACTTAGAGATTTAGAAATATAAACTACTCCAATTCGCAGATTATGTTAACGTTGGCTTCTTTTTAAGCAGGCAATAAAATATTTCAAAAGGTTTCACAAGCCTCCACAAAAATGTTTAAAAACGCCTTCTCTACGCGTAATTACGTACCTATATTTTTCCATGGATGTGTGTAACCGTTCTTCACACTGGAATGTAGGTACATTTTAATAGTATGGACATAGCCAATTATTGAGCCTCTGTGTTTAGGCCTCGCGGGAGCGGTTTTATTAGTTTTAAGTCTCAAAAGATTAGGGTCCTATCAGGCAAAAAGCGTTCAAACGTTTTGTTTTGGCTACCGCGTTACCCACACAACAGGCATTTTACAGCATGGGTACAACTGGTATTCAGAACGCGAGGCGGCACGAACGCGTGTCCGCTTTCTGTCTGACTCTGACCCTTAGGTAATCTACAAGTTCAAGTCTACAAGTCTGTCTGACCCTAAGGTAACCGTTTGAGTTTTAAAATACAGGATTTTCTATTATTTCTTTTCTATTATTTTCACGACGCTTCGAACACGTTTTAGCGTTCTCGGTACGCGATAAAATCCTGTATATTTAAACTCAAACGGTTCAAATAAATAAAATGTTAACAAATCGCGACAGTTTGAAAAGCTTTTAACCCTTTTTTGTCAGCAATGGGTCGCGCTACTCGACGGCGCGCGCCTTCCTGCGGCCGGCGTCCAGGCGCGCCAACCTGCACGTGCTGCTGGGCGCGCACGCCGCGCGCGTGCTGCTGGACGCGCAGGTGGCGGTCACCGGCGTCGAGTACATCAAGGACGGCAAGACCCAAACTGTCGGGGTCAATAAGGAGGTGACACATTATCAAATAAGCATTTCGACCCAGTAACAATAATTCTTACATTTTTTTATCTACCTATTTCAATGGCTCTGGTTATGAGTAGGTTGGTGCGTCAATAAATGGATAGGCAAACATCTCTGGTATAATATAAATCATAGCTATCTTTTGATATCGCCACTCTTTTTTAAATATTGAAGAGTTTCGTTGAAAATAATCTGTGGTCTTCTACATCAGTTTCAGTTTACCGAATCACTTGATTCGGTAAACTAACCTACTTGTTGAATGCAAATGTTTGCCTTGTAAAAATACCAAAAAAGCCCCTGTAATATTTGAGGAGTTCTTTCGATTCCTCATAGATACCATCATGAGAACTGAATTTAAAAAAATCACCTCAAAATAAAATTCAGAAAAGTTTCAACAAGGAACCCTTATACTTTCACATTGTCTGCCTGTCTTTCTTCGGCTTAACGAAGAGACTATTAAATCATAGAAAGCTGTCATTTGCATGGACATATAAAATGATGACCCCGAAATAGCGGTACCTCTGGATATAGTGACGACGCCGCCACACCAGACTAACGGACGCTGCATCTTTCCAGGCCATACTCTCCGCTGGAACAATTAACTCTCCTCAAATCCTGATGCTCTCCGGGATCGGGCCCAAGGAAACCCTGGACAAGTTCAACATCCCCACCGTCCGGAACCTGCCCGGCGTGGGCCAGAACCTGCACAACCACGTGGGCGTCAACCTGGAGTTCACTCTCACTAAGGAGATCGACGAGCCGATCTTGAACTGGGAGACTGCTACCGAGTATCTGCTGAAGAGGCAAGGCCCCCTCTCTTCTACCGGCATGTCACAGGTGAGTGTCACGATGACAATGTAGCGCATCAAAACCTCAAAGACGCGTTGACGACTTCCATGGTTTACGCCTATAGGTATTTGAGATGCAAAGAAGAGGGGTTGGGCTCCCGCCATTAAATAAATGCCTGTATAAATTGTAGAAATTTATTGGGTGTTCTATGTAGGTATTTTACAAAAAAATATATATAAATCAGACAAGATTTCCTTCAGGGGTCTTAAGGCCACATGAACGTATGAACCACAGTGTGGTATGAACCACAGGCTCATAAAACTGCTACAAGGCGGTGCGATAGACTAATAATGGTCCCAGATAAGGGCCTATTTTTAAGCACGTCAGACATTGTCATTCAACTTTTTAATTAATCTTCTTTTTATCGCTTGCGTGGTCTTATCCGCTCGTTTAAACTGTGAACACTGCAACTCTTACCCGTGGATGCAGTAAGAATCTGCGTAGAGATACCTTCGAAAGATAGCAGGGTCTTTCCTTGTATCAACAACAAACTGTAGTGCGCACGCCAATCCGCCTGCTAAGCGCGGTATGGGAGTAGGTACATGAGTGAGGCCTAGCCCAGTAGACCTCCCGCGGCTGAGATGAGAGGGGAGGATCGTAAAGCTAACGAGGGGGGGACGGGTGTCCAGTTGACAGGCATCGTGAACTCGCGGCTGGCGGCGGCGGGCGGGCGGCACCCGGACGTGCAGTTCTTCTTCGGCGGCTACTACGCGGCGTGCGGCGGCGCCGAGCGCGCCGACCTCGACAAGCTGAAGGAGGAGGGCGCCAAGAGACAAGTGTCGTGAGTATTCTCGATTGACATTCTTTTGTGGTGCAGCGGGCGAAGGTCCGCCTGCGACGCAAGGGGCGAAGAGACGAATGTCTGTACGATCTGCAGATATTTGTTCTTTGTTTGTGACCGGCGTGCTCTGCCTAGGAAGTCCCTGCCAAGCCTGTGATAGTTTACCATTCGGCGTTGATGCTTCTTAATATGCTTCGTAAAGAAATTGATACCAAATAGCCAGTCCAATTGAAAAACTCGCGATCAAAATCATTCCCCCGCTTCTAGGTCGTTTCACTTTGGTAGGCGGTAGATTTTAATAAATGATGCGCTTGGCATGCAGCCTGGTAAGTGGGGTACAAAACTTTATTAACCTTTCGCAGTTCAGCAAAAGATGTAGGTCCTCGAACTGTATGTAGACGTAAGCGTAAATAATAGCATTCGAAATTGTTTGGGTTTTTGTTTGCACTTCTGATGAAAGAACATCTTTGATAATTCTATAATTTAATAAAAAACGTACTTTAATAATACAATCTTTAATGTTGCTGAAAATACTCAAACCACTAAGTATATGTATGCTTGTTACATTTGAATATGTAATTCCCTTGATTAATCATGAATCCCATCATCAGACCTGGGTATATGAGCGAGCAAACATGAACAAACAACAAAAAACCCAACCGCAAGTTTAAATTTAGGGCATAACACTAATAAATATCTTCAGCACTTACGTACACACTAAAATTTACGTTATTTAAATCCATTAAAGTTAAATCCAATGACCCGAAGTTTTGTAATTACAAACTATGGAAATAAATGAATGGATTTCTAGGTTTCTGATGCTGATGATAATGTGTAGGTAAGTATGATGATTAGTGGATAGGGATATATCTCTTTCTGGAACGGTCGTTTTTTCAATATTTTTGTAAATTTCTCAAAAACGATTCGGCTTGAAGAATAAATAAAAACTGTTTATTAATGTGCAAATTAATACCTTTCATATGATATCCCACACGGCCTAGTAACTTCACTTAAAAATTTTGAGATCCCCTATCCGCCCCCCTGCAATCAAAATAATAATATTTTTTAACATTTTTATATGCTATATTAGTAAAAAAGTGTTGAATTTTACCATTTCAAATAACCATCATCAGAAATGAGTTTTGAAAAAATTGGACCTAATTCAGAGTGTATCTATTCGAACTCAAAATAATTTACCAAATCGGTTCATACATATAAAAGACGGAGTTCTAAGGTAACAAAGTTTAAAAAAATATTTATACATATACTTGCCGTGGGGAGCCGGCAATAGAATGTTACCCCTCCTCTCCACCACCGGAAGATGGGCAGCAGCGTCTTTCTGTGTATCGACATCTCGTACTGCGCTCGCCAACCCTGCCAAGCCTGGTGAGTATGGCAATAACCTCTCATGATCATTATTCGGCCAAAGAATTTATAATGAGTTTGCTACTAAACCTAACAGATGGAGCTGGCGAGTGGAGAAAGCAAGTTTGAGTGATTAATCACTACTTATTGCTGTCATTGTCGAATTGTGTTTCCTACCAGGAAAAGAAAACTAACGCCATCTTTAAGGTTCCAGGGAACTACTAGTATTTCTGTAGTTTTTACTTTTTAATGAAAACGCCTCATTCACTGGGGCTTCGCCCCCTAATATCTCGCTCATGCATAGCACTGTCTGCCCTGTGTATGGGACGATTACAACCGAACGTGTTGACCAACTTACATTAAACTTTTTTTTGTTAGCACCTTCTAATTGAGAGAAAGGTACTGATTGATTTTGGTGATTCTAGGGTCACAGAGACCGGAGTTATTGTGACCTCAAAAGGTCACCAAAAAAATAAAAGTCTTCAAATGGCAAAAAAGGTCCAAAAACCCAAAAATGCTATTTTTAACTTATGGTGACCTTTTGAGGCCTTCGCCCCCTTTTCTGGTATCCCCGTACCAATGCTTGTTTTAAACATAGCTTATGGGTGATCGCGAACGCCAAACGCTCAAACGCACGTTTTGTGCACACACTTTGCAGGCGACCTAGATACACCTACAAACAGTTTACATGTCCAAATATGGTTTCCAGTATATCAGCGGTAGCCCTCCAGCCGCGCAGCCGAGGCTACCTGACGCTGCAGTCCGCGGACCCGACGGCGCCGCCGCTGATGCAGCCCAACTACTTCCTGGAGGAGCACGAGCTGGACGTGCTGGTGGACGCCGCGCGCATCGCGTATCGCCTCGCCAACACCACGGTGAGTGCCCGGCCCCGCACGGCACGGCACGGCACGGCACGGCACGAAAACCCAATAAAATACCACTTTCACATAATGCGTAGAGACGACCCACCGTACTCCTCAAACCTCAAAGACCTAGGGAATAGACCTTCACTGCACCGCAGATTTTTAAATTAATTGTATGCAAGTATTCTCATTAGTCTCAATCTGTATAGAATACATCGCATTGTATTCACCCTCGAGCACTAGTGACGCCATGAGGTCTCGGAAGTCACAAAATATTGTCCACATTGCCATTACATAAACGAACGTTCTAAAGCACCATATTTTTTTCTGGATGCCTTGTTTTTAATTCATATTGTTTATTTTCAGACAACAAAAAGCCTTTTAGCTTTAACTTTGTTGGTAGCCTTAACCTTGTTATAGATGTTGGCCAGGATTAGCACACAGAACGACTGCGAAGCGGCGCTGGCAGAAGCAAGTTACAAATAAAATGAAATTGTGTCTCCCAGATAATGCGCGAGAAGTACGGCATGACCCCCACGGAGGGCTACGGCGCGGAGTGCGGGGGGCCCGGCGCCGGCGAGCCCTCCGAAGAGTTCCTCAAGTGCCTGGCGCGCCGCCACACCGCGCCCGAGAACCACCAGGCGGGCACCTGCCGGATGGGCCCGCGCGCCGACCCCATGGCCGTCGTGGACACCGAGCTGAGGGTGCACGGCGTCCAAGGTAACTCTACAGTCAGCTCACATGTCCGCCACACCGCGCCCGAGAACCACCAGGCGGGCACCTGCCGGATGGGCCCGCGCGCCGACCCCATGGCCGTCGTGGACACCGAGCTGAGGGTGCACGGCGTCCAAGGTAACTCTACAGTCAGCTCACATGTCCGCCACACCGCGCCCGAGAACCACCAGGCGGGCACCTGCCGGATGGGCCCGCGCGCCGACCCCATGGCCGTCGTGGACACCGAGCTGAGGGTGCACGGCGTCCAAGGTAACTCTACAGTCAGCTCACATGTCCGCCACACCGCGCCCGAGAACCACCAGGCGGGCACCTGCCGGATGGGCCCGCGCGCCGACCCCATGGCCGTCGTGGACACCGAGCTGAGGGTGCACGGCGTCCAAGGTAACTCTACAGTCAGCTCACATGTCCGCCACACCGCGCCCGAGAACCACCAGGCGGGCACCTGCCGGATGGGCCCGCGCGCCGACCCCATGGCCGTCGTGGACACCGAGCTGAGGGTGCACGGCGTCCAAGGTAACTCTACAGTCAGCTCACATGTCCGCCACACCGCGCCCGAGAACCACCAGGCGGGCACCTGCCGGATGGGCCCGCGCGCCGACCCCATGGCCGTCGTGGACACCGAGCTGAGGGTGCACGGCGTCCAAGGTAACTCTACAGTCAGCTCACATGTCCGCCACACCGCGCCCGAGAACCACCAGGCGGGCACCTGCCGGATGGGCCCGCGCGCCGACCCCATGGCCGTCGTGGACACCGAGCTGAGGGTGCACGGCGTCCAAGGTAACTCTACAGTCAGCTCACATGTCCGCCACACCGCGCCCGAGAACCACCAGGCGGGCACCTGCCGGATGGGCCCGCGCGCCGACCCCATGGCCGTCGTGGACACCGAGCTGAGGGTGCACGGCGTCCAAGGTAACTCTACAGTCAGCTCACATGTCCGCCACACCGCGCCCGAGAACCACCAGGCGGGCACCTGCCGGATGGGCCCGCGCGCCGACCCCATGGCCGTCGTGGACACCGAGCTGAGGGTGCACGGCGTCCAAGGTAACTCTACAGTCAGCTCACATGTCCGCCAGGACTGCCTCCGCTGCTCAGTTGATGACTGCATCCGCGACCCAGTTGGTCTAATAGCCGACTGATACGCAGGTAGTGGGTTCGATTTCTGCCATGGGACAAATCTTTGTCATTGTTCTGCCGATATTTGTCCCGTGTCTGGATATTTTTCTATGTATAATAATAAGTATGTAAGTATTTACAAAAACATAGTACTTACAAGATTTGCTTGGTAAAGTTATTAGATTAGTGTCCAGCAATATTTATTTAATATCAATATTCTCTTTTTTTTCTAATAATATTCAAAACTCCGTAGTTTCAATGAAAAACGGTCGCTAACCTCTAGTATTATTGCATATTCCAGGTCTCCGGGTGGCCGACGCCTCAATAATGCCCACTGTGACGTCAGGTACGTTCTTTTTAAAATAACATTAATCAGTTGAGATGTTATTATCAGCGAGGGCTACATTCTATCCATACGGAAACGGGAACTCCGTTGGTGCGTTGTATCTCGAATCATTCAAACGGCGCCTTGTATTCGCTAGTGACACACACGCAGGCGCCAAACAAGCCGCCTGACAGTATCCAAAGCCCAAGTCTTTTTATACCTTCGCCATCATAACACATTATTATTATACATACTCGTACGTGTAACCGGTCGTCGGCTTACTGCAAGAACTCATTAACAGCATAAACCAAAAGTTTGGCAATAGCAGTTTTAATATTTTTTATGACTTGAAGAGCCTTTAACATCAAAACTACAACAGTTATCAAAATAATATAAACGCCAATATATAGTGATATGTATTTATTTTATAATCAACTAAAATTAGAACACATTTAAAAATAGCATTTTTTTCAAAAACTAAAAATATAAAATAATTTCTTCTTGCGATAAAAAGTTTGGAATAAAGTGGATTATTTAGTGGACGAGTAGTTCTCGAGATATCGCCGTTTGAAGTTTGACAGCTGTCATCAAAAAGTAGATCTTATCCAGGTCTCTTTACCAGAACATAACTTTTTTCCTTTTTAATATTGAGAAAATTATTGTTGGTATTTTTATACCTAAACATTAGCATACGAGTGGACATTATTATACTTCGACATTTTTACACAAAGACCAAAATATACTTTGTCAGTTTTCTACTTTGACAAAATTTATTGTTGGCATTTTTACACATTGTCATTTTTAAACAAATGGACATTATACCTACCTTGTTATTTTTCATTTTGGACCAGTCAGTCGTCAAACCCAAAAAAATGGCAAATGTTTTGTTTTTCTATTGTTAAAATCTATTAATGTAAGATAATTAATTTTATGACACCAGATATACCAAAAATTAAGTTATCGACTTTATCACCCAGACATAACTTCTAATCTAAGTTTTAAGAGCTTTCTTTAAGAACAAATTAGTGAGTTTTACATAAATGTAGAGCTCATCGAAACAAACTCATTGGTGTATAATGACTTCTTGCGATTAATGACTTCTTGCAGTAAGCCGACGCGGGTATTTATGACATAAAAAGCGTTGCGACTGGACTGGACCCGGCATGGTCCCGGTAATGCGTGTCGGGAAATAATAAAGGTACTTTATGCGATACATACCCGGTTATCGCACCCCAGACAGTGCCCATTTTGTCTCCGAAAAACATTGTCCGAAAATCACAATCAATATCAAGTGTCTCCGAAACATAGTTATGGTTAAGTTAAGATAAGTTACGTTATGGATAGTTATTGTTATATATAATAACTATCCATAATATTATGGTCCCTTCATTTTTTATAATTTGCAATAAGATATATTGTTCATCCTAATTTATTTATTTATTTATTTATTTATTCGTTTGACACACCAACAACAGATACATTAAACATATAAAAAGTAAACACATATAGAATTAAAAATTAAATGCGCCGTCACTAACAGGCGTGTACAGCGTTATTAATAATATTACAAGCAAATAATGTACCTACATATATAAGATGTAGGTACCTACTTAACTGCTAAAACAAGATAAAAGGTTAAGAAAAAACAAAAACAAAATTTATCATCAGCTACCTAGGACGCGATAGTAAGAGAGAAATGGAACGACGAGCCTCAACTTTAAAAGCAGGTAGGCTGAGCCTAAAAATGTCGAGATCATTATTGATGTTGTACAAGGAGTTGTAACTCTTAATCAAACGATTGAGACATGAATGTAAGCCCAAGTTCGTCTTGTGAGTCCAAGGTCTAAATATTTTTCTTGTATGGAATCTAAAGTTGCGCCGAGGAACAATTAGTGGTATGGATCCCAGTATATCAGGCACGTTAAACTGACCATTTACTATTTTGTATAAATTAGTAACATCTAGTAAAATCCTTCGTGATTGTAGCGAGTCGATGTTGAAACGAGTTAGACGATCTGGATACGATAGTTCCCTAGGAACAATTCTAGATTTAAATGCAAGGTATCGAGTAAATTTATGCTGGATACTCTCAATGCGGTTAATATGTACTTGGTAGGTAGGATTCCAGATTGACGAGGCATATTCTAAGTTGCTTCGCACTAGGGCGTCGTATAAGAGTCTAAGTGATTTGAGCCTTTTGAAATCTTTTCCATTACGTTTTATAAACCCTAGCATTTTGGCAGCCTTGCTAATGACGACGTCCAAGTGATTTATGAAGGAAAGCTTCCCGTCAATTGTGACACCCAGGTCGCGGATGCTCTGAACTTGCTCCAGGAGGATCCCTTCTATTTTATAGACAGACGGTATGATTTTTTTGTTACGGGTCAGTTTTATATGGTAACATTTAGAGGCGTTAAGAGTCATATTGTTGTCCTTGCACCATTCACTAACCGCGTTCAGATCTTCCTGGAGCCTGTTTGCATCGCCCATAGTGGATATTTCTTTGTATAGTTTTAGATCATCCGCAAAGAGAGAGGCCTTACTATGTTTGATAACTAGAGGTAAGTCATTAACAAATATAAGGAATAATAAGGGTCCAAGGTGAGAGCCTTGTGGAACCCCAGAAGATGCAATGAAGGAATTAGACGAAAAACCTCTAACCACAACTGTTTGGGTGCGATCTGTGAGGTAGGACCTGAACCAGCTGAGTATTGGGTCGTAGATTTCGCATAGTAGGAGTTTATTTATAAGCAACTTGTGGTCAACCTTGTCGAATGCACTGCTGAAGTCAGTGTAGAGTGCGTCGACTTGGATTCGGCTATCAACCGCACGCGTTGAGTCGTTTATAAATGAGAGGAGATTTGTCACCGTGGATTTCCCTTTCGAGAACCCGTGTTGCTCGTTGCCTATAAAATGTTTAGCGTGCCAGTTAAGTGAGGAACATACGATGCTTTCAAAGATTTTTGAAAAAGTTGTAAGGATAGATATAGGACGGAAGTTCTTTATGTCATTTTGGACCCCTTTCTTGAAGATAGGTACTACATTGGCTTCTTTCCACGCCGACGGAAATACGGATGACCTTATCGAGTAGTTAAATATTAATTTGAGAGGTAGGGCAAGATATTTGGCGGTTTTTTTAATAAAGAAAGCAGGAATTTTGTCTGGACCTGAACCTTTTTTGTCGTCTAATTTACGGATAGCTTTTAATATAGTATTTTCGCTTATATTTACTCTAGTAAGGCAGTGCTGCGATCCGGGCAGAACTATGTTATTTTGGGGGATGACTTTACTCGAAGTGGAATATGTTGACGAGAAGTGTTTTGCGAATGCGTTAGCTATCGAGGGACCAGTATCGAAACTTTCATTTCCCAAGATCATTTCCGAAGGAATTGCAGATGAGGTATTTTTTTTACTTTTTATATAGGACCAGAATACCTGCGGACTCGTTTCTAGGGAAGCTTCGATAGAATTAATGTATGATGCGTAGCAAGAACGTGTAATCTTAGAAGCTCTGGCCTTGATCAAAGAAAGTTCATATTCATCACGGGGGTTCTTAAATCTTTTAAGTCTATTTCTGATTTTTTGTTTGTCTTTTAAAATGTGAATCAAGGATTTGGAAAACCATGAAGGATATTTAGTTGCGTAGCTTTTAATCTGAGGAATATGCTTACCAATAATATAGTTTAATTTGCTATACAAGATTGAAACCATCAAATCAACATGACGACAAGGCTCAAATTCAGATTCCCAATCCACTAGTTCAAGTTCCTTGTTGATCTTGTCGTAGTCACCTTTTCTAAATTTATAAGCTGAGACAGGTGCGTTCCTTAGAATCGGGCAGCTAGTGAAACTGACATCTACTTCAATGGGAATATGATTTGTGTCAACTTTAGATAGTGGATAGAGCGATCTAGACACAGACAATCCAGTAAAGTTACTTAAGACCAAGTCTAGAATCCTGTTTTTGGAACTGTTGGGGACGTGATTGATTTGAATAAAGTTGTTTAAGTGCATAAAATCAATTAGGGAGTATCCAAGTTTGCTTTGAAAATGGTTGGGAACCATATCAGGGGTATTATTTTTATTTTGCGTCCACTCAATAAATGGTAAGTTGAAGTCTCCTATTACTATAGTTTTATCAATGTTAGTAGCTAAAACATCATGAACGTTGTCTAAAAATTTATCTAGAATAGAAAGCGTAGTGGGAGGAGACAGGTAAACAGCACAGATATTTACTTTTTGCGTTACACCTTTCGTGCGTATAGTTATTGAAACCCATATGTCTTCTTGGTTACTCTCCCATTTTTGTATACGAGTTGAAGGGACGGATTTCGATACTGCTATGAGTACGCCACCTCCCTCACGGCCACGTAGGTATGTACTGCCGCGATCTCTTCTATAGATGTTGTAGTTAGAGTTCAGTATTTCGGTATCAAGGATGTTGTCGTTTAACCAGGTCTCGGTAGCTATTATGATGTCATGACTGTTACACAAACTGTTTAGGCTAATATCTCTTAACTTTGTCCTCATACCGCGAAAGTTTTGGTAGTATAGGGTTACTCCAGAAGTGCCCATTGGGCCCGATGTTACAGTAACATTAGACTATCGTGACCGAGTATTCTCTTGGCCGGCGCAGTATCATCCTTACGCACGAAGATGCAACCACTGCGGATCCAAACGTAGCGGAATCCTCTTTCGCGAGCAATTTTTCTCGTCTCAGCATGAAGCTTTTTGTAAAAGGGAGACAGATGCTCAGCCACATAAACCGCTGTCCTGACACCTCCATAACCCAACTTGTGTGTGTTGAGTTTGTCTGTCTGGTTCGACTTGTTGTGCTTAGCTACAGCAGCAAGTATAATATCACGTTGTCTGGGATTCGCAAACTTCACAACAACTGAGCGAGGTTTAGAACTACTGGCGTCCATCTTACGAACTCTGGTGCACATCTGGATGTCATTTTCCTGGAGCGGACAGGCAGTCGCCTTGAATATTTGGGTCACCACGTTGACAAGATTTTCCGATTTATTTTCGGGGAGACCAGTTATTTCAATATTGTTCTCACGACTGTGTTGTTCTACCTGTGTGACTCTCCAAGATAGGTCGCTGATCGTCTCTTTAAGAGTTCCGTTTTCTGCCTGGAGCAGGGCTATGGTGTCTTTCGCAGCTGTGAGCCCAGTATCTAATTTGTCGAACTCCTTACATAGGAAATCGATTGAAGACTTCATTGTTTTAAGAGTAGATATATCTGCACGAAGCTCCTCGAATTGGGCCTTGATAGCTTGAGCAACAGCTTCCTTCACGGCAGAGTCTACTTGGCTTTTGATGGCATCTAGCATAGCCATTTCATGAGGACTTGGAGAGAGAGATGTGGGTGGACCAGTGTTGGACCGAACCGGAGTGTTATCACCCTTACGTTCACATGATCGGCAAGTAGGGCACTTCCAGGTCAGTTTAAACTCTTTCGATTGTTTTTTAAAGTTTTCGGTGGGAATGTTGAGGCAGCCATAATGAAATTTCAATGGACAGGCAGAGCAAGCCATCATTTCTTTGGAAGGGACATCTCTCTTACATCCTTCGCATTTAGAAACCATCCTGAATATTATCTCCTTGAACTTATATGTAGGAAATAAAAGTGACGCGAATTTTCGGATTTTTCGGCAACACTGGCGTGATTTATCTGCTAAGGCAACACTTGTTTGTGCGTCTGTCAGTGACAAGTATTGAAGTGAAGTGACGTTAGCGAGTGAGTGTCAAGATGGGTTTGTTTGTTTTGTTTTGGGGTGACAGGCCTGAATTAATGTTGTTTGTGGGACGGTAGAAAAATATAATTTACCGATCCAGTTCACAATTCCGGGGATGTTTCTTCCTCTTGTTCCTTTAGGAGAGCGTTATAAGTGTGGAAAACGCTCAGGTGCATAGGTCGAAAGCAGCGGATTGGTTAACAAAAACTTCTGTGATGAAACTGTGGTGTTTAGATTTTATAGTTGACAAAATTTCACGAGCAGTTGTTCGCGTGTTAAGATTATGACGGGAGTCGACCAAAATCCTAATGCTCCATATAGCATAAAATTATTTTATCTAATATATAATTTCCATAACTTTCATTGTTTTAAACATACATATGTGTCATACATAATAATAACGAATCATAAAACTTATTATCCCGAATATTTTTGAAAGATTATAAACCTTCCAGTGGCGGATCGTGACGGAAGGACAGTAGGTTATTAGGGTTTTTTACAACTATCTGAAAACACTGCCTGGGACAGAACCGAGATGGAGAGACAGTAGATTATTAGGTTCTTTTTTTTAACCATCCGAAAACCCTGCCTGTGACAGAACCGAGATGGAGAGACAGTAAGTTATTAGGTTTTTTTATAACCATCCAAAAACACTGCCTGTGGCAGAACCGAGGTGGAGAGACAGTAATAGGTTATTAGGTTTTTCAAAAGACAAGAAGTGCTAATAAATAAGTAAGGCTAGTAAAAAAACTACGCGACAGCTGCAGCGGCCGCCAACAAAATATTATGGAACATGAAAATTATTCGAATAAATAATTATGAGAATAATGTTTATGAGTTAATAATGTTTATGAGTTAATAATGTTTATGAGTTAATAATGTTTATGAGTTAATAATGTTTATGAGTTAATTAATAATGTTATGGATTTATTTACATATTGCGAATCACTATAAGGATTGTAATCGTTATGGATACTGATGTTAGTTGTATATCTGGGATCCTTATTTGTTGAGATTGTGATTATTCGGGCAATGGATGATTATGAAAATAAATTTTATGGATTATTATATTAGGGAAATATAATTTCGGAGACAAAATAGAGAATCAGTTACATGTATACTAATAAAAATATTAATGTTCTTTCCTCAGGCAACACGGCCGCCCCCACCATCATGATCGCGGAACGCGCCGCCCAGTTCATCACCTCGCGCTACCAGCTCTCCAAGCTCGAGCCCGACGAGATACCCAACCGCTTCGGCGATGCCGCCAGCGCGCTAGGCAGCTACGGGCCGGCCACTACCGGCCAGGACAGCTACGGGCCGAGCAGCACCGGACAGGGCAGCTACGGGCATGGCACTAACGGCCAGGGCAGCTACGGCCAGGGCAGCACCGGCCAGGGCAGTAACAGTGGCTGGACCCAAAACCATCACAACCACGGGTATAAAAGCTAAAGCTGTTACTTTTGTTGGGGGAAATTTTCACGTTCCGTTTTGTCATTAAAATTTTTAACAATTATTATTTAATCACTACAGTTAAAAATTTATTCATAAACTAATTTAATCCTAGTTTAATTAAATACTAGATGGATGAAATTTTGATTTTAGTTTGCCATAGTAAACTTACAAACCCTAAAATATAAAGAAAATATGCGATGAGAGTATTACATTTTAGTGACAAAATGACACGACATTGGTGGCGAATCTGTTTTTGCACTAACTAGCTAAAGCTAATTAAATTGACGTAAAACAGAATAAAATGACGTATTAAAATGGAACAACCCAATTTCACGCTGACCGCTCCTTAGAAACGTCATATTATCTCTAATTATAGTAAGCTTTAGGAAGTGTTAAACAGAATCACAGCATTATTCCCTGCACATACTGGTAAGTATAAGTTAGCACATTTGGTTCTTGAAGCCACGTAATGAAATCAGTATTAAAGTACTCTGTAACAAAGGCTCAAAGTATGCATTTTGAATAAACTTATATTGAGATTGTCGATTTTATTTTATTTTTTTAACCTATTTCATACGGTATTGGTTTAAGTTAAAGGTACAAGTTTATTATTAAAGGCCATTTATGAAAGGTGTTGAGTTGGTAATGGTGAACACTGATATAAATATTATATTGCACTTGTCGACATTATTATTTACTAATTTTACACTTACGGAGTTAAGGTTTATTTTTAACTTAACATGAACTAAATATAACCCAAGACTTCGTAACTTTAAAAAGCAAACATCAATAACACGGCACTAACGTCTCTTCGGTAACGGATTGCTGGAAAACGGTAAGAAACGGTTTCATTTTATGGTAAAGGTTGTATTATTATATTCTGGTGCGGGCCGATAGTTCAGTACTCGAATAAACAGCCGGATACTCTTTAGATCGCCACCTCTGAAGTCAGATATAGAACTAAGTAAAGACCGTAGACTATACAGGGTGTTATATAACATGTGTACTACGCCGAAAGGGGGTGATTCTGACCATCCCACAACAAATAGGTTCATCCATCATAACAGATAGGTTTTTTTTAAAGTAAAACAAAATATGATTATGACTTCAGGATCATTTTCACATCACGATACTTCACGTTTCACACCATCTAGTAAAATTATAAATAATAAAAGAAAACAAAAAAAAAATACGAATTCCTGATTTTTTTCCTGATAAAACTACTTGTTTTCATGGCGTGAAACCCCCTTTTGGGGTTAGTACACATGTTATAATACACCCTGTAGTTTAGTTCCCGCTTTAGCCGTAACACTTCCGTAGTGGCGCCGACTCAATTCAGATTTTTTGGAAATATATCCATTCTGGATGTATTTCAGGTAACACTAAATTTATTATTATTTATATAGGCTAACCAATTTATTTAAATATATATTTTGACTAGTGTATTATAATATATAATTATAGTACTTATACTGCATAATTTTAAATAATTTTAGACTTATATTTGCACGCTTTCTTATGGCAGAATGTATTGGATTTACTTTTATTGAGATTATTGACAACCTGTTTGTGCCAACAATGAACAATAAACAGCCCTTGCAAAATGGCTTCAATTGATCAAAATCACATTCGACAGGTGGAACCACGGCGGCGCCTACGAGAACTACCACCACCACTGGCAGCAGCGCAGGGACAACGAGACCCACGCGTGGGGCCACCGGCGGAAGCCGTGGGACAACAACTGGCAAGCCCAGCAGTGGGACAAAAACGCGAACAGGCAGCAATGGGAGAAAACCAACAACTGGCAAGCCCAACAGTGGGACAAAAACGCGAACAGGCAGCAATGGGAGAAAACCAGCAACTGGCAAGCCCAGCAGTGGGACAACGCCAACAGGAAGAGCAGTACTGACAACTTGCAGAAGCTGAACCAGTACTTGCAAAGAGCTGCCGACAGCGGACAGGCGGCCGGGGCTGACGACGGCAGCTACCGGGGCCGGCGCACGCGCGGCGCGAGCGAGCCCCTCCACAGCGGACCGCCCGCGGCGCAGTGGTATAACTACAGATAGTAGGATAAAGGAAACTCTGCTATTGTATTGTAAGAAAACTATATTATAAAATTAAATTACATTGTAGGTGCTTATTTATGTTATTTGTTCTTTCCGTTCCGTTTCCCTTTGGCAGGTTGGGGCGCTGGCTCTGGTTCCGGTTCCGATCTGAAATAGAGACTTTATCATTGTACAATTCTAAACAAAAAAACCATTTTAATAACTTTCTCGAAATCTACAAAAAGACTAAAATTACGTTTTGTTTCTTATAATTTTATTTAGAGACAGACAGACCACACATACACATATATCGGTCAAACTTATAACACCCCTCTTTGGTCGGGGGTTAAAATCTAATAATAACCCTCTCTTTGTGGGGAGTTAAAAGGAATAATAAATAGTAATACTGACTCGTCGCTGGCGTCCGGAGTCTCGGGGATGGTGACGCGGCGGGGCGCCGGCGCGCCCGAGTCGTCCAGCAGAGAATGTTGCTGCACACGGAAATTAGATTTATCAGTAATGCTAAACAATCCACACAATCATCCAGCCCCAAGCTAAGTAGAGCTTGTGGTATGGTTATGGGTTTTTTATTATATATAGAAAAACATCCATGAAACCCTAAACAAACATCTGCAGATCGTACAGATATTTATCCTGAGGCGGGAATCGAACACGCAACCTCTTGCGTCACAGGCGGACCTTCGCCCGCTGCGCCACAGAGCTAGTCAATTAATGTTTGTTTACTATAAAATTCTACAAATCATTAGTGTAGGTAGTGTAATACATTGTGTTGTAACGTACGTCTCCTGGTTTATGGAAGCCAACCAACGAGGAATGAATCTTGTGTAGCTTTATTTAGTTTGATGCTATATTGCAGGCTATGGTAAGTTATGGTACCCGGCGATACATTTTGCACATCGACCATTGGAAACAGACAGTCGGCTAATTTCGGCTTTCAAGGGCGTTCGCTGTCGCACGGAATACTAGCGTCGTATTACGGTATGTTTAAGGAGCTGTTACAACAATAACGTTTTGTTTCTTTTGGTATTCTTTGGATATTGAGATGAGCATGCAGTTCAGATCAGTGTTTAATATATAAATATAGAGGAAGCCTGCATAGATCACGGCGAATTACGTTTTGCAACCAGGCGCCAAGTAACTTTGTTCAAATCTCACATATCTATCGGAGGGGGTACCAGAGTTCACATATTTCTTGGCATCATCCAATGCTGTTTTATTAATATTAATAGCAGGAGGACGAGTAGATTCATCGCCAAAGGTGGTCACCGTTGGCCGCGGATATCTGTCACAGCAGAGGCGAAAATGATGCGCTGTCGGATTTTGAGGAAGGAGAATAGAAGAAGGATCCCGTGTCATAGGTCCGAGAAAATAACGCAGATAGAAGTTCGTTACACACAGCTCAGTCGTCCGCGGCAAGGGGCGCGAGGAACGAGTGCTAGCAGGGAACCCGCCAGCCAGGCGGGGCCGGTGTGTTTGGCTTGTGGCGAGCGGTGACAAGACTTAGCAGTGGGGCCATGCCGACTGTCTCGGGACGTACCATGTCCTCGTCGTACAGGATGGTGTGCAGCGAGTCGTCGGCGGAGGTGTCGGCGGAGGCGGGGGTGGAGGTGGAGACGGCGGCGGGGGGGGAGGCAGAGGCGTCGAGCGCGCGGCGGCGCGGGGTCGCGGCGGGCGCGCGCGGCGGCTCCGCTTTCTTCGCAGGCTTCCGAGCTGAAATTAATAATTCTTAATTAAACACTGGCTTTCACCTGTTTCCCGTTCCATTTAGAATACGGGGATAAAATATAGCCTATGTTACTCAGACTCAGACTCAGAAGGAGTTTTCTAAATCGGTCCAGTAGTTTTTGAGTTTATTCGTTACAAAAATACAAAATACAAATATTTTCTCTTTATAATTAGTATAGATATAACAAGGACAAGGGTAACCTCGGCTTCTACCTGTATGCCCACGGCAACGGGAATCATGTACTCTTAACGTACTCTTTTTAATTATATGTTTATATTCAATTCACTGTTTCTCCCGTTTATAATTGGCTTATGGTATATATTTGTATGGATGTACATATGTATTTTTTATATAATTTTCTTGTAGTTCTTTATGTGTGATGTCACCCAACAGGAACAGTCTGAAAACCAGAGTTGCTCCGCCCTACGCCTAGGGTGGAGCAACATCAAAGCTCAGACTGTTCCTTTTTGGTTCGCAGCAGAGCAGACAGTGGCACTGCTAGCACATAATCTAAAGTACATTTATAAATTATACAAATGATCACCCGTTCTTTGCTAAAAACGAGTTTGACGACTTCGGTCCAAAATGAAAAATGACAAGATATTATAATACCAACAATCACAAAATAAAAATGTCTTCCATGAAAGAATGACAAAGTATAAAAAGGTCCAAATGAAAAAATGACATGGTAGAAAAATGTCCACGTGAAAAAATTACCAAATATGAAGAAAAATGACAAGGTATAAAAATGGCAAGGATAAAGTTTGCTAAGTTAAAAAATTAATAGGTACATACTTTGAAACATCATTTTTTTACATCTGTCAAGTGTGACAGAAAATGACAGCAAATGTCAAAAATTACTTAATATCATCTTTGGAAGCTAAGGAAAGAGTAACTTTTTCAATGACAGCTGTCAAACTTTAAACTGCGATATCTCGAGAACTCCTCATTCTAGACTTTCCATTGTGGGCTCAAATGAAAGACCTCGATAAGGTCTACTTTTCTGATGACAGCAGTCAAACTTCAAACGGCGATATCTCGAGATATCGTCTCTGTACTTGATATAACTATTTTTTGATACCTTTTTTATAATGATGTTCTATTTCGTGTGCTCAGTGGATATGACATCTATCACAAACAAGGTGACCATGGAATACCAGCGCTGTGGTTTAATTTACTTTGCCACAGCACATGCTGAATGGCCACATTTTTTGTCACTTTGACTTACATAGTTCTAAGAATGATTTTATAATTTTGTTAATTGTTCGTAATAAATAAGTGACAAAATAAACATATTTTTATCTTATTTTTTTTTTTATTTTTTTGATGACAGCTGTCAAACTCCAAACGGCGATATCTCGAGAACTCCTCATCCTAGACTTTCCATTGTGGGCTCAAATGAAATACTTCGATAAGGTCTACTTTTTGATGACAGTTGTCAAATTTCAAACGGTGATCAGGAGAACTACTTAACTTAGACTTTCCATTGTGGGCGAAAGCTATGACAATAAAAATATAAGTATAAATAGGTACGTAGAATTTGAATAACACAGGCTAGTACTTAAAATGAAACATAGGCGGCATGTTATTCGGTTGTAACTTTAAACAATTATTAATGGAAGAGCCTAAATGGCTCTGTAGAAAGTATTTAAAGGTGCAGTCTGTTGTTAAATACGTCTATCTCCGATATTTGTTTATTTACTAAATTGTATTCATTACAGATTCGTGTAGTTGGTATTTGTAGTCCAATATTAGTTCGAGGGTAAGATGTCCTAAAAATACTGTGTACAGGTTGTCTGGGGTATTTAAATAGTACATAGAGAGGGAAACGTTCAATCAATTGGCTGCACTGTATACTTCCGTTTATGACTTCATGGAGTAAGCATAGATCTAGTAGAAGTTGGGGGTAAAAAATGCTAGATGTCTTGTGAAAGCCCGCTGGATGCTTCCAACACGCTGTGAATGAATGCTGTAGAAGGGACTCCAAACGGCGGATGCATAATCCAATTGACTGCGCACTAGTGAGTTGAATAATAGTATTTTTGTTTTGGGCTCAAACTCTTTGCTATTCCTTTTGATAAATCCAATTATCTTAGCTGCCTTACTCACGACATTATTAATTTGAGGAATAAATGTTAATTTATTATCTAATATAATACCCAGATCTCGAATCTCTTCAACTTCTTCCAGACAAGTGCCGCTAAGCACGTACGAGGACAAAAGTGGTTTTAATTTTGGTGAATGTAATATGGTAGCATTTTTTAACATTGAGGGTCAAACGATTTATAGCACACCAATCTAGGATAGCGTTAAGATCTTCTTGTAAGAGTGGAGGTGTTGTAGGGCCTTTAATTGTTTTATATAACTTGAGATCATCAGCAAACAAGGATAATTTACAGTGACTTATATATGCAGATCATTAATAAATATTAGAAATAGAACAGGACCCAAGTGTGATCCTTGTGGTACACCTGAATGGGAGAAAAATGTGTCAGATTGAGATCCGTTTACAGAAACTACCTGTGGTCTATTGTCCAAATATATTTTAATCCATTTAATGAAGGAACCACCCACTCCAAAATAATCTAGTTTTTTAATAAGAATGGAATGATCTACTTTGTCGAAAGCGCTTGCAAAATCAAGATAAACAGCATCGACTTGAAGGCCCTTGTCAACATTTTGCCTTGAATCCGAAACAAAGGTTAAAAGAGAAAGGGGAAAAGAAGAAAGTCCACTGAACGCCCGCGCCTAAAACCATGTTGGTAATCAGTGAGAGTATTTTCTGCATGTTTATTAATAATTGGGCAAATTAAAGAGCAGCTAAGTATAGAAATTTTCCACTCATTGGGAAAGGTACCTTCTTCTAGAGTTTTATTAAATATTAAAGTGTGAAGTAGTGAAGTTGCATTACCACATCGTTTCACAAACAAGGGAGGGAGATCATCCGGTCCTGCACCTTTCTATTCGTCGATATTTTTTAAAACTTTTTGAATTTCACGATTTGATTTTACATAGTGAATCTGAATGTGTAGTGAAGATGTAGTCGTTAGATGAAGGAGTGCTTGGGGTGTAAATGGATGAAAAGTGGGATTGGAAATATGCAAATTTGTTAGAAATAATAAACAATTCTATAAAACTTACGCAGAAACCTACACAACTTGCTCATTTTGTTATAAAAATAAACTAACCTTACCTTCTTCTAAACTGAAACTGCATTCTAGTCCATATGATAAGTCGATAAAAATATATAATGTAAAACCTGAAGATTTAGAACATTAAAAAAATCCTAATTAAAAAAATGCTACTATACGATCGATAATTATGTAGTGATAATCTTCAATAACATTCTAATTAATATTATAATAATATTTATTTTGAGTTTGGCCTACACTAACTTTAACTTTCACGATTATAAAACATTTTTCTTTTGCTTGCTTTACTTGCTACATTAACGATGACGTCTTCCTCTCTTCATATTTATTGTTGTGCCCAACAGGGTCTGTAATGCTACCTGACACCGTTGTCAACACCACTGTATCTACAGAACACATTATAGTATTGAGTATTGAGAAAAAAATTACCACTTGGTTTCTTTCCCTTCTTTGTGTCTTTCTTCCCGTCCTTGGGCTCGCCGTCGCTGGCGGAGCCCTGGCTCGGGCGCGCGGGCGCGCGGGGGGCGGCGGGCGCGCGGGGGGCGGCGGGCGCGCGGGGGGCGGCGGGCGCGCGGGGGGCGTCGGGCGCGCGGGGGGCGGCGGGCGCGCGGGGGGCGGCGGGCGGCGGCGGGGACTGCTTGGCGGAGGACTTCGCTTTTTGACCTGACAAATATTTTTTTTTATTTATTAATAAAGAACGCCCAACAGAATGAACACACATAATTCTCACATAATCAACCTATATGATTTAGAGACTGGTGCTCTTCCAATTACAGGGTGTCACAGCTTGCATAAGGTTTTCTGTAATTAATGTTTTCGTAGTAGTAGAACTTTTTCTGAAGAAGTCATCCGGGGAGGTACTACCACAGATTACAGAAACTAACAGATACATCACTTCAATACAAAAGCGAAAATACCTACGCTATAATAGCCTACAAAATTGTATTAATAATACCAGCAGTTCACAGAGCGAAAGAGTGTACCCGCCTCACTTACTTGCAAGTAATCTGTGACGCGACATCGAATAAGTGGCTAGGGTTGCTTCTACGATATTTTTTATAATAAAACGAATGTGGTGAAATAAACAGTTATTTTTACAAACTCCTCTTTTTTAAGTCGGTTAAGAAAAGCAGCGACCTTTGTATAGGGAGGTAAGGACCTACCTACTCTCCGTACGCAATATAGTAATAGGTGTACTATGGTAGTAGTTATATTAAAATATCTCTGATAATAAAGAAAAAAAATGACAATTTTTCATTTGTTTTCTTACTTTGGCATCCATCCACTGCACAATAGTTACGCGGTCTCGGCATCTAAAGAAGTTTTAACATTTAACGTGCGTGCGCTCAAGCGGGCGTGTGGCAGCCTACTACTGGCGTATCGCGGACTGCGCGCAAAGCGGTAGGCATTTAACGCGTGCCCTTGAGCGAGTGACGGACGCCTGGTACTACCACCATATGTACCTATTTCTGCCGGCAAGCAGTAATGCCTGCATTGCTGTGTTCCAGTTTGAAGGGTGCGGGGGCCGGGGAAAGCGGGCACATGAAACCTTACAGCTCCGCCCCAGGGCGCGGCGCAGCGCCTGCAGCGTCGGGCACAGTCACTCGCTCCGTGACCGTGACGCCGCGGAGTCGCAGTTGTAGGAGCAGACCGCTTTACATCAGGTAGGCCATCGGCCTGTCTGGTCATGAAGTCGTAATGTAAAGCTGAGAGCCTGTTCTGGGAAACCAGAAGATGGGCAGAAGCGTATTTTCGTGTATCAACTTCCCGTACTGGCCAACCCGTCCAGACGCGCGGGGCTGGATACTAGTCCCATGGAGAGCCATGGTGAGGCCTGTGTTCAGTAGCGGACGTTTTACGGCTGATATGAATAGATGTAAAGATTGTGGACACAATGATAGTCCGAATAATTTTTATATATTTTTAACAAAAATCCAACTTCAATACAAATCTACAGAAGGCCATTGAAACTCTAAAACTTAATTATTTGAAGAATGCGCGGGGTTGTTGTATTTAATACTGGCCACAAATGATTTATCTTTGTAAAATGTATGTGCACATTATATAACGCGTGCTTTATCGATGAAGGAGAAACATCGCGAGGAAACCCGAGGCTAAGTTAGCTTCACATGCATCGCACTTGGCTAGGAGGACTGTACAGGTGCTGGGCTAGCCGAATCCATCAAATATTGCCTAGCCCCAGCAGCGTCTCGTACAGCTTGAGTACCAGTTGCCAATACTGTATAAATCTCTACATAGTATACTATGTAGAGATTTATACAGTATACAGATTTAGATGATAGATGGATAGAGATTTAGACAGACGCGGGAAGTGACTTCAATCTATAGATTGAAGTCACTTCCCGCGTCTGTCTGTCTGTCTGTTTGGCTTTCTTCTCCTCCTAAACCACGGAACGGATTTTGATGCGGTTTCCACCGATAGATAGAACGTTTTAAGAGGAAAGTTTAGAAGTAAAATTTATTGAGGTTCACTCATCACATGTAAGTTTGCCAAACTATGATAAAGATTGTTGAAGTTGTCGGAAACTTTCAGCCGATTGGGAGTTGTTTTGTCGCGCGCCGCGAAAACCATTGAAGTTATGTGCCAGTTGAAGAATTGTTCCTCATAAAAAGGTCTGCAAAAAAGTGAGCGACTTGGTTCATTCATACACCTGGGGCGGGGCGCCAGGCACCTATAATACACGTTAACTGCTCAGTAGCACCTCTGCCGACGTCCACCAGGGAGCGCTGCGAGCGGCTGCGCTTGACGCCGGCCGCGGGGCCGCCGGGGGGGCCGCCGGGGGGGGCGCCGGGGGGCTCGCCGGGGGGCGGCTGGTCCGCGTCGTCCTGTTTGTCTTTCTCCTTTTCTTTGCTCTTGCTTTTGGTGGGTTTGTCTTCGCTGGCCTGTTTTGTTGGTGCCTTTTTCTTTTTGCCTGTGAAAAACTATTCGTTTGACGCTTGGTTTCAAGAGTTACATAGCAAACCTAGGACTCAGGGCCGGTCCATGTCGAAGCAGCCTGTTGTAATCATACATTTGAGTGACGTTTTTACCGACTTGAAACATCTCTGTAAATGTTCATCACTAATCCTATCCTAACGGACATCACTGTTTTGTTTTATCTGTGATATTTCTTTCTAAGCCGTTTTTAGGTAGGTCCAACTTCGAGAAAGAGGTCAATCGACGAATCCAACTCGGATGGGCAGCGTTTGGGAAACTACGCAACGTCTTTTCGTCCAAAATTCCTCAGTGCCTTAAGACGAAAGTCTTCAATCAGTGTGTGTTACCAGTGATGACATATGGAACCGAGACGTGGTCATTCACGATTGGCTTCATGAATAAGCTCAGAGTCAACGAGCTATGGAAAGGACTATGCTCGGGGTTTCTTTACGGGATCGAATCAAAAATGAGGAGATACGTAGAAGAACTCGGGTCACCGACATAGCCTAGCGGATTAGCACGTTGAAGGGGCAATGGGCAGGCCATGTAGCTCGCAGAACAGATGGCCGACGGGGCCGAAAAGTTCTCGAGTGGAGGCCACGGACCGGCAAGCGTAGCGTAGGACGTCCACCAACAAGATGGGCAGACGACCTGGTGAAGACCGCAGGTCGACGGTGGATGCAGATGGCTTCCAATCGCCAATATCTGGAAATCCATGAGGGAAGGCCTATGTCCAGCAGTGGACGTCCTACGGCCGAAATGATGACGATGATGAAACAATGTTGGTTTATGTGAAATAAACGTGTTGTTATTCTCATATTATCTTTGTTAAGTGATCGATAGATTCAAAAGATATGTCGTATACCTTTGGTAGTCTTGGGCTTCTTGCCGGGCGACACGCCGCTGCTGCAGTCCGAGGCCGCGTCGCCCGCGCCCGCACACGCGCCCGCACACGCGCCCGCGCCCGCGCCCGCACACGCGCCCGCAAACGCGCCCGCGCCCGCGCCCGCGCCTGGCGCTGTCTCTGGCGGTGCTTCTGGAAACGGGCAACTTCAATTAAAATCACATTAAAGCAACACCTGGTAAATCTTTTTTTGATAGGCGTTTAAACTTGTCAGGCGTTAAAACGGAGATGCGTGAATCAACATGTTTAAAAGCATATCAATCATCAGGTATCTACTACAAAAGATACAAGCTCTACTTGCTTTGGGACTAGACGGTACTAAAGGTGCGGTGTCCAGCATTATTGTTTACAATGTGGTGCCTCCTGCGTCGCAGGCGGACCTCGCCCGCAGCTGCGCAGAGGTCGTCGTACCCGTTAATCGGAGGTACATGTCAGTCGGCCAACACGCCTCCCAGTTCCGTCATTTACTTTCAGATAACCTGGAGATGGCCGTGAGCCGCGAGGTCTGTGACTTTGCGGAAACCCATAATATCTAATTTTTTTTTTTTTTTTTTTTTTATATATTTGTCTATCTGCAATCAGCCGCATAGCTTTAATCAGATTTGATAATGCGCTTTTCGGGTTTTGAGAGTGCACATCCTCTGATGTGTCATCTCTAATTATTATTATTTTTTAAACTTCTATTGTTTAAATGGAGGCCAGCCGATTTCTTTTTAGTCGGAATGTACAGTCATGTGTATTCATGAGTTTTGTGGCCAGATGATTTCTGTGTTGTTCTAATCTTTGTTTATAGGCCGTAGAAGACCTTTCTATTTCTTCCTTGACTGTAGGGATTTCCAAATATTCATGCACTTCAGTGTTCCGTGTGAACCATGGCGCATTGCTCACGATTTTCAGGACTTTATTCTGGTAGCGCTGGAGGATTTCTACATTTGAATGGCTCGCTGATCCCCAGAGTTGTATACCGTATGTCCATACGGGCTTCATCACACATTTGTATACAAGTACTTTGTTTTCAAGACTTAGATTGGATTGTCTGCCTAGTAGCCAGTACATGTCTCTAAGCTTTTTATTCGCTTGTTCCTTTTTGGCCTTTATATGATCACGCCAGGTGAGTCTCCTATCGAGATGTATACCTAAGTATTTCACTGTTGTGTGTTGTGGTAAGACCAATCCATCAAGTGTCACAGGTGAGCAATCCCCTCTTTTAAGTGTGAACGTTATGTGGACCGATTTGGCTGGGCTTGCTCGGATTCTCCACTTCTTCAGCCATAATCCAATTTTGTTCAGGCATTGTTGCAGTTTCATGGACGCTATGTTTGGATCTTTGTTACAAGATAGGACTGCGGTGTCATCTGCGTAGGTTCCAATCACCACTTCTTCAGAGTTGGGTAGGTCTGCGGTATATATTGTATAGAGGACGGGGCCCAAAACCGAACCCTGAGGCACTCCTGATTCTATTTGGTAGATGGATGAGAGAGAGTCCTCGCATTTAACTTGAAATACTCTGTTTTGTAGGTAAGACTTCAGAAGCATGTACATAGTATGTGGCAGGTGTAGCTTTAGCTTATATAAGAGTCCCTTATGCCACACGCGATCAAACGCCTGTTGTATGTCGAGAAACACAGCTGAGCAGTATTCTTTCCTCTCCAGAGCTTGTCGTATTGTATGAGCTACTCGGTGTATTTGTTCTGTCGTTCCATGATGTGCACGGAACCCAAATTGGTGGTCTGGTATTAGTTCTTGCTCATCTAGCACTGGAAGAAGGCGTCTCAGTATCAATTTCTCGAGAACTTTTGACAGTAAGGGGAGAAGACTTATGGACTGAAGACTTAATATCTAAATGAGCAACGAATATATAGTAACATATCCCCTTACCTATATCTATTGAACGCTTGAAAAAACTCTCGAAAAGAATACGACACGTGTTTTGCCCTTCTACAAAGCATCTTCGGGGGCTTCCTAGTCGTCACGGAAACACTAGAAACATCGTTGTTTCTAGACGCAGAAGGAAGTTTCCTGACGAGCGGGGAGCCGATTTCTCCTGTAGCTGCCTTGTAGAGGCGAAACACGTGTCGAATTCTTTTTGGGTGTTTTTTCAAGCGTTCATTAGATGCATGTCTGTTGCTATATTAATAATAATAATATTTTTTATTGAAATAACTTACGGCTAAGTAGTACATATTATTTATATCTAATTTAATCAAAGAAACCTAATGAACTTAGCGTATTCCTGAACTAGGTGATCCTGTTTTTCAGGCAAAACTAGGTCACAAGCAAATAAATTTAATCACACAAAATTTTTTATAGATCTGATATAATAGCATAAAGAAAAAATAATTAAAACAACAGTGACAAGTTAAGCTTAAACTAATGTTAACATTATTTGTGCAAGTTTGTAAAAATAAAGTGTTATACCTACTTTATTATAGCTAATAACTTCTCTGTATCATCATATGACATACTTTGGAGATAGTTTTTTACAACAAGTTTACAATATTGTTGTGCGTGTCTCATTACATGAGTTAATATAGCTGAGTTATTAACCGTCAGCGACATCGCTTACCCTCAGATATCCTGGAGGTGGCTGAGAGCTGGGCGGCGGGGGCGGGGGCGGGGGCATAGGGCGAGGCCTCGTCTATCTCGGGCTCCTCGTCCACGGTCTCGTCGATGACGACGTGCGTGCTGCGCGCGATGGGCTGGGCTGGAATACAATTTTGATGTTAAACATCTTCTGGGGGGGTAGAACCGGTGACGCTTGGAGACGTGCGAGTCAGTACTAGCGCGACTGACTTGGTAACTAGTTACCAGGGCGACTACCTAACACAATGTTAAGACACAAATTATAACAATGAATATAAAGTGAAGGAGTGAGGTTTCTTCTTCGCTTCTTTCCCTCACTTGGAAAAAATATTTCCGAAGCGAGCAATTAAATTATGTAAGTGCTTTATTCAATTTAAATATGTCTCGTTCTTTTAGGAATTGACTATTCTATGTAGCTTGCTGTATTGAATAATCGCTTATTGAATTCAAAATGGTAAAAAAGAGCCCTTATGGTGGAACTTTGTCCCGTCTATCACATTTAAAAATCTCAGGAACTACTTACGCCATCGACTTAAAATTGTAAATATCATAGTTAGGGCACTCACGCAGCGAGCCGCTCCGGCGCCGCGCCAGCGAGGCCTCGCGCGGCGCGCCCTCCGCCGCGCCTGCAACAGCGCGCTCTCAACAACACATACAACCAAACAACAGCATTCAACATGTAACCTTCAGTATAATAGCGTGGAATGTACCCCTCCTCTCATGCACTGGCATGATGCAGTAAGAGCCTGCGAAGGGATACTCCGGAAGATGGGCAGCAGCGTTTCCCGTGTATCAACATCCCGTACTGCGCTCGCCAACCCGCCTGCCAAGCGTGGTGAGTATGGCAACTACCCCTTATGGAGATCCATGAGGGAGGCTTGTGTTCAGTAGTGGACGTTTTACGGCTGAAATGATGATGATGAAATTAAACTTAAAATAGTAAAGATTACGTTTAGGGAAGAACATTATAGTTAAATAACATTTGATTATAATCATTAAGGTTAAAATTAATAATGGCGATAACTTCTAATATAATAAAAAAAACACTTATGTATGATAGTCCTACTAATATTATAAAGCCGAAAGTTTATTTGGATGGAGGTTTGTTACCCAATCAAAAACTAGGCTACGGATTGAGCTGAAACTTTGCATACGTATTGATATTGATCAGGATTAACACATAGGCTACTTTTTATTCGGGTACAACGCATGTGAAGCAGCGGGCAGAAGCTAGTACCTTATACAAGTAATTATATCCAAGCCTAATAAATACTGACATTGGTCTCCGATGCAATCTTATGACTAGTGCCATTGGGGTCAAGTTTGCCTCGAATTTCAAGTAAATATAGTGTTTGTAAGTTTGTTTGATTGTTTACAACGTCACAGTGCCTATACATCGTGACTTTCGTTACAAAGTTAACGTAATCAAACAAACTTACAAACCATAAAACCTTTAAATTTAACCACAAAAACAATAGTCGCAGGATCTCCGCCCGCTGCGCCACAGAGGTCGACAATGTATGTTCCCTTTTCACGTCAAAAACAATAGTCGCAGGATCTTCGCCCGCTGCGCCACAGAGGTCGACAATGTATGTTCCCTTTTCACGTCAAAAACAATAGTCGCAGGATCTTCGCCCGCTGCGCCACAGAGGTCGACAATGTATGTTCCCTTTTCACGTCAAAAACAATAGTCGCAGGATCTTCGCCCGCTGCGCCACAGAGGTCGACAATGTATGTTCCCTTTTCACGTCAAAACCGCTGAACCATACATTTTAGTGTAGGAGTAGATTAGACCATGGAGACGGACATAGGCTACTTTTCGTTGCGTAAATCAGAAGGGGTTAAAATAGGGGATGAAAGTTTGTATTGAAAATAATATAAAATACATGTTTTAGCGATAGTTGTAGCGTAGTTGTAGGGTAGGTAGTAGGTTAGTAGTAGAGTAGTAGTAGGTTAGTTGTAGGGTAGTAGTAGCGTAGTAGTAGCGTAGTAGTAGCGTAGTTGAAGGGTAGTTGTAGAGTAGTTGTAGGGTATTTGTAGGGTAAGTTGTAAGTGGTGGTTGTAGTTATAGGTGCGATACGAAGTTCGCCGGGTCAGCTAGTTATAATTTTTTTTTCGAAAATCTTGGAATACTATTTTTTTACTTGGAATACTTGGATATTGATACAAGTGCTATTGGACGGTCATTCTTCATGTCGTCTTTTCCGCCTTTGTTTTTATAAACTGGCTTAACAATAACAGGCTTTAGTCTATCAGGGTAGATACCGAGTAGGATGCTGAGATTAATGTTGTGACTTAGATACTTTGATATAGAATTTTTAACAAGCTTTATAATGTGGGTAGATATTTCACAGTAACCAGTGCTCTTTTTATTTTTTAATATTACTATGATTTTTTATACCGGTGGAACTGTGGGGGATAGGGCTTGAGCACCAGAATTCCGGTATTGACATAATTCCGGAATTCCGGCCCATCTCAATATCGTCTCCAATTCCGGAATTGGTTCAATAAAATCCGATATTTCGATAATTTTGCAATCGACTTAAAGCGCGGCGCATCCTAAAAGGGCATGCAGGCAATAAGGCGCATAATTTTATATTAAAATATATTATTTTAATTTTTTTTACTAATAAGCTAAGTATAAATTGAAATCTGTCTTTCTTTTCATCTTTTGATAACAATCACAAGCTAGAAAAGTCTTGTCATTCAGTCATTCTTGTCGGTCAAAAGCATCAAAACAGTCACCCGCAATAAGACAAAGTGACGTTCAGATAGGTAGTAATTATACTATTCATTATGCACTACATACTTGTAGGTTTGAATTCCGGAATTGAAATGCTCAATATCGAAACCCAATTCCGGAATTGAAAATTAGTCCGAGTTTCAAGCCCTAGTGACCCAGCGCGCCCAGGTAGCGCGTCAGGTTGCGGACTAGGCTCGGCAGCACCTACCTGCGTGGGACAGCTGGCCGAGGCCGGCGCGCTCGCACGCCTCCAGCGCGCCCAGGTAGCGCGTCAGGTTGCGGACTAGGCTCGGCAGCACCTACCTGCGTGGGACAGCTGGCCGGCGCGCTCGCACGCCTCCAGCGCGCCCAGGTAGCGCGTCAGGTTGCGGACTAGGCTCGGCAGCACCTACCTGCGTGGGACAGCTGGCTGAGGCCGGCGCGCTCGCACGCCTCCAGCGCGCCCAGGTAGCGCGTCAGGTTGCGGACTAGGCTCGGCAGCACCTACCTGCGTGGGACAGCTGGCCGGCGCGCTCGCACGCCTCCAGCGCGCCCAGGTAGCGCGTCAGGTTGCGGACTAGGCTCGGCAGCACCTACCTGCGTGGGACAGCTGGCCGAGGCCGGCGCGCTCGCACGCCTCCAGCGCGCCCAGGTAGCGCGTCAGGTTGCGGACTAGGCTCGGCAGCACCTACCTGCGTGGGACAGCTGGCCGGCGCGCTCGCACGCCTCCAGCGCGCCCAGGTAGCGCGTGAGGTTGCGGCAGGACTGCTTGTCCGGTAGCTTCTGCAACCAAATAACAAACTTATCTACATTTTGTTCATGATATTGGATTATAGGGTATTTATCGCGTAATTAACTTATTTCTACCCCGACGCTTCGACCTGCAGGGTGATTACGTATCTCGCGATAGGACCTTAAAGATAAGTTGGATAATGGTGGTAAGTGTCTTGCTGTTTTCCTTGACCTCAAAAAGGCCTTCGATACAGTATCCGTTTCCATACTCCTGCATAAGCTTGAACAAGTTGGTATTCGTGGCTTGCCTCTGTCCTTGTTTGAAAGTTATTTATCCGAACGAAGACAAAAAGTTAAAATTGGAGATTTTATCAGCGTAGAAGAACGCATAACGTATGGTGTGCCCCAAGGCAGTATACTTGGGCCAACCTTATTCCTTATTTATATAAATAACTTTAGTAATATGATTCTAACTGGGGGTCATATTTTCTCGTACGCAGATGACACAGCTATAATTTTTACAGGCAACACGTGGGATAGCGTACGTAAAGTAACTGAAGCTGGACTCACAAAAGTCGCAGCGTGGCTTGATGTAAATCTCATGACACTAAACGCCCTTAAAATTAACTACATTTGCTTTACCTTGTACGACCGCAGCCAGCCTTCAGATGAAGACATGGATTCCGACTTCGTGAGCCGCCTACGTGAAACTATCAACGCCCTAAAACCATCGCAACAAACATTACCGCACGGAAGCAAGCGAACAATATTTGTTCATGACATATCTACGTACCTGCAAACAAGTTTTCATTCGGAACGACGCTGTGAAGAAACCGCTCCAGCCTACCTACGATGGACCCTACACTGTGTTAGAACGCAATAAAAAAACATATAAACTATTACTACCAGAAAGAAGATCGGCTGTTATTTCCATCGACAGACTCAAACCGGCCTGTGTAGGCCGGTAGGTAGTAAACGAAGATACACAGGACAAATCGTCAGCAAGCCAGCAAGTCACTACAACATCACCCCCATCTGCTACCATGGCGCCTGCGTCTGTTACACCAAGCTCAACGCAGTCAAGCCAGAACCAACCTTCCATCTTGAAGAAAACGCGTTATGGACGAGAGATCAAGCTCCCGGTACGCTTTCGCTAGGGAGGGAGGTTCTTATGCATATTGCAGGGGGGCGGATAGAGATCTTAATTTTTTTAAGTGAAGTTACTAGGTTGTGTAGGGTATCATATGAAAGGTATTCATTTGCACATTAATACTTTTTAGTCTTTCTTTAAGCCGTATAGTTTTTGAGTTATTTACAAAAATGTTGAAAAAACGACCGTCCCCCCCCCCCATATCTCCGAAGTTTGCAGAGATATAAACCCGTGAAACTTGTATAGCTAATAGAAGTGTATGTTAAGTTTATATAAGTGTAAATAATCTACATTGCCTTTATCATATATTATATTGTATGATGGCAAGAAACCCTCGGTGCGCGAGTTCGACTCGCTCTTGCCCGGTTTCATTACTATTTTAAATAAGTATTATTAAAAAAAAATATTAAAATGTATGCATTATTTGCGAAGCCGCTTTAATCTACATGGTGTGCATAATATATCTGAATTTTTTTTTGACATCTTAAGTAGTTTACAAAATTCACATTTAAACTATGTAATTTGAATCAATATCTTAAGAGTTATAGCGAAATTAAAACTCTCGCGCGACAAAGTATTGACGCGGCGCGGCGGACGGAGGGGATCGGCAACTTTTCGAGTGTAATATCTAACCATTGTCTAATGGAAAAAAAGTTCTAAGCATTCTTCAAGATTGCAATGTTGGTAAATTATGTCATGTCTGTAACAAAAAACCCAAAACTTCGACAGGGTTGTTGTGTCCAACCTGAAAAACTTTTGTTCTACGACTTAAATAGTCTGTATGAAATTATAAAGTTATTTATAAATCGACCATAACACGGAACCGTTAGCGCTCACGAGAGTAACTGCTACTTGACCGGACATTACCTGTGTTGTTTAATAACCACTAAGCCTTTTAGTGCCCTATAAACGTGATCGTCCTCGATACCATGAACTGAAAATGGCGCCAACTACCTAACGAGGCCTAGTTTCCTTCTGATTCCGCTCGCGGCTAGTCGCAAACTAGTTACCTCGAAACAACGATACGCCGATTAATAAAATAGATAATTAAACATGATAGCGGAAATCGTAACCACCGTGATCATCGGAATCTGCATAACATTCGTGTATCAAAAGCTGAAGCACAGGACGTGCACGTCGACGCGACGGCTCGACGGGAAGACGGCGCTGGTGACGGGCGGCACGGCCGGCATGGGGCTCGAGGTGGCGGCGGAGCTGGCGCGCCGCGGCGCCGCCGTCGTGGTCGCCTCGCCCTTCGCGCAGGAGGGCGCCGCCGCGCTGCGCCACATCCGGCGCGCGTCCGGCGCCGCGGCGCAGTACCTGCCGCTGGACCTGGGCTCGGCGGCCGACACGCGCCGCGCCGCCGCCGAGCTGGCGGCGCGCCTGCCCGCGCTGCACCTGCTCGTCAACAACGCGGGCGTCTGCGGGCCCGACGCCGTCACGCCGGACGGCGCCAACTACATCCTGCAGGTCAACTACCTCGGCCACGCGCTGCTGACGCTGCTGCTGCTGCCGCTGCTGCGCCGGGCCGGGCGCGCGGGCGACCCCGCGCGCGTCGTGAGCGTGTCCTCGATCATGCACAACCTGGGCTCCATCGACACGGACAAGTGGCGCAGGAGCGGCAGCAGCGCCGCGGCCGTGTACGCAGACAGCAAGCTGAGCGTGGTGATGTTCACGCGCGAGCTGGCGCGGCGGCTGCGCGGCGCGCCCGTGGTCGCGCACAGCCTGGAGCCGGGCGTGGTGGGCACGGCCATCTACGAGACGTGGCACGGCTGGTACGGGCGCGTGGTGCGGCGCGCGGCGCTGCTGCTCTGCAAGACGGCGTGGCAGGGCGCGCAGACCACGCTGCACGTGGCGCTGGACGAGGCCGCCGGCGGCCTCAGCGGGCAGCACTTCATGGAGTGCCGCGTCGCGAAGGCCAACTCGAAGGCCTTCGACGAGGCGACGTCGGCCCATCTCTGGCAGGAATCCATCAAGTTTATGAAGCTGAGCCCCGAGGAGATGAGCGCCTGCTTCGACGATAACATCGACCGCAATGATTTGGGAATCGAATGAAATCTAGTTCGGTCGGGTGTGACGCGGGCGAGGGTTCGGTTAAAAGTTGAGTTGAGTTCTATTTTCACACTGTTGTATACTAGTTTATTATAGCTGTTGGTTGTCCTAATAAATAAATAAACTTGAAATTCATTACAAACTTTGTTATTTTGTTTTAACTTTTTAAACCGTCATATATTATAGTTATGCAATATTCAAAGGATATTTACGATTAATTGAATCTTTTAATTAATATCAAGTCGTAGTAAAGCTCCCGTTTTAATATTAAGTTCGAATAACTGTAAAATAATAGACAGATATTTTAGACGTTATTGTTATGTAAATTATAAAAAATCTCTCATAAGAGATCAACTACTAATGAGAGCAATAATTTTGATACCAATAACAAGTTTCGTGACTGTGTTATTTAGTCATCTTTGGGTTTTCGTAGTAAAACAAGAAACCCTTGTGGTTTCACTTTGTCTGTCGTCTGTCCGTCCGTCACAGGCTTTGCGAAGAGACGATTATCTATATATAATATCTTTATATATATATAATATTATAAGGAAGAAAGATTTGTATTTTTTTTTATTTTTTTGTATGTTTGTAACGAGTAAACTCAAAAACTACTGGACCGATTTTAAAAATTCTTTCACCATTAGAATGGTACATTATCCCTGAGTAACATAGGCTATATATATATATATGTATGTATATATATATATATATATATATTTTATCCCCGTATTCCCACGGGAACCGAAATATACGCGGGTGAAACTACGGAACGCGGGTAGTATGTTATAAAATTACAACGCCGAGATAAAAAATGCTGAAAAAATAAATCATTTGGTGTAACCACGTAAGGTAGGGATGACATTTTACGGTTTCGTAGTAAAACAAGAAACCCTAATAGTTTCACTTTGTCGGTCTGTCACAAACTCACAAACTCATTTATTTCCATAGTTTGCAATTACAAAACATAGACACGTCAATACAATAAATAAAACATATTTAATCTTATGTTAACAGGAAATAAGGCACATGAATTAATCTGTTCGCTTCCCTGTTTTAAGCATTGTGATAAGAACCCATTAGAAAACACAGTTCTTTTTAATAGTTCGTTTTTTTAGTTGCTACGGAGTTGGAGCAAATTTAATTCCAAGCATTTTTGTCTTCTAGTTAATCAGATTTTTTATAGCAAGCTTTATTGGAAAGATTACATTTTTTTAAACTTTGTTATAGAAAATTGCTGCATTTCTATAGGAATTTTATTGCAGAAGCGTGTTCACTGCCCTCTGTAAGATATGTTGACCTTACGTAGCCTAATAGTGGGCAACCCGAGTTTATCTTTATTTCTAGTATTTACATTGCGCACGTCACTTTTCTTAGGAAAACTATTAATATTTTTGTGGGTATACAGCAGAATTTCGTAAATATACACTAATGATAGGGAATTGTCATTATATTACTTTCTTTAAATTTATCCACTAAAAAAAGGCCAACTAAAGGCCCACTTCTGCAGCACAAATACAGTGTTTATATGTTTAGCTCCAGCGCACCCCCACAACACTATGCCATAAGACATAATACTATGGAAATAGCTAAAGTAAACAAGTCTAGATGCAAGCTATGTCTGTGAGATAACGAACGTTTTTAACTGCATATGCAGCAGAACTGAGCTTGTTCGATAGCTTATCTATTATTTTATATTTGAATGTCTGCCTTAATATGTTTTACTTATGGAAGTGAAAAGCTGATACATTTCGTTTTTGTCTTTTTTAAACTTTCGCGATCACAAAACATTATTAACATACATATAACCTGGTATTTATTACGTAAATTTCCTTTATTATTTCCTGACGTTTCGCTTGGATTGCACCAAGCATGGTCCCGGGAAGGCTCTCTCGGAAACGTCGGGAAATAATAAAGGTAATTTACGCGATATACATATATATGTATGTTAATAACATTTCGTTTTGTTTGAATTAAGTAATATATTATTGGAACTGAACCAATGACCAACTTTAGAGATTGCATTATTCATATTGTCATAATTGATTGTACGGCGTTCCAGTTTGAACAATAGTAAAGTATCATCAGCGAATAATACAACCTCGCGATATCCTTTATAAGATATGGCAGATTATTAATATATATTAAAAAAAGGAATGGACCAAGTATGGAACCTTGTGGTACACCCAGTGAAACCACGCACACCGGAGATCGTATTCCATTAACATCAACTCTTTGATTGCTGTTACTCAAGTAGGAAATAAAAATATCCAAGATGCCTTTGAATCCATAGTGACGCAATTTCCTGACCAATATTTCATGGTGAACACAATCGAACACTTTTGACAAATCGCAAAAAATACCTAAGGTATCTGATATTGGACTGATGTTGGTCTAAAGTTAGAAGGGCCACAGTACCTGATTTGAATAATGGTATACTATTTTACTGTGCTCTATTAGATCAGGAAATACACCACAGTCAATGCATTCGTTAAAAATACAGGCTAGATCAGGTGCAACAGTATCTAATAGTAATTTAATCATGACTACGGAAAGACCCCAGAGAACCGTGTTTTTTATGCCTTTTTAATATCCTGGTCATTAACATACTTAAATTTAAATTCGGTATTCCAAGCTGGCACATTATTTGTAATGACTCAGCAACTATTTGTATAACTATTTTAAAGAAGAGTTTGAGGACTTTGTCGTCGAAATAGGGATATCAGTAAAATATGTTTCAAATGCTTGCGCCACGTCGACATCTTTTTCAATAATATAATCATTTTAAGTTTTAACTTATTACTTTTAATTTCGGTTTAAAGTATTTAGGTATTTTTTACATTTTCCGCATTAAGACTCTAAGGTGGTCCGTAATTCGTGAAGTGTCTGCATAGCCAGCCCAACTCCGACTAGAAGCGCAGACGAAGTGACCTCGGTTATTTGAGGACTTGTTGTCGTTGTGCTGTTACGCCCTCGCATTCCAGGACTGGGTGGGCAGCTTATTCGACCTCCTGCAGACATCCTCTGCAGAGGACGAGGCTACGTTTCCGTGTTGCTTCCCTGCTCGCTGCCGCAGACACCAGTTCATGTTTAGGCAAGGCGCTTTTAAGTCGTCAATTAGTGACAACGAAACACTTCCGGGTATTTTTCTGTGTATGAAGTTTCTTAGCAAGTATTTGTGTGTCATGTATTTACTAAAATTGAGGGCTCATTTGACGCTTGACACATGTAAAACATTTTCACCAAAGTCGCCACAGTCGCTACAGTTAACACGATGGACGAAAGGCAATCGCCCTAGTACTAACCCGCACATCTCCAAGCGTCACGCGTCTACTGTGTCCGATCAATTTTACCCTCGCAAAAGCTGTTTTACATCAAAAAAAGTATTCCACGAACCATGTAGTACCCATAGCACAAGCTCTACTTACATTCGAGACTAGACGGTGTGTGAATTGTCCAGGGGGGGCAATCCTCGTGCATCGTGATCCAAGTGATAATCTCTCCAAATCGATCAATTTCACAAAAACTGTTAAAATCTCTATTGAAACGAACTTTCTTTCAGCATTCTCGTCGTCTAACAATAGACAACCGTCTATTGCAAACAGATCGTGATGCATCGACGGGTGAAGAGATGACAGTTAACTTTTAAAGTAATGTGACTAGATCGGAGCAGACACCGAGTAGTGAGATGAGATTAAGTATGACGCAAAATCACGATTTAGGAGAATTGTCCAGCATTCGTGGTCTATTAGCGCACTGACCTGGCACAGGTCTCTGAGCGTGGCGGCGAGCGAGGCGGCCAGCGAGGCGTCCCGCGGCGGCGCCAGCAGCGCCAGCATGCGGCACGCCAGCGCGGCCTCGGGCGCGGCGGGGCGGCGCGCCACGTGGCCGCACAGCACGCCCGCCATGCCGCCCTGGCTGTCCGACAGCTGACAACATACATTACTGACCTGGCACAGGTCTCTGAGCGTGGTGGCGAGCGAGGCGGCCAGCGAGGCGTCCCGCGGCGGCGCCAGCAGCGCCAGCATGCGGCACGCCAGCGCGGCCTCGGGCGCGGCGGGGCGGCGCGCCACGTGGCCGCACAGCACGCCCGCCATGCCGCCCTGGCTGTCCGACAGCTGACAACATACATTACTGACCTGGCACAGGTCTCTGAGCGTGGCGGCGAGCGAGGCGGCCAGCGAGGCGTCCCGCGGCGGCGCCAGCAGCGCCAGCATGCGGCACGCCAGCGCGGCCTCGGGCGCGGCGGGGCGGCGCGCCACGTGGCCGCACAGCACGCCCGCCATGCCGCCCTGGCTGTCCGACAGCTGACAACATACATTACTGACCTGGCACAGGTCTCTGAGCGTGGCGGCGAGCGAGGCGGCCAGCGAGGCGTCCCGCGGCGGCGCCAGCAGCGCCAGCATGCGGCACGCCAGCGCGGCCTCGGGCGCGGCGGGGCGGCGCGCCACGTGGCCGCACAGCACGCCCGCCATGCCGCCCTGGCTGTCCGACAGCTGACAACATACATTACTGACCTGGCACAGGTCTCTGAGCGTGGCGGCGAGCGAGGCGGCCAGCGAGGCGTCCCGCGGCGGCGCCAGCAGCGCCAGCATGCGGCACGCCAGCGCGGCCTCGGGCGCGGCGGGGCGGCGCGCCACGTGGCCGCACAGCACGCCCGCCATGCCGCCCTGGCTGTCCGACAGCTGACAACATACAATACTTTCATTACATCCTAAGAACACTTAGATACGTCAAACAGAAACACATTGTTGATAAATTCATTTTGCGGCTGTACAGGGGCTTCCTTCACAGGCTAATATTGCAATCGTTAGGTACACCCGACCCGTAATGAGAACGCACCGTCTTGTTTCCACACGAAATGAGAGAGCTAACTCATTTCATCACTCAATCGTTCAGATTTATTTATTTATTTATTGCATACACTATTACATAGTTTTAGCTTAGGTGGTAATTAGCTTAGAGGTAAGTATACATATGTACCCTGCAAGGGCGCAGCAATTAGTCTAACGACTATTATTTTATGAGGTAGGTATATAAACTATTTATTGTTTCACACATAAGTCATATTACACTTGCCTATATTACAAGTAAGGGTAATATAGGCAATGTCAGTTACAAGAATCAAAACAATTGTCATAATAACTTTGTGGTTAGGTATGTCCAACTCATTTTACTCAGGCAGCCAAATAGTCAGAGATTAGACTTTTCGTTTAAAAATTTATCAACGGAGTAGTAACACATTTAGAAATAAGGTATTCTTTAAGTTTATTACGGAAAACTGAATCCTTTATGTGGTCTCCTTTATTATGGAGCTCGGTATTTTGTTATAAATATTTACTAATCGTGATATTTGCTAAATTGTTTAAGGGTAGTCGAAGGTAAAATAAGTTTGTCTTTATTTCGTCTATCTATGTACAGGGTGGAATTTTTCTATGGGCCCTGGAGGGGAACTACTTTAAATCCTTTAGTTAGCTCATTTTACTGAAAGGAAACATTCCTTTATTTTTAAAAAGAAAAAAAACTGCATTCAAAGATTTTCTAAAATTTCTGTCTTAACCGGGAATCTAAACAACTAAAAATTAAAAAAATAAACCCTCGCTATTTTATAATAAAAATCGGTAGGAATATTGTTCAGGATAAAATTTGTCTGATAAACATTTGGTCTTTGAAACAAAAAAAAGTGAAAACTACTTAGTATTAATTTTATTTTATCATCACTTAGAAGAACACAAACATGGAACATTTTTTAACGTAGACGGATATCAAAAAGAAAAGGGATCTTAATAATTTAACTGATAAGTTTCTCGAAATGACCCCCCTCGTTCCGGATACACAAGTTTATTCTTCATTCAAATTCATTTCGTGTAGCCGAATATTTTGTAAAGTATTCTGGTGTTGCCCATAATAACATTTTCTACAGCGACCATTAGTTCTTGTACAGTATTATAACACGTATTATAAATTTATTTTTTTACATGACCCCATAAAAAGTAGTCCAGAGGCGTCAGGTTTGGACTTCTCGCAGGCCATTTGATCGGTCCCTTTGTACCTATCCAGACATTGAAATTTCCATCAATGTAACATAACCTTGGAACGTCCGCTATTGTGGGCAGGTGCACCGTCTTGTTGAAAGATGATATTATTTCGTTCCTCCTCTGGTAGAAGGTTTAATTGATTTTGTAAAAGTTATAATATTTCAATGTATTTAACAGTATTTAGATGTCCTTCATAAATGTCCACCAAAACAACCAAATTGCTTCTGATTCCGCACCAAAAATTATAGGAAAATCTGACCTGATTGTTTGTTTCGCGAACACGGAATGGATTCTCACGGGACCAATAATGATTGTTATGTCTGTATTTACATTCCATTATTACTGAAATTTGTTTCATCGGTCCATACAATGTAGTGTAGAAAATTTGGGTTGCGGGCTATTTTTGTTTGAATATTCTGACAGAATTCTAAACTTCTTTGACTATCTCCCGGATTGATCATCGGATCTCCGCATTTGTGTATCTGTACTTTTTCAAAACACTAAGTACACGTGTATGGGCGGTGCCTATCTCTTGAGCAGCTTCCCTACTAGAAGCTTTCGGGTTATGTCAAAACACTTAAATCAAAGTCGGAAGTCTAGATTTTGCAGCTGTGGGCGTTCTAAACGTTTTTTGAAACTTCCAATGTTCACTAAATTTTTCACCATTCGCGACAAAACTTTTCTAGATGGTATTTCTCTGTCTGGATACTTATCACTGTACCACTGTAGAGCTAAATTGCAATTCTTATTGTTTACAAAGTATGCTTCTAATAAATCGAATTGTTCTTGATACGCCATTAATACACAATCACGGAATCAAAGTCAAAGCAAAACAAAACAAAATTTGAAATTCGAACGAATTCTTTAACAATACTATCGATTTTAAAAATGTTTAAAGTTATGTTTCTAAAAATACGTTCCATTTTTAAACTTTTCGTCAGAACGCCTAGTGTAAGAAGAAATTGTGCATTGATTTATTATTTATTACCATTTAACGATTTTCTTATCAGTCTTCAACAAGGTACTTAGAAATAAATAACATTAGCAAGCTTGTACTTCATACAATGTCTTTGGATGTTAGAGAAAATTATAACATGTACTTATTACAAGTGAACGTAGTGAAAGTAGTCGTATTGTTAATAAAGAACTTGTAATAAGTATTAAATTTCATGGACTACCGTACAACAGATGAGTGTAGGGCTAAGTTTACTCGACGCGCGTCAGGGACACGATGAAGCGCACCACGGCCTCCTGGTCCACCTCGGCCAGCGGCGAGCTGGGCGGCGCCAGCGCCAGCGCGCGCAGCGTCGGGACCGTGGCTCTCTGTGCAACACGTTACAAACAAGAGACGTACCTCGTGGTCGACGCGCGTCAGGGACACGATGAAGCGCACCACGGCCTCCTGGTCCACCTCGGCCAGCGGCGAGCTGGGCGGCGCCAGCGCCAGCGCGCGCAGCGTCGGGACCGTGGCTCTCTGTGCAACACGTTACAAACAAGAGACGTACCTCGTGGTCGACGCGCGTCAGGGACACGATGAAGCGCACCACGGCCTCCTGGTCCACCTCGGCCAGCGGCGAGCTGGGCGGCGCCAGCGCCAGCGCGCGCAGCGTCGGGACCGTGGCTCTCTGTGCAACACGTTACAAACAAGAGACGTACCTCGTGGTCGACGCGCGTCAGGGACACGATGAAGCGCACCACGGCCTCCTGGTCCACCTCGGCCAGCGGCGAGCTGGGCGGCGCCAGCGCCAGCGCGCGCAGCGTCGGGACCGTGGCTCTCTGTGCAACACGTTACAAACAAGAGACGTACCTCGTGGTCGACGCGCGTCAGGGACACGATGAAGCGCACCACGGCCTCCTGGTCCACCTCGGCCAGCGGCGAGCTGGGCGGCGCCAGCGCCAGCGCGCGCAGCGTCGGGACCGTGGCTCTCTGTGCAACACGTTACAAACAAGAGACGTACCTCGTGGTCGACGCGCGTCAGGGACACGATGAAGCGCACCACGGCCTCCTGGTCCACCTCGGCCAGCGGCGAGCTGGGCGGCGCCAGCGCCAGCGCGCGCAGCGTCGGGACCGTGGCTCTCTGTGCAACACGTTACAAACAAGAGACGTACCTCGTGGTCGACGCGCGTCAGGGACACGATGAAGCGCACCACGGCCTCCTGGTCCACCTCGGCCAGCGGCGAGCTGGGCGGCGCCAGCGCCAGCGCGCGCAGCGTCGGGACCGTGGCTCTCTGTGCAACACGTTACAAACAAGAGACGTACCTCGTGGTCGACGCGCGTCAGGGACACGATGAAGCGCACCACGGCCTCCTGGTCCACCTCGGCCAGCGGCGAGCTGGGCGGCGCCAGCGCCAGCGCGCGCAGCGTCGGGACCGTGGCTCTCTGTGCAACACGTTACAAACAAGAGACGTACCTCGTGGTCGACGCGCGTCAGGGACACGATGAAGCGCACCACGGCCTCCTGGTCCACCTCGGCCAGCGGCGAGCTGGGCGGCGCCAGCGCCAGCGCGCGCAGCGTCGGGACCGTGGCTCTCTGTGCAACACGTTACAAACAAGAGACGTACCTCGTGGTCGACGCGCGTCAGGGACACGATGAAGCGCACCACGGCCTCCTGGTCCACCTCGGCCAGCGGCGAGCTGGGCGGCGCCAGCGCCAGCGCGCGCAGCGTCGGGACCGTGGCTCTCTGTGCAACACGTTACAAACAAGAGACGTACCTCGTGGTCGACGCGCGTCAGGGACACGATGAAGCGCACCACGGCCTCCTGGTCCACCTCGGCCAGCGGCGAGCTGGGCGGCGCCAGCGCCAGCGCGCGCAGCGTCGGGACCGTGGCTCTCTGTGCAACACGTTACAAACAAGAGACGTACCTCGTGGTCGACGCGCGTCAGGGACACGATGAAGCGCACCACGGCCTCCTGGTCCACCTCGGCCAGCGGCGAGCTGGGCGGCGCCAGCGCCAGCGCGCGCAGCGTCGGGACCGTGGCTCTCTGTGCAACACGTTACAAACAAGAGACGTACCTCGTGGTCGACGCGCGTCAGGGACACGATGAAGCGCACCACGGCCTCCTGGTCCACCTCGGCCAGCGGCGAGCTGGGCGGCGCCAGCGCCAGCGCGCGCAGCGTCGGGACCGTGGCTCTCTGTGCAACACGTTACAAACAAGAGACGTACCTCGTGGTCGACGCGCGTCAGGGACACGATGAAGCGCACCACGGCCTCCTGGTCCACCTCGGCCAGCGGCGAGCTGGGCGGCGCCAGCGCCAGCGCGCGCAGCGTCGGGACCGTGGCTCTCTGTGCAACACGTTACAAACAAGAGACGTACCTCGTGGTCGACGCGCGTCAGGGACACGATGAAGCGCACCACGGCCTCCTGGTCCACCTCGGCCAGCGGCGAGCTGGGCGGCGCCAGCGCCAGCGCGCGCAGCGTCGGGACCGTGGCTCTCTGTGCAACACGTTACAAACAAGAGACGTACCTCGTGGTCGACGCGCGTCAGGGACACGATGAAGCGCACCACGGCCTCCTGGTCCACCTCGGCCAGCGGCGAGCTGGGCGGCGCCAGCGCCAGCGCGCGCAGCGTCGGGACCGTGGCTCTCTGTGCAACACGTTACAAACAAGAGACGTACCTCGTGGTCGACGCGCGTCAGGGACACGATGAAGCGCACCACGGCCTCCTGGTCCACCTCGGCCAGCGGCGAGCTGGGCGGCGCCAGCGCCAGCGCGCGCAGCGTCGGGACCGTGGCTCTCTGTGCAACACGTTACAAACAAGAGACGTACCTCGTGGTCGACGCGCGTCAGGGACACGATGAAGCGCACCACGGCCTCCTGGTCCACCTCGGCCAGCGGCGAGCTGGGCGGCGCCAGCGCCAGCGCGCGCAGCGTCGGGACCGTGGCTCTCTGTGCAACACGTTACAAACAAGAGACGTACCTCGTGGTCGACGCGCGTCAGGGACACGATGAAGCGCACCACGGCCTCCTGGTCCACCTCGGCCAGCGGCGAGCTGGGCGGCGCCAGCGCCAGCGCGCGCAGCGTCGGGACCGTGGCTCTCTGTGCAACACGTTACAAACAAGAGACGTACCTCGTGGTCGACGCGCGTCAGGGACACGATGAAGCGCACCACGGCCTCCTGGTCCACCTCGGCCAGCGGCGAGCTGGGCGGCGCCAGCGCCAGCGCGCGCAGCGTCGGGACCGTGGCTCTCTGTGCAACACGTTACAAACAAGAGACGTACCTCGTGGTCGACGCGCGTCAGGGACACGATGAAGCGCACCACGGCCTCCTGGTCCACCTCGGCCAGCGGCGAGCTGGGCGGCGCCAGCGCCAGCGCGCGCAGCGTCGGGACCGTGGCTCTCTGTGCAACACGTTACAAACAAGAGACGTACCTCGTGGTCGACGCGCGTCAGGGACACGATGAAGCGCACCACGGCCTCCTGGTCCACCTCGGCCAGCGGCGAGCTGGGCGGCGCCAGCGCCAGCGCGCGCAGCGTCGGGACCGTGGCTCTCTGTGCAACACGTTACAAACAAGAGACGTACCTCGTGGTCGACGCGCGTCAGGGACACGATGAAGCGCACCACGGCCTCCTGGTCCACCTCGGCCAGCGGCGAGCTGGGCGGCGCCAGCGCCAGCGCGCGCAGCGTCGGGACCGTGGCTCTCTGTGCAACACGTTACAAACAAGAGACGTACCTCGTGGTCGACGCGCGTCAGGGACACGATGAAGCGCACCACGGCCTCCTGGTCCACCTCGGCCAGCGGCGAGCTGGGCGGCGCCAGCGCCAGCGCGCGCAGCGTCGGGACCGTGGCTCTCTGTGCAACACGTTACAAACAAGAGACGTACCTCGTGGTCGACGCGCGTCAGGGACACGATGAAGCGCACCACGGCCTCCTGGTCCACCTCGGCCAGCGGCGAGCTGGGCGGCGCCAGCGCCAGCGCGCGCAGCGTCGGGACCGTGGCTCTCTGTGCAACACGTTACAAACAAGAGACGTACCTCGTGGTCGACGCGCGTCAGGGACACGATGAAGCGCACCACGGCCTCCTGGTCCACCTCGGCCAGCGGCGAGCTGGGCGGCGCCAGCGCCAGCGCGCGCAGCGTCGGGACCGTGGCTCTCTGTGCAACACGTTACAAACAAGAGACGTACCTCGTGGTCGACGCGCGTCAGGGACACGATGAAGCGCACCACGGCCTCCTGGTCCACCTCGGCCAGCGGCGAGCTGGGCGGCGCCAGCGCCAGCGCGCGCAGCGTCGGGACCGTGGCTCTCTGTGCAACACGTTACAAACAAGAGACGTACCTCGTGGTCGACGCGCGTCAGGGACACGATGAAGCGCACCACGGCCTCCTGGTCCACCTCGGCCAGCGGCGAGCTGGGCGGCGCCAGCGCCAGCGCGCGCAGCGTCGGGACCGTGGCTCTCTGTGCAACACGTTACAAACAAGAGACGTACCTCGTGGTCGACGCGCGTCAGGGACACGATGAAGCGCACCACGGCCTCCTGGTCCACCTCGGCCAGCGGCGAGCTGGGCGGCGCCAGCGCCAGCGCGCGCAGCGTCGGGACCGTGGCTCTCTGTGCAACACGTTACAAACAAGAGACGTACCTCGTGGTCGACGCGCGTCAGGGACACGATGAAGCGCACCACGGCCTCCTGGTCCACCTCGGCCAGCGGCGAGCTGGGCGGCGCCAGCGCCAGCGCGCGCAGCGTCGGGACCGTGGCTCTCTGTGCAACACGTTACAAACAAGAGACGTACCTCGTGGTCGACGCGCGTCAGGGACACGATGAAGCGCACCACGGCCTCCTGGTCCACCTCGGCCAGCGGCGAGCTGGGCGGCGCCAGCGCCAGCGCGCGCAGCGTCGGGACCGTGGCTCTCTGTGCAACACGTTACAAACAAGAGACGTACCTCGTGGTCGACGCGCGTCAGGGACACGATGAAGCGCACCACGGCCTCCTGGTCCACCTCGGCCAGCGGCGAGCTGGGCGGCGCCAGCGCCAGCGCGCGCAGCGTCGGGACCGTGGCTCTCTGTGCAACACGTTACAAACAAGAGACGTACCTCGTGGTCGACGCGCGTCAGGGACACGATGAAGCGCACCACGGCCTCCTGGTCCACCTCGGCCAGCGGCGAGCTGGGCGGCGCCAGCGCCAGCGCGCGCAGCGTCGGGACCGTGGCTCTCTGTGCAACACGTTACAAACAAGAGACGTACCTCGTGGTCGACGCGCGTCAGGGACACGATGAAGCGCACCACGGCCTCCTGGTCCACCTCGGCCAGCGGCGAGCTGGGCGGCGCCAGCGCCAGCGCGCGCAGCGTCGGGACCGTGGCTCTCTGTGCAACACGTTACAAACAAGAGACGTACCTCGTGGTCGACGCGCGTCAGGGACACGATGAAGCGCACCACGGCCTCCTGGTCCACCTCGGCCAGCGGCGAGCTGGGCGGCGCCAGCGCCAGCGCGCGCAGCGTCGGGACCGTGGCTCTCTGTGCAACACGTTACAAACAAGAGACGTACCTCGTGGTCGACGCGCGTCAGGGACACGATGAAGCGCACCACGGCCTCCTGGTCCACCTCGGCCAGCGGCGAGCTGGGCGGCGCCAGCGCCAGCGCGCGCAGCGTCGGGACCGTGGCTCTCTGTGCAACACGTTACAAACAAGAGACGTACCTCGTGGTCGACGCGCGTCAGGGACACGATGAAGCGCACCACGGCCTCCTGGTCCACCTCGGCCAGCGGCGAGCTGGGCGGCGCCAGCGCCAGCGCGCGCAGCGTCGGGACCGTGGCTCTCTGTGCAACACGTTACAAACAAGAGACGTACCTCGTGGTCGACGCGCGTCAGGGACACGATGAAGCGCACCACGGCCTCCTGGTCCACCTCGGCCAGCGGCGAGCTGGGCGGCGCCAGCGCCAGCGCGCGCAGCGTCGGGACCGTGGCTCTCTGTGCAACACGTTACAAACAAGAGACGTACCTCGTGGTCGACGCGCGTCAGGGACACGATGAAGCGCACCACGGCCTCCTGGTCCACCTCGGCCAGCGGCGAGCTGGGCGGCGCCAGCGCCAGCGCGCGCAGCGTCGGGACCGTGGCTCTCTGTGCAACACGTTACAAACAAGAGACGTACCTCGTGGTCGACGCGCGTCAGGGACACGATGAAGCGCACCACGGCCTCCTGGTCCACCTCGGCCAGCGGCGAGCTGGGCGGCGCCAGCGCCAGCGCGCGCAGCGTCGGGACCGTGGCTCTCTGTGCAACACGTTACAAACAAGAGACGTACCTCGTGGTCGACGCGCGTCAGGGACACGATGAAGCGCACCACGGCCTCCTGGTCCACCTCGGCCAGCGGCGAGCTGGGCGGCGCCAGCGCCAGCGCGCGCAGCGTCGGGACCGTGGCTCTCTGTGCAACACGTTACAAACAAGAGACGTACCTCGTGGTCGACGCGCGTCAGGGACACGATGAAGCGCACCACGGCCTCCTGGTCCACCTCGGCCAGCGGCGAGCTGGGCGGCGCCAGCGCCAGCGCGCGCAGCGTCGGGACCGTGGCTCTCTGTGCAACACGTTACAAACAAGAGACGTACCTCGTGGTCGACGCGCGTCAGGGACACGATGAAGCGCACCACGGCCTCCTGGTCCACCTCGGCCAGCGGCGAGCTGGGCGGCGCCAGCGCCAGCGCGCGCAGCGTCGGGACCGTGGCTCTCTGTGCAACACGTTACAAACAAGAGACGTACCTCGTGGTCGACGCGCGTCAGGGACACGATGAAGCGCACCACGGCCTCCTGGTCCACCTCGGCCAGCGGCGAGCTGGGCGGCGCCAGCGCCAGCGCGCGCAGCGTCGGGACCGTGGCTCTCTGTGCAACACATTACAGCTTAGTCGCTAACAACGTCGACTACATAACTTACGGCATCATAAGATAGTTACAAAGTAACTTAATTAGGGCCCATATGATAAATTTCTTAGAGACTAGCATAGTTAAGTAATTATAAAAACTTAATAAGTATCGCGTCATCGGCACTGCGTCGATGACCTGAGCACGACATCCTTCGGTCAAAATCCGCTATCCAAAAACGTTGAGACACGATATATGAAGCGAAGTTTACATTAAGGCGAGACTCCAATTTCTCGACTTTCAAACTGAAGCCGGATTTCTGTCGCAGGTACTTCCCACATCCTCGACCGCCGCGGCGCGGTGCAGGCGGGATGCGACCACGCCGAGTTACACTCTCTTTACAATAGTAACTGAGTCAATGCAGATCTGGTATCCCGCACCAGAATTAGAACTACCTCTAGAAGGTATGCAAGTACAGTCGGCGTAACTTGCAATGGCTGTCAGGTGGTACCTGTATCTGTTCCTGAGCCTCGTCCACGCTGACCGGGAACGTTTGAAAGAACACGCCGATGATTTGTCGAAGCATGTCTTCTTCCACTGTAACAAGGTACATTTTAATTTAACTTATGCAATTAATATTATACAAGAAAATACAACATGCAATTTTTTTCAAATGGCCGCCGCCACATACAGCGGAAGATGTATGTATATTTTAATCAATGCCATATATTATATAAGCTTGTTTTTAATATTGCTTTACTAAAAAAATATTAAATAATACTAGTCGACGGGTAATAGTCCACTAGACTGAAGCGACATTTTTGCGATATTATATTTGAATTCGTCTATTTTTTCTGTGTTTTGATCCGGGTTCTGCTCAAATTGGAGAATATTTTTGACACTTGAATGCAAGACCAATTTCGGAACCATTTATCATAACAACATGATTGTTTAGATCTGTATTAAATGTTGTGTTTGAGTCAAATATTCAGTGAAGCATTACTTAATTGGCTGTGATATAAGTTCATTTATTTTTTGTCTTTTTGCGAGTTGCCAAAACTAGCTCGCCTGGCAACCTGCTGGTTGTGCTGCGAGCTGGTTTTGGCACAGTTTTGTTTTAATTGAATGAGTAGTTTCCACGCAATTAATTAAGTTTATCGCTCTCCTGTAAAGTTGTCAAAATGTCTCGGTGGAGTGAAGGGCGCTGGCGCCGTGGGGCGGTTACCGGTGGCGGGGTTGAACCACAGCAGCAGCAGGCGGCTCAGCACGGCGGGCGAGCGCAGCTGCCCGAGGTGCAGCAGGCGGCACAGCGCCTCCGCCACCGCGAGGCGGTAGGCCGCGCACTGCCGACAAACACAGGAACATACTCATCACAATATCGGCGCTACACATCATTTCATCGTACCGTTCATTTATTTGAGGCCGTGGGGTGTCGGCAATATAATTTTACCCATACTCTCGTGCCCGCGGGTGCAGTAAGAATCTGCCCAGGGATACCTTCGGAAGATGGGCGGCAGCGACGTTCCGTGTAACACGTACATCCCGTACTGCGCTCGCCAACTCGCCTGTCAAGCGTGGTGAGTATCGCAACAGATTGGAGATTCATGAGGCCTATGCCCAAAGTAAACGAAGACATCAGTCGTTCGGCTGAGATGTTAAGTAGGGGGGTATACCACTCACATTATACGCTATGATTTGATGAAAACAAAAATCCTTTAAAAGGTTGACAATTCGTCAAGGTTAAAATGGCTTTACCTCGTTTGCGCCTAATCAGATTGTATGCCTTATTTTTAGCATAGTATGGGCAATATTTAAATAAATGTATAGATAATGGATTAGGTAGTGTGGAGTATATCTGTAACTTCTCATTTGGAAATGTAAAATATCGAGAAACAAACTCGTTCCGCATAATCATAATCTTTATTTGCTAAACAATGTATAAGCTGCGGTCGCAATAACGAACTGCGAGTATCAGTAAGTTCTACCGCAATAAAGTTGGCATGCACAAACTTCATTTCAAATTCATAGACAAACACTTGTCGGGTCACAAATCATAGATTAATCGTGACAACAGAGATTAATTCGCAAAATCACATGAAGGAAACAATTGTGATGAACGCTCGGTGCACGGATAATTAACAAGGTACTGGTAATTCTCTCGATTGTCTCTAAGCGTAATGGGACTTTTAATAACTTCTAGATATTAACTATTTACTTCAAACAATAGGCTTATACCATTTGACTTATAATTTGCAATACACAATTAATTATAAATTGGTTGCTAACAATACCTTTTTATTGCAGTAATTTTCTTTTTATCAGTAAATAAGTATGCAGTTATCTTTAATAGTAACCACGAGTATTTATTTTGTAAGGTTTTTAACACTTTTCCTGTTTCCATGAAGATGGTTTCTATTATAGATCCTACTAATGCAAAAAAGTGAAAGTAAGAATGTATGTTTGTATGTACATATGTTTGTATGTATGTAGCGGTTTTGACGTGAAAAGGGAACAAACACCTTTTCAACCGATTTGGATGAATTTTAGTATAGGAATAGATTAGACCCTGGAGACGGACATAGGCTACTTTTCGTTGCCTAAATTCGATCAGAGGGGGTTAAAATAGGGGATGAAAGTTTGTATGGAAAAATATTTATACGTTATTTTTCACTTGAAAAACTTAAAATTTTGCATTAGTAGCGTTAGTTGTAGCGTAGTAGTAGGGTAGTTGTAGGGTATTTGTAGGGTAGTAGTAGAGTAGTTGTAGGAGAGTTGTAGGGTAAGTTATAAGTAGCGGTTGTAGTAGGTGCCATACGATGTTCGCCGGGACAGCTAGTGATATATTTATATAACGTCTGCAGTGCCTGGGACATTGTTACATGGATAAGGCTTGCCCCGCACCTGCCTCACCCTACCAGCTTAGTCGGCTATTAGTCTGGCTAAGCCGCGGGTTACCTTCTTTCCCTCACTTGGAAAAAAAGTTTTCCGAAGCGAACGAATTCAATTATGTGCTTTGTTCAATTTAAATGTGTTTTGTTATTATTTTGTAAACTGACTATTCTAAGTAGCGTTTTGCTCTACTGAATAAATACTTATTGAGTTTGAGTTACCTCACGATGTTTTTCTTCGCCGTTAAAGCACGTGTTAAATGTGAACATTCATTTTTTTTAAGAAAGAAAAATCTATTGGTTAACGGCCGGATCGAACCCATAACTTTCGGATCAAAAGTCGGAGGTACATACCACTCGGCCAATACGGCTTTTTAAGCTGATGGATTCAAGAAGATGGTTAAAGGTCAATAATTAACATTGAGGGTTATCCAGCAACATAATTAAAATTTTCTTATTATATGCTTTATATAAGTCACACCACTAGTATTTTGTTTATATTGATATTGAAAATTCATTTATTCAGATAAAAGACATCCATTTTGTTAGTAACACATAATAACATTGAGAATGGTTAGTAAAGTCACGAAACAGAACAAAAACAAAAAAATTAATACCTAATAATTATTTCAACTACGATGTCATGAGGATATTAATATGAGCAAATTCAAATTTCAAAATGTCAACAGTGACTGGGTACTCGTGCGGCGAGCGGCCGATGTAGCCTCCCCGCGCGCGCGCCCGCGGGGAGGCGCGCGCGCGGCGCGTCGGGGCGCGGTTCTGTTGCGAACAATGAGGCCAGTCATCAACATGTGCACGTGCGCCGCCCTGACCATCAGCACCCTGCACCCGTTGTTATACTGCACCCGTTGTTATACTGCACCCGTTGTTATACTGCACCCGTTGTTATACTGCACCCGTGCCCTACGAGCCTATAATTAGATGTCTTACTAAAAAATGTTTACATTAAAAACTCTGAAATATTGTATTCTGCTAATAAACAAGCATATCGGTACGGTCGGGGGCGTATCGGTCGGGGGTACCAGAAAAGGGAGCGAAGGCCTCAAAAGGTCAAAAATGGCATTTTCGGGTTTTCGGACGTTTTCGGTCATTTGAAGACTTTTGAGGTCACAATAAATCCGTCCCTGTGACCCTAGGGTCACCAAAATCAATCACTACCCTTCTCCCAATTAGACGGTGCTAACAAAAAAGGTTTCATGTAAATCGGTCAACGCGTTCGGTTGTAATCGTCCCATACACAGAAAGACAGACAGACCGACATACAGATTGCTATGCATATTAGGGGGTTTCGCCTACTAATAAATATTTATCATTTCCATGACACTATGGGACATGGCAAATACATATAATCGAATGTTTCCAATATACCCGAGTTATCCAATGTATCAACCCGGGTATCAAATGAAAGGAAATGTGATGTGCAGAATGCAAAAACGAAAGTTATATAGAAATCGGTCGAGCCATTCATGAGATATGGGGGTTGAAAGTAGGGGTGAACAATCGAATGTTTTCAAATATACATATGTACATACCTAAGTATACCCCTGAAACTTAGGGTACACATTACAAAAAAAAATTAGGCGACCTCCGAGGCTAGGTAAAGCGTCGGGGGTAACTTACTTAATATTTGAATTTTATAAACTTGAATTGTTCTTACTTCACAAGCTGCTGAACTAAGCCGACCTGCAAGTGCATCAATTCGCAGTTTCCATTGAAGGGTAGAACCCATAATGTATGCCTAAGAATACTGAGGAATCGACCGGAATAAGCATTTCCCCACCCAACATTATTTTAGTACCAATATGATAACCAACTACACTTAAAATTGTTAATGGTCATTCCAAACGAAAAACATATAGCTAACTAAACACTTTTTCAATGATAACTGATAAGTGGATGCAGTAAAAGCCTGCTAAGGGATACCTCAGAAAGATGGGCAGCAGCGTCTTTCCATATAACAACATCCCATACTGCGCTCACCAACCCGCCTGCCCAGCGTGGTGAGTATGGCAACTACCCCTCATGGAGACCAATGAGGGAGGTCTTTGTTCTTTGACGTTTTATGGCTGAAATGAAAGTGATATGAACTTTAGTTATAACAATATGGCGTATGCTGGTCGCCATCTGAACGTTCATGCCTGCCATCCGCCGAGAGGCCCGAGAGCCTGCCGCGCAGTGGGCGGCAGGCGCGGTATGCTGGTCGCCATCTGAACGTTCATGCCTGCCATCCACCGAGAGGCCCGAGCGCCTGCCGCGCAGCGGGCGGCAGGCGCGGTATGCTGGTCGCCATCTGAACGTTCATGCCTGCCATCCACCGAGAGGCCCGAGCGCCTGCCGCGCAGCGGGCGGCAGGCGCGGTATGCTGGTCGCCATCTGAACGTTCATGCCTGCCATCCACCGAGAGGCCCGAGCGCCTGCCGCGCAGCGGGCGGCAGGCGCGGTATGCTGGTCGCCATCTGAACGTTCATGCCTGCCATTTACCGAGAGGCCCGAGCGCCTGCCGCGCAGCGGGCGGCAGGCGCGGTATGCTGGTCGCCATCTGAACGTTCATGCCTGCCATCCACCGAGAGGCCCGAGCGCCTGCCGCGCAGCGGGCGGCAGGCGCGGTATGCTGGTCGCCATCTGAACGTTCATGCCTGCCATCCACCGAGAGGCCCGAGCGCCTGCCGCGCAGCGGGCGGCAGGCGCGGTATGCTGGTCGCCATCTGAACGTTCATGCCTGCCATTTACCGAGAGGCCCGAGCGCCTGCCGCGCAGCGGGCGGCAGGCGCGGTATGCTGGTCGCCATCTGAACGTTCATGCCTGCCATCCACCGAGAGGCCCGAGCGCCTGCCGCACAGCGGGCGGCAGGCGCGGTATGCTGGTCGCCATCTGAACGTTCATGCCTGCCATCCACCGAGAGGCCCGAGCGCCTGCCGCGCAGCGGGCGGCAGGCGCGGTATGCTGGTCGCCATCTGAACGTTCATGCCTGCCATCCACCGAGAGGCCCGAGCGCCTGCCGCGCAGCGGGCGGCAGGCGCGGTATGCTGGTCGCCATCTGAACGTTCATGCCTGCCATCCACCGAGAGGCCCGAGCGCCTGCCGCGCAGCGGGCGGCAGGCGCGGTATGCTGGTCGCCATCTGAACGTTCATGCCTGCCATCCACCGAGAGGCCCGAGCGCCTGCCGCGCAGCGGGCGGCAGGCGCGGTATGCTGGTCGCCATCTGAACGTTCATGCCTGCCATTTACCGAGAGGCCCGAGCGCCTGCCGCGCAGCGGGCGGCAGGCGCGGTATGCTGGTCGCCATCTGAACGTTCATGCCTGCCATCCACCGAGAGGCCCGAGCGCCTGCCGCGCAGCGGGCGGCAGGCGCGGTATGCTGGTCGCCATCTGAACGTTCATGCCTGCCATCCACCGAGAGGCCCGAGCGCCTGCCGCGCAGCGGGCGGCAGGCGCGGTATGCTGGTCGCCATCTGAACGTTCATGCCTGCCATTTACCGAGAGGCCCGAGCGCCTGCCGCGCAGCGGGCGGCAGGCGCGGTATGCTGGTCGCCATCTGAACGTTCATGCCTGCCATCCACCGAGAGGCCCGAGCGCCTGCCGCACAGCGGGCGGCAGGCGCGGTATGCTGGTCGCCATCTGAACGTTCATGCCTGCCATCCACCGAGAGGCCCGAGCGCCTGCCGCGCAGCGGGCGGCAGGCGCGGTATGCTGGTCGCCATCTGAACGTTCATGCCTGCCATCCACCGAGAGGCCCGAGCGCCTGCCGCGCAGCGGGCGGCAGGCGCGGTATGCTGGTCGCCATCTGAACGTTCATGCCTGCCATCCACCGAGAGGCCCGAGCGCCTGCCGCGCAGCGGGCGGCAGGCGCGGTATGCTGGTCGCCATCTGAACGTTCATGCCTGCCATCCACCGAGAGGCCCGAGCGCCTGCCGCGCAGCGGGCGGCAGGCGCGGTATGCTGGTCGCCATCTGAACGTTCATGCCTGCCATCCACCGAGAGGCCCGAGCGCCTGCCGCGCAGCGGGCGGCAGGCGCGGTATGCTGGTCGCCATCTGAACGTTCATGCCTGCCATTTACCGAGAGGCCCGAGCGCCTGCCGCGCAGCGGGCGGCAGGCGCGGTATGCTGGTCGCCATCTGAACGTTCATGCCTGCCATCCACCGAGAGGCCCGAGCGCCTGCCGCACAGCGGGCGGCAGGCGCGGTATGCTGGTCGCCATCTGAACGTTCATGCCTGCCATCCACCGAGAGGCCCGAGCGCCTGCCGCGCAGCGGGCGGCAGGCGCGGTATGCTGGTCGCCATCTGAACGTTCATGCCTGCCATCCACCGAGAGGCCCGAGCGCCTGCCGCGCAGCGGGCGGCAGGCGCGGTATGCTGGTCGCCATCTGAACGTTCATGCCTGCCATCCACCGAGAGGCCCGAGCGCCTGCCGCGCAGCGGGCGGCAGGCGCGGTATGCTGGTCGCCATCTGAACGTTCATGCCTGCCATCCACCGAGAGGCCCAAGCGCCTGCCGCGCAGCGGGCGGCAGGCGCGGTATGCTGGTCGCCATCTGAACGTTCATGCCTGCCATCCACCGAGAGGCCCGAGCGCCTGCCGCGCAGCGGGCGGCAGGCGCGGTATGCTGGTCGCCATCTGAACGTTCATGCCTGCCATCCACCGAGAGGCCCGAGCGCCTGCCGCGCAGCGGGCGGCAGGCGCGGTATGCTGGTCGCCATCTGAACGTTCATGCCTGCCATCCACCGAGAGGCCCGAGCGCCTGCCGCGCAGCGGGCGGCAGGCGCGGTATGCTGGTCGCCATCTGAACGTTCATGCCTGCCATCCACCGAGAGGCCCGAGCGCCTGCCGCGCAGCGGGCGGCAGGCGCGGTATGCTGGTCGCCATCTGAACGTTCATGCCTGCCATCCACCGAGAGGCCCGAGCGCCTGCCGCGCAGCGGGCGGCAGGCGCGGTATGCTGGTCGCCATCTGAACGTTCATGCCTGCCATCCACCGAGAGGCCCGAGCGCCTGCCGCGCAGCGGGCGGCAGGCGCGGTATGCTGGTCGCCATCTGAACGTTCATGCCTGCCATCCACCGAGAGGCCCGAGCGCCTGCCGCGCAGCGGGCGGCAGGCGCGGTATGCTGGTCGCCATCTGAACGTTCATGCCTGCCATCCACCGAGAGGCCCGAGCGCCTGCCGCGCAGCGGGCGGCAGGCGCGGTATGCTGGTCGCCATCTGAACGTTCATGCCTGCCATCCACCGAGAGGCCCGAGCGCCTGCCGCGCAGCGGGCGGCAGGCGCGGTATGCTGGTCGCCATCTGAACGTTCATGCCTGCCATCCACCGAGAGGCCCGAGCGCCTGCCGCGCAGCGGGCGGCAGGCGCGGTATGCTGGTCGCCATCTGAACGTTCATGCCTGCCATCCACCGAGAGGCCCGAGCGCCTGCCGCGCAGTGGGCGGCAGGCGCCGGGCGGCCGCGGCACTCACCGGGCTGTCCATTATCTTCAGCAGCAGCTCAATAACGGTGCTGTGGCCCGCGCCCGGCGCCCAGCAGCCGCTTTCCGACAATGTTCCTGCAAAACAAATACTTATTTTATTTTGTCATCATCATCATTTCAGCCGTAAAACGTCCACTAGTAAACACAGGCCTCCCTCATGGAGATCCATGAGGGGTAGTTGCCATACTCACCACGCTTGGCTGGCTGGTGAGCGCAGTATGTTGATACACAGAAAGACGCTGCTGCCCATCTTCCGGAGGTATCCCTTAGCAGGCTCTTACATCCATGGGTATGTGAGGAGGGATAACATTATACTGCCGGCACTCCACGGCTCTATATAATAAATATTTTATTTAATTATATTGACGCAAACAATTCTGTGTTTCCCGTGAGCGAGTTGGCTGTCTTTATGGGTAAATGAGGGTGCACGAGGAACTTTTAGGCATCCATAAATTACGCACACGAATTCCATGATACTTTGATCCCCCTCCCTTCTTGTCACAGCGAGACTCCCGTGGCCCGAGTGTGACGTCACATATATTGGATGTAGATGATTCATTCATATACTTTTTCCTTTGAACTTAAAATAAAATCATTGACTTGAAAAATTATCGTAGATTGACATCATTTAAATGGTACACGAAATGTCACCAAGCGTATTATATGTACTTAATTAAAATAATATGCCTCTATTTGCTATTGTTTTGACGTGCCCAAGTATTTTAATTAGAAACAAATCAAATCATTGGTACATTATTGAAACAATCGCAACGTTCCGAGGCCGTAAGAGGCGTATCACGCGGCCGCGACGTCGGTTCTCCTCCAGCATTCAAGCGCGGCGCATCGAGACGCGTCCGTTGATGCGCCGCGCCGGCGCTCTAGTCCGTCTCAGTGGACGCAGTGAGGCCTAATAGTTCACTTAGGTGGACTACCCAGAGTTTTAGCCTGTTAGTGGGTGCCGGCAATAGAATGTTATCCCTTCTGTCACGTCCGTGGATGCAGTAAGAGTCTGCTAAGGGATACCTCCGGAAGATTGGCAGCGTCTTTCCGTGTATCAACATACCGCACTGCGCTCGCCAACCCCTCTGCCAAGCGCGGTGGCACACGAATTCCATGATACACAGATATAGCAACTACCTCTCATGGAGAGCCCTGTTGGAGGCCTGTGTTCAGTAGTGGACGTTTTACGGCTGAAATGATAACCTAGAATTCGACGAGGCCAGCAGTGATTTAACAGATGAGATAATAAAATCCGAAAGTTTGTACGCACCGTCCTCGTCGAGTGTGCTCCCCCGCCCGCTGCCCCGCCCGCTCCCCCGCCCGCTCCCCCGCCCGCTGCCCCGCGCGCTCCCCTGCGCGGCGCGCTCGGCCTCGTCCGGCTCGAACACGAGCGCGCCGTGCACGCACAGCAGGTCCGCCACGCAGCGCAGCACGCGCGTCACCACCGGCTCCAAACTAGTACGCACCGTCCTCTATGAGCGTGCTGTCCTGCGCGCTGCCCCGCCCGCTCCCCCGCCCGCTGCCCCGCGCGCTCCCCCGCGCGGCGCGCTCGGCCTCGTCCGGCTCGAACACGAGCGCGCCGTGCACGCACAGCAGGTCCGCCACGCAGCGCAGCACGCGCGTCACCACCGGCTCCAAACTAGTACGCACCGTCCTCTATGAGCGTGCTGTCCTGCGCGCTGCCCCGCCCGCTCCCCCGCCCGCTGCCCCGCGCGCTCCCCCGCGCGGCGCGCTCGGCCTCGTCCGGCTCGAACACGAGCGCGCCGTGCACGCACAGCAGGTCCGCCACGCAGCGCAGCACGCGCGTCACCACCGGCTCCAAACTAGTACGCACCGTCCTCTATGAGCGTGCTGTCCTGCGCGCTGCCCCGCCCGCTCCCCCGCCCGCTGCCCCGCGCGCTCCCCCGCGCGGCGCGCTCGGCCTCGTCCGGCTCGAACACGAGCGCGCCGTGCACGCACAGCAGGTCCGCCACGCAGCGCAGCACGCGCGTCACCACCGGCTCCAAACTAGTACGCACCGTCCTCTATGAGCGTGCTGTCCTGCGCGCTGCCCCGCCCGCTCCCCCGCCCGCTGCCCCGCGCGCTCCCCCGCGCGGCGCGCTCGGCCTCGTCCGGCTCGAACACGAGCGCGCCGTGCACGCACAGCAGGTCCGCCACGCAGCGCAGCACGCGCGTCACCACCGGCTCCAAACTAGTACGCACCGTCCTCTATGAGCGTGCTGTCCTGCGCGCTGCCCCGCCCGCTCCCCCGCCCGCTGCCCCGCGCGCTCCCCCGCGCGGCGCGCTCGGCCTCGTCCGGCTCGAACACGAGCGCGCCGTGCACGCACAGCAGGTCCGCCACGCAGCGCAGCACGCGCGTCACCACCGGCTCCAAACTAGTACGCACCGTCCTCTATGAGCGTGCTGTCCTGCGCGCTGCCCCGCCCGCTCCCCCGCCCGCTGCCCCGCGCGCTCCCCCGCGCGGCGCGCTCGGCCTCGTCCGGCTCGAACACGAGCGCGCCGTGCACGCACAGCAGGTCCGCCACGCAGCGCAGCACGCGCGTCACCACCGGCTCCAAACTAGTACGCACCGTCCTCTATGAGCGTGCTGTCCTGCGCGCTGCCCCGCCCGCTCCCCCGCCCGCTGCCCCGCGCGCTCCCCTGCGCGGCGCGCTCGGCCTCGTCCGGCTCGAACACGAGCGCGCCGTGCACGCACAGCAGGTCCGCCACGCAGCGCAGCACGCGCGTCACCACCGGCTCCAAACTAGTACGCACCGTCCTCTATGAGCGTGCTGTCCTGCGCGCTGCCCCGCCCGCTCCCCCGCCCGCTGCCCCGCGCGCTCCCCTGCGCGGCGCGCTCGGCCTCGTCCGGCTCGAACACGAGCGCGCCGTGCACGCACAGCAGGTCCGCCACGCAGCGCAGCACGCGCGTCACCACCGGCTCCAAACTAGTACGCACCGTCCTCTATGAGCGTGCTGTCCTGCGCGCTGCCCCGCCCGCTCCCCCGCCCGCTGCCCCGCGCGCTCCCCCGCGCGGCGCGCTCGGCCTCGTCCGGCTCGAACACGAGCGCGCCGTGCACGCACAGCAGGTCCGCCACGCAGCGCAGCACGCGCGTCACCACCGGCTCGTTGGACGTGTCGATCAGCTGCGGTACGGTATTATATCCATATGAGAAGCAGCATCCAGATATTTGGGGAGGCCTTTGCCCAGCGATGGGACCCAGATGGCTCATAATAATAATGATGAGAAGCAGTCGGAAAATGTTAGTTGTAGTTTAAATTAAATACATCTTAAAATTAAAGTCAGTTTTCGATTTCTTTAGTCCGATTTTGAACATCATGAAACAGTAGCGACCAAGTGTACCCAAGTCATTCCGTCATACGACGATAAAAACTAAAAAGATTCAGTGTCAACGTATTTGTTTACACGCTAAGTGACGTCATGACCACAGGTAAATATGGCGTCCACTGCGTCCAACGTTTTTACGCTCGAAATTTAAAAATGTAATAGTTATTTGTTACATTAGAGTGCAAAGTTGCTTTTTAACCGCGTGCTCAATTTTGATGACCGAGCAAGCGAAGGAATCGAAACAGCACGAGGTCAAAAAACTTTACACTCGAGTGCAACACGTAACTTTTCATCTCACCTCAGCGAGGAAATGACTAAATGCAAAAAAAAAATTCACAACACAATCACGAGATATTTCATAAACAAGATATTACACAAGATTTCAGTTTAGGTATTAACTACTACATTATGATAGGTAAGTATTACAGAATAATCTTTAAAATATAACAAATAATAAGAATTAAAGATAAATAACCTTCACGGTGTACTTCTCTTAAGGTAATTAAAAAAAGTACACCGTGATGGTTCCGAGTCTGAGCTTTTAACAAATTAAATAAGGTTGTATGATAAATTCAGCACCATGGAGGGAGAAGTAAATAGGTTTAACGATGTTTTGAGTTCACAAACTTAGTGCACACGATGTTCTAAATTCAATTCTTAATTCAATAGGATAAAGTATATCCTCTAGCGGATAAAAACGGCTTTGCACTCAAATATCGAAGAGCAAAAATACTCTTTCCGAGATGGGGGGATGAAAATGCATTTTTGTGGCACTTATCGATTGAATAATAGTAGATTGTCGTGCAAGGAGCTACAATGACCCATTATATACAAGGTAGTTTTAATCCCGAGCTTGGCAAGGGTGTAAATAGAAACAGAGTTTTAATGGGTTTTTGGCGCCATGTGTTACACACTACTTTTCATTACGATTGCGAGAAAATAAAATAATCCAATACAATATGAAATAGTTTATTTTATTAAAAATTCAATGTATTTGTACAATTTTTTTTATGAAACAGTAATAAGTCGAGTCTTTATTCATGATTATTCTACTTATGACTAGACTTTCGTTTTTGTAGGGTCATTGTCATTGGACAGACAAATAAAATAAAAAACTTTTTCCCTTAGAGGAAGAAATGCTATTTTGTCTTCGCTCTGGTACGCCACAAAACGGTCTTTTTGAGCAAGAGGAGTGAAAACTTTATATATTATGCACTATGGATTCTAATAAAGACACTTCAAAAATGGGTGCTGGACCCTCTTATAGAGACATGACTTACCATTTTTACGACCTCTGTGGCGCAGGGGGCGAAGGCTTACCAAAATATAATACATTATATACCCAATGAGTGTTTCTATAGATATATATTGTATAACTGAAACTCAATGACAATACTAGTATTAGTTAATTAGGTACTCACATTGGCAAAGAAGAATGCCTTATTTTCTTTTGCGAATTCCTTGTCCAGCATCCCGTACAGGGCGACGGTCTCCAGCGCGTTCAGTATGATGTCTGGGTTTTGAAACACTTCCACCTACAATCACATTGAAGATTAAAAAAAAGAAAACACAAACAATAGTTTCTATTCACAAAAATGCCGTATAAAATCGGATATCATCGGTATCAGGGACACAGCCGAAATGGGGTAAGTAAATAAATATATGTAAAAGTAGATATTCAATTCAATTCAATACGTTTATTTCAGCTTAGAAATACATACACAGGTACACAACACAGATACATATTTCAGCCATAGATTAAATGATTAAATAAAAACATCTTAAATTAATGACACGTACAATCTTCATAAGCGCGTGGCACTATGTGTGCGCGTCCAATGCTGCATGAAGTCCGTGCCGTCCGTGTCCGCCTTCTAGCTTTAAGTTTCAGATAGCTGCTGGTGCCGCTCCTGACCCGGCGCATCAGGGTGCTGTTCTGTAGCGGATGATTGCGTAAAAGTCATCAACGCGGGACTCTGCAAACATCCCGGACGCGCTACAGAAGCGGGGCAGTCCCAGTAGCACTCTGAATCCATTATTATACTGGACACGCAGGGCATTCCAGCATTTCTGTGTGTAGTTAACCCACAGACTGCACGTATAAAAAGATTGACAGTACGCTCTAAACAAACTTATCTTAACAGCTGTACTGCATCGCGCGAATCTGCGGGCCAACATATTTGCTCGAACTGATAATGCCCTGCGCTCCCTTTCTACATCTAGGTCATCTGAGAGAGTCTCGCAGACCCAGTGGCCCAGATACTTGAACTCAGCTACCTTCTTCAGTTCAGTGCCTGCCAGCGATACTGATAGGACCGTGGAATAGGTCTTTGCTCCAGCTTTGAAAACCATCAGCTCGCTTTTGCTGGCGTTGTATCTGAGCCCATGAGCTTCCGCATAACTCTCGCAGATTTTTAACAGCTTCCGGAGGGCACTGATCGATGGACTCAGCAACACCATGTCATCGGCGTAACTTATGTTGTTAACTGTAATTTGTATTTCTGTTATTTTTGTAGTTTAAGTTAATTTTAGTTATTTTTGTTTTTATTTTCTGTATGATTTACACAATAAAGAGTTTATCTATCTATCTATCTACCTATACCGGTATTGCTGAGCTCACGGACCAGACGATCCATGTACAAGTTAAAAATTCGTGGAGAAGAAATTCCGCCCTGTCTCACACCACATCCCAACCCGTACTCGGTCGATAACGATCCTGCCCATTTTACAATGTTATGCTGATTGCCATACCAATACTTTAAAAGCATTATTAGCTCAGGCGGCAGCCCTGTATTACCGGACAGTTTTGGCCACAGCCTGTCATACGCCACAAGGTCAAAAGCTTTTGATAAATCTAAGAAACAGGCGTAGACAGGTGTGTTTCTGCTTGTATAGTACCGGACGGTGTGTTTGAGACTCAGTATTGCCGATTCAGTAGACAGTCCGGCCCTAAAGCCGAACTGGGCATCGTGTAAGCTCAAATTATGACTGAGATGCTTATCAAACACACCGTCCAGCACCTTAGCTATTATTGTCGCTAGTGATATAGACCTGTAGTTGCCCAAGCTAGAGGCGTCTCCGGTATACTGATATACTGAGATATACTGATGACGTTAAATCAAATCAAATGAAATCAAAATATACTTTATTCAGTGCGGCCGCATAGACCTTATTGATGCGTCATAACATCGATCGTTAGGAATATGAAAAGGGGAAATCCCCCGGTCATGGAATGGTATGCCACCCACCTCTAGCTCGGAGAAGATGTTCCTCAGGTTGGGCGTCAGGGCGCAGAGCTGCGGCGTGTCGAGCGCGCAGTTGAGGATGGTGAGGCACTTATTCAGCGTCGCCGCGTCCGACAGCTTCTCGCGGATCGTCTGTCGCAGGAAACCTTTCTTATTCAGGGTCCATATAAAAATTAAAACTGCAGTTTCTAGGTTTTATTTTCATACAAAAACTGGATGTTTTACTTATACATTGACTGCATGTATAATTTAATACTTACATCGTTACAAAAGCCGGCTTGAAAAAGAATGAGGCTTTATAAGATTTTTTTAACGATCGCAACATCCTATCCTACTAATCCTACTAAATATATAAAAAGAGAAAGTAAGAACGATATTAAGTTTTAAATAAATTGACGAGCTCTGTGGCGCAGCGGGCGAAGGTCCGCCTGCGACGCAAGGGGTTGCGGGTTCGATTCCCGCCTCGGGACAAATGTCTGTACGATCTGCAGATTTGTTCAGGGTGTTCTGGGTGTTTTTCTATATATAATAAAAATATCTATCTATGTAGTATAATGTATTAAGTATATCAGTATTCTAGTACCCATAACACAAGCTCTGCTTAGCTTGGGGCTAGATGATGCTGGGTGATTTGTCCAGCATTAATTATTATTTATTTATTATTTATATTTATTATGTATGTATGTTGCCTTTTCACGTTATTACCGCTGAACCGATTTGGATGAATTTTAGTATAGGAGTAGATTAGACCATAGAGACGGATATAGGCTATACTTTTCGTTGCGTTTATTAAATCAGAATTGAATGAAATAGGAAATGATGGTTTGTATGAAAAAAAAAAACCACTTGTTTCAGCGTTAGTTGTAGGGTAGTAGTAGGTTAGTTGTAGGGTAGTAGTAGGTTAGTTGTAGGGTAGTAATAGGGTAGTTGTAGGGTAGTAGTAGGGTAGTTTTGTAGGGTAGTTGTAGGGTAGTAGTAGGGTAGTTTTGTAGGGTAGTTGTAGGGTAGTTGTAGGGTAGTTGTAGAGTAGTTGTAGGGTAGTTGTAAGGTAGTAATAGGGTAGTTGTAGGGTAGTTGTAGGGTAGTAGTAGGGTAGTTGTAGGGTAGTAGTTGTAAGGTAGTTGTAGGATAGTTGTAGGGTAGTAGTAGGGTTGTAAGGTCCGAGGGGAAGGGAACCACCCAGCTTGTCGGTTCGCGTAGGTGACGTTGACGTCCAGGTGGGGCCGTACCTTAAAGTACTTGGGCCTCACCTTGGATAGTCGCTGGGGCTTCGAAGAGCACTTCAGCCGCTCCGTCCCCCGGATCCAGAGGGTAGTGGGTGCTTTGCACAGACTACTACCCAATCTCGGGGGACCAAAGGAGGGTGTTCGCCGCCTCTATGCGGGCGTCGTGCGGTCGATGGCACTCTACGGAGCGCCCGTCTGGTCCAAAAGACTGACGGGTGTTAGGCGCTGCAGGGCTATGTTTAGTAGCCTGCAGCGTTCTATTGCCATCAGAATCGTTCGCGGTTACCGCACGATTCCGCATGAGGCGGCGACATTATTGGCGCGGCTCCCGCCGCTCGACCTCCTGGCGGAGATGGACGCACGAGTGTACGTTCGTCTCCGGCAGCAGGGCGAGGGTGGGGCTGCGCCAGCTGAAGTGCGGCAAGAGGAGCGTCGACGTGCGCTTGGGAAGTGGCGCGAGCGGCTTGAGGAGCCGAGGAGCTCGCGCCAACGCGCCGTCGACGCTGTTCTGCCTAGCTTCGAAGCCTGGCTAGGGAGGGAGGGAGGTAACGTCACCTATAGACTTACTCAGGTACTCACCGGGCATGGTTGCTTCGGTGAGTACCTGAGTAGGATCGGACGCGAACCGATACCGCAATGCCACCATTGTGGGTGGGGCCAGGATTCCGCCCAGCACACGCTCGAGGATTGCTCGGCGTGGTGCGTGGAAAGGCGGAATCTGGCCCTCAGGATCGGGCAGGATCTCTCTCTGCCCAGCGTAGTTGCGGCTATGCTGGCAGATGAGACGGCGTGGAAGGCGGTGGCCTCTTTCTGTGAGACCGTAATGGTTCGGAAAGAGGCCGCGGAGCGGGATCGCGAGAGAGCTGATCCCGCTCGTAAAAGGCGGCGGCGGGGTGCAGGCAACGGCCGCCCCGCACCGCCTGCCCCGTGAGGCTACGGCGTCATGGGGCTGCGGCATCCCCTATAGGGGACCATTTGGGTCCGTAGGGTAGTCAGAGTGAGGGCTTCGACTATCCCAGACGGACCCAGGGAGGGCGATGGTGCATGATATGGCTATGCACCATCATGAGTTCCGCGAGACATAGGGGGCGTTAGTTGTGGACGCCCCCGGGACGTGCTCAGGCAAGGTGCTATAGGGGCTCCGGAGTGTTCTTTATGAGGAACCGGAGCCCCTAGTGCACCGAGGCCGGCCATCGGGGTGGTTTTAGTGAGTCGTCAGGAGACAACCTCACATAACCATGCTGTGCCCTTAACGCAGCATGCTATCTGAACTAGCAGATTTCCACCCCGTCACCAAAAAAAAAAAAAAAAAGGGTAGTTGTAAGGTAGTAGTAGGCTAGTAGTAGGGTGGTAGTAGTAACCCGGGTAGTAGTAGGGTAGTAGTAGTGTAGTAGTAGTGTAGTAGTAGGGTAGTAGTAGGCTAGTAGTAGGGTGGTAGTAGTAACCCGGGTAGTAGTAGGGTAGTAGTAGTGTAGTAGTAGTGTAGTAGTAGGGTAGTAGTAGGGTAGTAGTAGGGTAGTAGTAGGGTAGTTGTAGGGTAAGTTGTAAGTGGTGATTGTAGTTATAGGTGCGATACGAAGTTCGCCGGGTCAGCTAGTGTATTATAAAACATAATTTGATCAAGAACAGTTTAAGGTCAGTACAGTTTACTCACAGGTACCGGCGGCGGCGGCGGAGCGATCTGGGAACTCAATTCTTCCAACTTCTTCTGTATATCCTCGACCTGCAAATTTTCATATTATTGCACAAATTAACATAAATTGAAATTTCCGCCGACCGAGATATACAGCGCGCGAGCGAGTGCGCGAACATTATGTGATCATCTGTACATATGGCTACGGAACATAATTATTATTTTATTTTATTTATTTGGAAAACAAAAAGCTTAATATTAAGTAAAGTAGTACAAACATAACGTGGCTAAACTAAAGCTAGAAACAGTTTCCACATATGCGTTAGGTGTAATGGAAGGCGCAGTGCTTACCTTGGCTTTGCACTCGGCGGCCAGCGCGTAGTTCTGCTCCCGCGCCGCCTCCTCCTGCGCCTCCATAGCCACGTTGAGGGACACGCGCAGTGCTTACCTTGGCTTTGCACTCGGCGGCCAGCGCGTAGTTCTGCTCCCGCGCCGCCTCCTCCTGCGCCTCCATAGCCACGTTGAGGGACACGCGCAGTGCTTACCTTGGCTTTGCACTCGGCGGCCAGCGCGTAGTTCTGCTCCCGCGCCGCCTCCTCCTGCGCCTCCATAGCCACGTTGAGGGACACGCGCAGTGCTTACCTTGGCTTTGCACTCGGCGGCCAGCGCGTAGTTCTGCTCCCGCGCCGCCTCCTCCTGCGCGTCCATAGCCACGTTGAGGGACACGCGCAGTGCTTACCTTGGCTTTGCACTCGGCGGCCAGCGCGTAGTTCTGCTCCCGCGCCGCCTCCTCCTGCGCCTCCATAGCCACGTTGAGGGACACGCGCAGTGCTTACCTTGGCTTTGCACTCGGCGGCCAGCGCGTAGTTCTGCTCCCGCGCCGCCTCCTCCTGCGCCTCCATAGCCACGTTGAGGGACACGCGCAGTGCTTACCTTGGCTTTGCACTCGGCGGCCAGCGCGTAGTTCTGCTCCCGCGCCGCCTCCTCCTGCGCCTCCATAGCCACGTTGAGGGACACGCGCAGTGCTTACCTTGGCTTTGCACTCGGCGGCCAGCGCGTAGTTCTGCTCCCGCGCCGCCTCCTCCTGCGCCTCCATAGCCACGTTGAGGGACACGCGCAGTGCTTACCTTGGCTTTGCACTCGGCGGCCAGCGCGTAGTTCTGCTCCCGCGCCGCCTCCTCCTGCGCCTCCATAGCCACGTTGAGGGACACGCGCAGTGCTTACCTTGGCTTTGCACTCGGCGGCCAGCGCGTAGTTCTGCTCCCGCGCCGCCTCCTCCTGCGCCTCCATAGCCACGTTGAGGGACACGCGCAGCGCTTACCTTGGCTTTGCACTCGGCGGCCAGCGCGTAGTTCTGCTCCCGCGCCGCCTCCTCCTGCGCCTCCATAGCCACGTTGAGGGACACGCGCAGTGCTTACCTTGGCTTTGCACTCGGCGGCCAGCGCGTAGTTCTGCTCCCGCGCCGCCTCCTCCTGCGCCTCCATAGCCACGTTGAGGGACACGCGCAGTGCTTACCTTGGCTTTGCACTCGGCGGCCAGCGCGTAGTTCTGCTCCCGCGCCGCCTCCTCCTGCGCCTCCATAGCCACGTTGAGGGACACGCGCAGGCGCGCTCTCTGACAAAGATAAGAAGTTCACAATTAAGGGTAATTTATTTTTGTTATTCTTAATTTATTTATATATACATATATATATGTATATATATATATTAGGAAGACCATCGGCACAATAATGCTAAAATAGCACGCCGCTCACCACGCGCATGCGCGCGCCCGCGTCCGGCACCACGTCCCTGCAGTCCTGGCGGCTGCAGGGCTCGAGGAGCATTACCTGCAGCTTGACCTCCGTGGAGTCCAGCACGGGCGGCGGCGCCGGCACGTCGGCGTCGGGCGCGTCGCGCAGCGCGGCCAGCACGCCGCTCACCACGCGCATGCGCGCGCCCGCGTCCGGCACCACGTCCCTGCAGTCCTGGCGGCTGCAGGGCTCGAGGAGCATTACCTGCAGCTTGACCTCCGTGGAGTCCAGCACGGGCGGCGGCGCCGGCACGTCGGCGTCGGGCGCGTCGCGCAGCGCGGCCAGCACGCCGCTCACCACGCGCATGCGTCCGGCACCACGTCCCTGCAGTCCTGGCGGCTGCAGGGCTCGAGGAGCATTACCTGCAGCTTGACCTCCGTGGAGTCCAGCACGGGCGGCGGCGCCGGCACGTCGGCGTCGGGCGCGTCGCGCAGCGCGGCCAGCACGCCGCTCACCACGCGCATGCGTCCGGCACCACGTCCCTGCAGTCCTGGCGGCTGCAGGGCTCGAGGAGCATTACCTGCAGCTTGACCTCCGTGGAGTCCAGCACGGGCGGCGGCGCCGGCACGTCGGCGTCGGGCGCGTCGCGCAGCGCGGCCAGCACGCCGCTCACCACGCGCATGCGCGCGCCCGCGTCCGGCACCACGTCCCTGCAGTCCTGGCGGCTGCAGGGCTCGAGGAGCATTACCTGCAGCTTGACCTCCGTGGAGTCCAGCACGGGCGGCGGCGCCGGCACGTCGGCGTCGGGCGCGTCGCGCAGCGCGGCCAGCACGCCGCTCACCACGCGCATGCGCGCGCCCGCGTCCGGCACCACGTCCCTGCAGTCCTGGCGGCTGCAGGGCTCGAGGAGCATTACCTGCAGCTTGACCTCCGTGGAGTCCAGCACGGGCGGCGGCGCCGGCACGTCGGCGTCGGGCGCGTCGCGCAGCGCGGCCAGCACGCCGCTCACCACGCGCATGCGCGCGCCCGCGTCCGGCACCACGTCCCTGCAGTCCTGGCGGCTGCAGGGCTCGAGGAGCATTACCTGCAGCTTGACCTCCGTGGAGTCCAGCACGGGCGGCGGCGCCGGCACGTCGGCGTCGGGCGCGTCGCGCAGCGCGGCCAGCACGCCGCTCACCACGCGCATGCGCGCGCCCGCGTCCGGCACCACGTCCCTGCAGTCCTGGCGGCTGCAGGGCTCGAGGAGCATTACCTGCAGCTTGACCTCCGTGGAGTCCAGCACGGGCGGCGGCGCCGGCACGTCGGCGTCGGGCGCGTCGCGCAGCGCGGCCAGCACGCCGCTCACCACGCGCATGCGCGCGCCCGCGTCCGGCACCACGTCCCTGCAGTCCTGGCGGCTGCAGGGCTCGAGGAGCATTACCTGCAGCTTGACCTCCGTGGAGTCCAGCACGGGCGGCGGCGCCGGCACGTCGGCGTCGGGCGCGTCGCGCAGCGCGGCCAGCACGCCGCTCACCACGCGCATGCGCGCGCCCGCGTCCGGCACCACGTCCCTGCAGTCCTGGCGGCTGCAGGGCTCGAGGAGCATTACCTGCAGCTTGACCTCCGTGGAGTCCAGCACGGGCGGCGGCGCCGGCACGTCGGCGTCGGGCGCGTCGCGCAGCGCGGCCAGCACGCCGCTCACCACGCGCATGCGCGCGCCCGCGTCCGGCACCACGTCCCTGCAGTCCTGGCGGCTGCAGGGCTCGAGGAGCATTACCTGCAGCTTGACCTCCGTGGAGTCCAGCACGGGCGGCGGCGCCGGCACGTCGGCGTCGGGCGCGTCGCGCAGCGCGGCCAGCACGCCGCTCACCACGCGCATGCGCGCGCCCGCGTCCGGCACCACGTCCCTGCAGTCCTGGCGGCTGCAGGGCTCGAGGAGCATTACCTGCAGCTTGACCTCCGTGGAGTCCAGCACGGGCGGCGGCGCCGGCACGTCGGCGTCGGGCGCGTCGCGCAGCGCGGCCAGCACGCCGCTCACCACGCGCATGCGCGCGCCCGCGTCCGGCTCCACGTCCCTGCAGTCCTGGCGGCTGCAGGGCTCGAGGAGCATTACCTGCAGCTTGACCTCCGTGGAGTCCAGCACGGGCGGCGGCGCCGGCACGTCGGCGTCGGGCGCGTCGCGCAGCGCGGCCAGCACGCCGCTCACCACGCGCATGCGCGCGCCCGCGTCCGGCTCCACGTCCCTGCAGTCCTGGCGGCTGCAGGGCTCGAGGAGCATTACCTGCAGCTTGACCTCCGTGGAGTCCAGCACGGGCGGCGGCGCCGGCACGTCGGCGTCGGGCGCGTCGCGCAGCGCGGCCAGCACGCCGCTCACCACGCGCATGCGCGCGCCCGCGTCCGGCTCCACGTCCCTGCAGTCCTGGCGGCTGCAGGGCTCGAGGAGCATTACCTGCAGCTTGACCTCCGTGGAGTCCAGCACGGGCGGCGGCGCCGGCACGTCGGCGTCGGGCGCGTCGCGCAGCGCGGCCAGCACGCCGCTCACCACGCGCATGCGCGCGCCCGCGTCCGGCTCCACGTCCCTGCAGTCCTGGCGGCTGCAGGGCTCGAGGAGCATTACCTGCAGCTTGACCTCCGTGGAGTCCAGCACGGGCGGCGGCGCCGGCACGTCGGCGTCGGGCGCGTCGCGCAGCGCGGCCAGCACGCCGCTCACCACGCGCATGCGCGCGCCCGCGTCCGGCTCCACGTCCCTGCAGTCCTGGCGGCTGCAGGGCTCGAGGAGCATTACCTGCAGCTTGACCTCCGTGGAGTCCAGCACGGGCGGCGGCGCCGGCACGTCGGCGTCGGGCGCGTCGCGCAGCGCGGCCAGCACGCCGCTCACCACGCGCATGCGCGCGCCCGCGTCCGGCTCCACGTCCCTGCAGTCCTGGCGGCTGCAGGGCTCGAGGAGCATTACCTGCAGCTTGACCTCCGTGGAGTCCAGCACGGGCGGCGGCGCCGGCACGTCGGCGTCGGGCGCGTCGCGCAGCGCGGCCAGCACGCCGCTCACCACGCGCATGCGCGCGCCCGCGTCCGGCTCCACGTCCCTGCAGTCCTGGCGGCTGCAGGGCTCGAGGAGCATTACCTGCAGCTTGACCTCCGTGGAGTCCAGCACGGGCGGCGGCGCCGGCACGTCGGCGTCGGGCGCGTCGCGCAGCGCGGCCAGCACGCCGCTCACCACGCGCATGCGCGCGCCCGCGTCCGGCTCCACGTCCCTGCAGTCCTGGCGGCTGCAGGGCTCGAGGAGCATTACCTGCAGCTTGACCTCCGTGGAGTCCAGCACGGGCGGCGGCGCCGGCACGTCGGCGTCGGGCGCGTCGCGCAGCGCGGCCAGCACGCCGCTCACCACGCGCATGCGCGCGCCCGCGTCCGGCACCACGTCCCTGCAGTCCTGGCGGCTGCAGGGCTCGAGGAGCATTACCTGCAGCTTGACCTCCGTGGAGTCCAGCACGGGCGGCGGCGCCGGCACGTCGGCGTCGGGCGCGTCGCGCAGCGCGGCCAGCACGCCGCTCACCACGCGCATGCGCGCGCCCGCGTCCGGCTCCACGTCCCTGCAGTCCTGGCGGCTGCAGGGCTCGAGGAGCATTACCTGCAGCTTGACCTCCGTGGAGTCCAGCACGGGCGGCGGCGCCGGCACGTCGGCGTCGGGCGCGTCGCGCAGCGCGGCCAGCACGCCGCTCACCACGCGCATGCGCGCGCCCGCGTCCGGCACCACGTCCCTGCAGTCCTGGCGGCTGCAGGGCTCGAGGAGCATTACCTGCAGCTTGACCTCCGTGGAGTCCAGCACGGGCGGCGGCGCCGGCACGTCGGCGTCGGGCGCGTCGCGCAGCGCGGCCAGCACGCCGCTCACCACGCGCATGCGCGCGCCCGCGTCCGGCTCCACGTCCCTGCAGTCCTGGCGGCTGCAGGGCTCGAGGAGCATTACCTGCAGCTTGACCTCCGTGGAGTCCAGCACGGGCGGCGGCGCCGGCACGTCGGCGTCGGGCGCGTCGCGCAGCGCGGCCAGCACGCCGCTCACCACGCGCATGCGCGCGCCCGCGTCCGGCACCACGTCCCTGCAGTCCTGGCGGCTGCAGGGCTCGAGGAGCATTACCTGCAGCTTGACCTCCGTGGAGTCCAGCACGGGCGGCGGCGCCGGCACGTCGGCGTCGGGCGCGTCGCGCAGCGCGGCCAGCACGCCGCTCACCACGCGCATGCGCGCGCCCGCGTCCGGCACCACGTCCCTGCAGTCCTGGCGGCTGCAGGGCTCGAGGAGCATTACCTGCAGCTTGACCTCCGTGGAGTCCAGCACGGGCGGCGGCGCCGGCACGTCGGCGTCGGGCGCGTCGCGCAGCGCGGCCAGCACGCCGCTCACCACGCGCATGCGCGCGCCCGCGTCCGGCACCACGTCCCTGCAGTCCTGGCGGCTGCAGGGCTCGAGGAGCATTACCTGCAGCTTGACCTCCGTGGAGTCCAGCACGGGCGGCGGCGCCGGCACGTCGGCGTCGGGCGCGTCGCGCAGCGCGGCCAGCACGCCGCTCACCACGCGCATGCGCGCGCCCGCGTCCGGCACCACGTCCCTGCAGTCCTGGCGGCTGCAGGGCTCGAGGAGCATTACCTGCAGCTTGACCTCCGTGGAGTCCAGCACGGGCGGCGGCGCCGGCACGTCGGCGTCGGGCGCGTCGCGCAGCGCGGCCAGCACGCCGCTCACCACGCGCATGCGCGCGCCCGCGTCCGGCACCACGTCCCTGCAGTCCTGGCGGCTGCAGGGCTCGAGGAGCATTACCTGCAGCTTGACCTCCGTGGAGTCCAGCACGGGCGGCGGCGCCGGCACGTCGGCGTCGGGCGCGTCGCGCAGCGCGGCCAGCACGCCGCTCACCACGCGCATGCGCGCGCCCGCGTCCGGCACCACGTCCCTGCAGTCCTGGCGGCTGCAGGGCTCGAGGAGCATTACCTGCAGCTTGACCTCCGTGGAGTCCAGCACGGGCGGCGGCGCCGGCACGTCGGCGTCGGGCGCGTCGCGCAGCGCGGCCAGCACGCCGCTCACCACGCGCATGCGCGCGCCCGCGTCCGGCTCCACGTCCCTGCAGTCCTGGCGGCTGCAGGGCTCGAGGAGCATTACCTGCAGCTTGACCTCCGTGGAGTCCAGCACGGGCGGCGGCGCCGGCACGTCGGCGTCGGGCGCGTCGCGCAGCGCGGCCAGCACGCCGCTCACCACGCGCATGCGCGCGCCCGCGTCCGGCACCACGTCCCTGCAGTCCTGGCGGCTGCAGGGCTCGAGGAGCATTACCTGCAGCTTGACCTCCGTGGAGTCCAGCACGGGCGGCGGCGCCGGCACGTCGGCGTCGGGCGCGTCGCGCAGCGCGGCCAGCACGCCGCTCACCACGCGCATGCGCGCGCCCGCGTCCGGCACCACGTCCCTGCAGTCCTGGCGGCTGCAGGGCTCGAGGAGCATTACCTGCAGCTTGACCTCCGTGGAGTCCAGCACGGGCGGCGGCGCCGGCACGTCGGCGTCGGGCGCGTCGCGCAGCGCGGCCAGCACGCCGCTCACCACGCGCATGCGCGCGCCCGCGTCCGGCACCACGTCCCTGCAGTCCTGGCGGCTGCAGGGCTCGAGGAGCATTACCTGCAGCTTGACCTCCGTGGAGTCCAGCACGGGCGGCGGCGCCGGCACGTCGGCGTCGGGCGCGTCGCGCAGCGCGGCCAGCACGCCGCTCACCACGCGCATGCGCGCGCCCGCGTCCGGCACCACGTCCCTGCAGTCCTGGCGGCTGCAGGGCTCGAGGAGCATTACCTGCAGCTTGACCTCCGTGGAGTCCAGCACGGGCGGCGGCGCCGGCACGTCGGCGTCGGGCGCGTCGCGCAGCGCGGCCAGCACGCCGCTCACCACGCGCATGCGCGCGCCCGCGTCCGGCACCACGTCCCTGCAGTCCTGGCGGCTGCAGGGCTCGAGGAGCATTACCTGCAGCTTGACCTCCGTGGAGTCCAGCACGGGCGGCGGCGCCGGCACGTCGGCGTCGGGCGCGTCGCGCAGCGCGGCCAGCACGCCGCTCACCACGCGCATGCGTCCGGCACCACGTCCCTGCAGTCCTGGCGGCTGCAGGGCTCGAGGAGCATTACCTGCAGCTTGACCTCCGTGGAGTCCAGCACGGGCGGCGGCGCCGGCACGTCGGCGTCGGGCGCGTCGCGCAGCGCGGCCAGCACGCCGCTCACCACGCGCATGCGCGCGCCCGCGTCCGGCACCACGTCCCTGCAGTCCTGGCGGCTGCAGGGCTCGAGGAGCATTACCTGCAGCTTGACCTCCGTGGAGTCCAGCACGGGCGGCGGCGCCGGCACGTCGGCGTCGGGCGCGTCGCGCAGCGCGGCCAGCACGCCGCTCACCACGCGCATGCGCGCGCCCGCGTCCGGCACCACGTCCCTGCAGTCCTGGCGGCTGCAGGGCTCGAGGAGCATTACCTGCAGCTTGACCTCCGTGGAGTCCAGCACGGGCGGCGGCGCCGGCACGTCGGCGTCGGGCGCGTCGCGCAGCGCGGCCAGCACGCCGCTCACCACGCGCATGCGCGCGCCCGCGTCCGGCACCACGTCCCTGCAGTCCTGGCGGCTGCAGGGCTCGAGGAGCATTACCTGCAGCTTGACCTCCGTGGAGTCCAGCACGGGCGGCGGCGCCGGCACGTCGGCGTCGGGCGCGTCGCGCAGCGCGGCCAGCACGCCGCTCACCACGCGCATGCGCGCGCCCGCGTCCGGCTCCACCAGCTCCAGCGCCGACACGAAGGCGCGGATCACGTCGCTGCTGAGCGGGCCGTAGTCGCCTTGGGAAATTAATATTTTTTACTTAGCCCATTTCGACCCACCGTCGACACAAGCCTCTCTCCAAACCTTTCGGTAGTTCCTGGTTTATGCATGATCCCACCCGTCTCTTTCGAAACGATCGAGATCGTTTTGAAAGAGAGATACAAACTGAGGTTAAAGACGAACAACAAAGCACCTATCAAAAAAACAATCTGGATTTTTTTTTGCAATGGCAAAATATGTTGTCTTTTGCATATTTACATGACAGTGTTTTAATACTATGTATTTATAAGCAGTAAGATGAGCAGATGGACAACTGATAGGAAGCGGTCCACTCTTCTATGGACATCTGCAACAACACAGCCGAAACTGACGCGCTGCCGGCTTTGAGGAAGAAGAATACCCGCCTTTCCAGGATCCCACTGTATTGCAGACTAGCTCATGCCCGCCACTTCGCATACGTTGTACCTAAATAACGAAATGGCCTATGTGTAATTAATTCTGGGTCTAGATCTACACGTGTGAAACATTTCAGCTCAATCCATAGCCTAATATTTTTTATGTGAATAGGTAACAAACATCCGTCTATACAAACAAACTTTCGGCTTTATAATAATCGGCTTGATTCAGATTAGAGACAAATCTAAACTTTGGTGTCAGAAAATATAGTTGGATAGTAACTTTACAGAGAAGGTATTAGGTAGGGTGAGGACAGGTGTGTAAATAGGTGTTTACTTCTTCCGAGCTCCTCAGGCACGTCCGTTATCAGCTGGCGTCGCCGGCGTCGTAGGCGCCCAGCAGGCGGCCCAGCTCCGCCAGCACGCACTGCCGCGTGCTGGCGCCTGCGGAGCCCGGCTCGGGCTCGGAGACTCCACGATACTTACCGGTGAGCACGTCCGTTATCAGCTGGCGGAGCGCAGCGCGCGAGGCTTCGTCGTCGGCGCCGTAGGCGCCCAGCAGGCGGCCCAGCTCCGCCAGCACGCACTGCCGCGTGCTGGCGCCTGCGGAGCCCGGCTCGGGCTCGGAGACTCCACGATACTTACCGGTGAGCACGTCCGTTATCAGCTGGCGGAGCGCAGCGCGCGAGGCTTCGTCGTCGGCGTCGTAGGCGCCCAGCAGGCGGCCCAGCTCCGCCAGCACGCACTGCCGCGTGCTGGCGCCTGCGGAGCCCGGCTCGGGATACGGAGACTCCACGATACTGGAACAACATTATCACTTCATGAAAAGCACTCGAACACACTTCGACACGGGTCCGCCTACAGGGCACCTTCCGGAGAAATCGGCTCCTCGTTCGTCTCGGAGTACACTAGAAACAACAAAGACGCAGCTTATTATCATAATGATAATGTTAGTTTGTAATTTTTAGTGTTTAACCACACTTAGGTAGAACATTTTAAGGAAATGAAAAACCGTATTAAAAATTTTCGATTCCGGTGGAATTCGAACCCACGTCTGTTAAATCTTAAATAATCTAAAATAACACTAATAAATGGCTGAGGTATTCGGTAATTCTAAAGCTCGCTATCTAGCTTTTTTCATAACATGAACTTGTAATTGTAACTTTTCCAGTCTTGTGCTGTGCCAAGTCCAAAGTCATCAGATAAAAAAAAAAAAAGATAAAAAATATTTATTTAGACAAAGTTTAACAATCAATCACAAGTAAACAGACAATTAATAATTTCTAAAGTATTTAAAAATAATACCATAAAAACTAACAAACAAACATTTCATAGCTATCAGCGGTCCTCGCACTAGGCCAAGCCTGTATCGCGAAGACCAATCTCACATGAACTTGTACAGTAGTTTGTCTCGGTGTGACTACTTGACTCGTAATTATAAGAGAAGACAAAAATATCTAATTAATCTTTTAGCGATAAGACCGCCCATTGTATGTTATATTTGACTGTGTTTCTCTTTGTGAAACTTATGTTATATGGCGAATGTACAATAAAGAGTTTATCTATCTATCTATCTAATGATAAAAAGAAACAGTATTTATAAAGAAAAAATAAAAATGAGATTACTAGCCTATCTTGATATTTTAAGGATATCCTCAGTATCTGTGTAGTTTAAGGTGAGCAACCAGTTCTTTACAATATTTTTAGCTTCACAGACTGACTTATCTTTTATATTACAATATTTCACCACTTTGTTGTATACATGTGCCCTATTAAATTCACCAAAGCGGTGAGCAAAGAATGTGTTTACCGACGGGGTAGGAATTTTAAAAACTCTTTGGTTAGCCAATTTTTTATAATTATCCGAAAGTATAACTGACTTATGCACAGCTAAGGACGTCCTGTAAATAAAAAGTTGTCGAACGCTTAAAACGCGACTTTCATTGTACAGTTCAGTTGTTGGATGCCTGTACGGTTTCCTAAGCATGACTTTAAGGACAGAACGTTGTGCTCGCTCCACTTGTATAAGGTAGGTTTTCGCTGCACTTCCCCAACAGGTTATACAATACAATATTAAAGATTGACACATGGCCAGGTAGATGGAATTTAGCAACTCTTTACTTGCAATATAAAGAAAGAAAGAAAGAAACCGTTTATTTGCACCAAAGTCTTAATAACACACATAAAATTATAATTATCTTAAGTTTACATTGGCACAAATCGGTCACCACTCAGCATAAGCAGGAATAACATTGCTCAGCAAGCTGTTACTGCGCTGGTTTTCTGTGGCACCGTAGTATAGAGCGCACTGCGCACTTGACACACACATTATATAAATTTAAAGTCTTATAAGGGTAAACATAGAAAATATTAACATTTATGACACAAGAAATATAAATTTAGAATAGGTACACAGCTTAAATATTACAAGTAGGTATTAACACACATTTTTCATAACTAATTATTATTTAAATATAAAAGGTATAAAAGCACAGACATCGACCATTTATAAATTAATATATTGATTGTTTAAAAGATATTTTTTTAGATTAGTTTTAAACGAGTAAATGGTGTTGGAATTTCTAATTTGAGGTGGAAGATTGTTCCAACATTTCGTGGCAGCAATCTTCCACCTCCAATTAGAAATTCCAACACCATTTACTCGTTTAAAACTAATCTAAAAAAATATCTTTTAAACAATCAATATATTAATTTATAAATGGTCGATGTCTGTGCTATAATATCTCGGAGACAGCGCATGATATGTATGACCTTTCTAATTCGACCAGAGAGACCTTCAAAATGTTTTTTAAAATTTAAATTTTCATCTATATATATTCCTAAATACTTAATAAATTTTGCTCTATCAATAGTTTGACAGCAACAGAAAGTATGACTCCGACAGGAAGACTTGTGGATTTTTATTGTTAGATTTTTCGGGGGTGCTGATGCCGCAGTTTTGTGAAAGTATACATATTTTGTTTTACTAGTATTAAGGGTAAGTAGGTTTTGTTGCAGCCATCCATTCATCCGAGACATTCCAAGTTCTGTCGAAGATTGAACCTCTTGCCAATTTTTTCCGTGAAAAATAATTACTGTGTCGTCAGCGTAGCAAATAATTTCAGAATTGTTAATTGGGAGATCGTGCATATCATTAATGTATAAATTAAACAGAGTGGGGCCCAAAATGCTACCCTGGGGCACTCCAAAGGATACAGTTTGAGTGCTACTGAGAGTTTGTAGGATCTTGACACACTGTCTCCGTTCTAATAAGTAGCTTTTAAACCAATCTGCAGCTATTCCACGAATTCCTAGGCCGTCTAGTTTTTTAAGTAGTATCGGGACGGAGACCGTGTCAAATGCCTTCGCTAAATCCAAAAAGACTCCCAAGCAACATTGTCCCTTGTCCAACTGTGATGACACTTCAGAAGTTAGCAATAGAACTGCATCCTCAGTATTTTTACCTCTACGAAAGCCGAATTGTCGTTGAGAGATCAGTTTACGGGTTTCCAAGAAATGTACTAACCGTCTGTTCACTAGTTTTTCCAGAAGCTTGGAAATAGAACTCAGCAAAGAAATGGGCCTGTAGTTATTCAGCAGCCGACATTTTGTTAGCGTACCGCTGCAGCCGACCCTCACGGTTGCACTAAGCGCATACGGTTCATTTTAGTGTGTGCGCGCTCTCACACCTCACTCGCTTGTGTCGGACGTCACCGGCCAAAGAATAGACGGCGCAGACAGGTCATTCTACTCAATTATTAAAGAAGTGGTCCACGTACGACTACCTTATAAAAAGCTTGTAAAATGAAGTGTTCTGGATGCCTTTCTTCTACAAAGGATTTACAGTGGATTAAATGCACCTCAAACAAATGCGACAATCTACTATGCTCGCTGTGTATTAATATATCTGCTATACCTGCTGACCGAAAGAAAACGTGGAAATGTCCAGACTGCTGCGCTGCATCTAGAAAAGGAGGGGACAACAGTTCAACCCCTCTGCGCGGAACCTATGAACCAAACGTAACGTTGAGAAAATACCAACAGGACGCACCGCAGATATCTCCGAATCCAAAAGAGCACACAACATCTGAAATAAAAGAGCTCATATCGGAGGTACGTCTTCTAACGGTTGAAATCTCTTCATTGAAACAGCGTTTAGAAGAAGCGACTAGTTCATTGACTCGTTGTCACTCCAGGCTCGATGATCTGGCAGTAGCAGTAGCCACAAATGATTCGCGAATTAAAACTATAGAAGACCGAGATAAAGAATTAAGATCACTGAATGGGACGGTCGCGCTTCTAAAACGGGAACTGAATTTACAGGCTCAATCACAATTATGTAACGAAATAGAAATCTCAGGAGTACCGGAAAAATCCCATGAAAACCTCCATCACCTGGTGCTGGTTGCGGCCCAGAAAATAGGCGTTGAATTAGCTGATGCTGATATTGACTGGGTGATTCGTGTAGGAACGCGGCCTCAGGTTGCAAATCTATTGGAAAATGAAATTGCAACTCCACGCCCAGTTGTTGCCCGTTTCTTGCGCCGCGCTAAGCGCGACCAAATATTAAAAGCATCCAAGTCACGGAAAAACATCACAAGCTCGGACCTCGAGATATCAGGACCTACTCGCAAAATCTACTACAATGAACGACTCACAAGGGAAAACAGATTGTTATTTCGAGAAACCAGGGTTAGAGCTAAGTTGCACGGTTACGCGTACTGCTGGTGCAATAATGGTGCAATTTACGTCCGTCAGCGAGAAGGAAAAGCTGCCCTACGTGTGCCCTCCCACTCTGACCTGGACCACATACTACCTCCTGCCACCGCAGTCGCCAACGCAGGTATCTCCGATAAACAATAATATCCGAGAAACGCTGTTTTTATCAAAAATAGAAAATATCACAATCTATCCGCAACTTAGAAGACTGCTAAAATTCACTAAAATGTTTATAATAATTATACTTAAATACCTTATAATTATCTCGCTTTATGTGCATGATATCTTACCTTGTGTGTGTATTTTACTAGTAAAGTTAACCAATCTTTGTAACTGTTACCAATTCTATATGTCGTTCAATACCATTTGTAAATCTACATATATTTTACCCGTATTCATTATTTTCCCTAGTTTTATTTTTACTATTTTTATTTATTTATATTACCTTATATAATTATATATATCTATTATGTATTATAAATTATCCTGTGCAGGAGATGATAATCTTCAAATCAATAATATCTAAGGATGTAATTTTTCTGGAAATTTCATTTTGGTTTAAATTTTGTCACCGATTGCTTATCCAATATGTGAGTATTACTATTCTTAAAATGATTCGGGAAAAACGTAGATCTGTGTACTTTTTACTTATTTTTTGTACGAAACGGATACGAACAATATAATTTCAGATCTCGACTCGCTAGATATATCCTGCCATTCAGTTAATGAAACTGAACAAGTCAAAACAATACTCACTCCTAACTACAAATTCAAAATTCTCAGCTTTAATATCAGAAGTACAAATAAAAACTTTAACTCTTTCTTAGTAACTTTAACCCGGTTAAATATAAATGTTGACGCTATTATATTGACGGAATGTTGGCTCAATAAGTCTTCTATTATTCCCCAAATCCCCAATTATACAGAATATCACACGAATAAATACATCAACCAAAACGGTGGTGTCGTTATATATCTAAGAGACTCATGGAGATCTTCATGCCTGGAACCTATAATAAATGAAGCTAATTGTTTACTAGTGCACATCCCCAACGTTATTACGATTTTTGGTGTTTATCGGTCACCGTCCTTCAAGCCTAATCAATTTATCGTGTCCCTTGATGATTTGCTAAATAATTACCGAAATTACCCTAACATAGTTTTAGCAGGAGATATTAACATTAATATTATAGCAACAGAAGATTCAAATAACCAAGCTTTAGAATACCTGTGCCTTTTGGCCGAGCATGGGCTAAACCCAGCCATAACCTTACCTACTAGGAAACTAGTCAGCTGCCTTGACCACATATTTATAAAATCTAAAAGTGCATCTGTGGGTCTTGTTTGTGCCTCGGCTTTAACCGACCATGACCTTACCATGTTGGGCATTGACCTAGATAGTTATAAACATTTGATACCGCCTCAAATTAAAGTTAAAAGAAATGTTATGCTTATTATTGAAAACCTGAGGTCTGTGGATTGGATGAAGATTCTAAACGGTAATGACGTCAATAACTTAGTACAAGTTTTTACTAGCACGCTTCACGCTATAATTGAAAAACATACGCAGAGGCTGATTGTAACGCACTCAAAACGTATTCTGAAGCCGTGGATCACCCCAGGATTAGTTCGATGCATGCGCCACCGAGACCGTATGCATACCCGGTCCAGGCGTCATCCTGACAATATCATTTTACGAACAGTCTACACTAGGTACCGCAACTTCTGTAATAACCTGCTGCATAAACTCAAACGCGAACATGAAAGTAAGGAGCTAGTTGAAAATAAAAATAATCCAAAAAAATTGTGGAAAACTATTAAAAACATTTGCCATCTCACAAATGCTAAAAGGGAACCACTTGAGCTTCTATCTGTACACGGAAACACTGATCCAAAACAATCACTAAACTTCTGCAATAAATATTTCTCGACAGTTGGGCAATCATTGGCAAATAAAATCCTGGCGCAAACACAAACAAGTCAAGAAAACTTGGCACAGGACATAAGACCCACTAAACACCACTCGGAATCCTTTTTTATGTCACCCACGGACGAGGCTGAGGTTGGGAGACTTATTTTGAATCTACGGAACGATAAGGCCCCAGGGCTCGATGGTATGACGAATTTACTAATAAAGCAAATAAAAGACTATATTGTTATGCCTCTAACTTACATTTTTAATATGAGTCTTTCTACTGGTACCTTTCCCGAGTCCTGGAAAGTGGCTACTATAACCCCTATTTTTAAAGCTGGTCAAAGAGACGTCCCTAACAACTACCGACCAATATCACTACTGGGAGTCTTTTCTAAATTACTGGAAAAGATAGTAAATAATAGAATAATCCAATATACTGAGAGTCGAAATATAATTTCAGATAGGCAGTTTGGATTTAGGAAAGGCAGGTCGACAGAGGATGCGCTCTTACTGTTACTAAATAAAACTGTTTTAAATTTAGACCGAAAAAATTGCTGTCTTGGTGTATTTTTAGACCTTGCTAAGGCTTTTGACACTGTTTCCGTTCCGATACTATTAAAAAAACTGGAAATCTGTGGTATTAGAGGAATTGCACTTCAATGGTTCAAGAGTTATCTCACGGCACGGAAACAGTGTCTGAGTGTTAATGGCATAGCAAGTGACTTGCTTGAAATAAACTTTGGTGTTCCCCAAGGCAGCATTCTTGGCCCAACTCTCTTTATCCTGTATATGAATAATATCCATGAAGCCAAATTAGACAATGCAGATATCATTTGCTACGCAGATGATACTGCCGTAATTTTCTACGGTTCGACCTGGAAGGAAACCGCTGCTACTGCAGAGCAGGGTCTGCAAAAGATAAATGAATGGCTGCAGAAAAACTTACTAACATTAAATGCTGATAAAACCAAGTTTGTTTGCTTTCACAAAACGAAATCGTCTGAGCCACCTCGTTCGCTAACCACCTTAAAAATACATACGTGTGATGGCAATGGGGGAGTCGTCTGCAAGTGCGATGATATTGCCAGAACTTGCACCATTAAATATCTCGGCATACTAGTTGATGAAAATTTAAACTTTGCAGCGCATATCAAGAACCTTTCTGCGAGAACGAGGAAAATCATAAATATAATGAGGCAGCTTAGAAATGTAGCTAGTCTGGATACTCTCAAGATGACATACCTTGCTCTCAGTCAATCGTTGATTACTTATTGTATTAAGTGCTGGGGTAGCGCCTGTAAGACCACTATGATCCAAATAGAAAGGGCGCAACGGTCAGTACTTAAGACAATGTTAAAGAAGCCCTTCAGATACCCCACCGTAAACGTTTACAAGGAAAGTGGAGTCCTTAATGTCCGTCAGCTATTTGTTCTTAAAATATGTCTATCCGAGCATAAGAGAGTATTAAATAGTGCACTGTACGACGAAATGCTCAATAGGCGTGTTTTTATGATACGCAATGTGCTAGTACATACTGCCTTTGCCCAGCGTTTTAGCCCATTCATCTGCACTTCTACCTACAACAAAGTTATCAAAATGTGTGACATAAAGCGTTGTTCTATAAGCGAAGCAAAATACAAACTAATAAATTGGTTAGCATCCTTAACATACGATAACACAGAAACATTATTGGATAAAATATCATAACCTAAATGCAAAAACAGATTTATTTAATGTATTTTATTTATTTATTGCATGTATCCTTAGTTTTTGTATTATTATTTATTTCTTTTTATTATTTATTATACTATTTCTATGTATTAATATTATTAATAGTTATTTCAATGTCATATTTGTTCTATTATTAACTTTGGAACCTACGCTGAAGCCGAGGCAAATCTTTTGTTAAACGTATCAGGCACCCACGATACAGATTTAATCTAGTGTGGGCGCCACAGGTAATCTTTGGATTTCTGGACACAGTAAAATAAAAAGTATGTAATTAATAATTAATGAATTCTCAAATATATTTAAATTTATATTAGTAAGAATATTGTATTTTATTGAAATTGTAATTGTTATATCTGATGTTCATATTTATGTTTTACTGTCAAATAAATATTTTTCATTTTTTTTTTTTTTTTTTCAAGTTCTTGGCGCCTCCTTTATGTATGGGGCAAACAGATGCAAGTTTCCACTTATGTGGGAATATCCCTATAGACAAGCTGAGGTTAAATATAAAAGTGAGGGGTGCAGTTATGTAGTCCTTAATGTGCTTCAACAGTGAGTTGTCAAGTCCGTCTATACCTGGCGCCTTGTTATTTTGCAACCCATTTATTAAGCTTTCAACTTCTTTTGGATCGGTTGGATTAAGATAAAATGAGTCGACAGGGGGATGTTTTATTCGTGTGGATGTTGCAAGATCGGATTCAGTTTTATTAAGAGCTAAAAGAATTTCACCAGCTGTAGTAAAGTGAGTATTACAAGTATTGACCGAAGATTGTGGAGTCGAATTCTCGTTTATGGATAAAAGCTCAGAGGTTTCTTGCGGTGTGGTTGTTAAGCTACAAATACTTTTTACTGATTTCCATAGACTTTTAGGGTCGTGTAGATTATTGCTTAGTTCCTTTGATTCATAGTCTTTCTTAAGGTCGCGTAATAATCCCCTAAAAAAGTTTTGGTAACGCTTATATGATATTTGTAGGATTTCATTTTTTGGCTCTAGTCTTGCCTGAGAATGTAACCTATCGCGGTGACGCATGCAGCGCATGATACCTGGTGTGATCCACGGCTTTAAATTATACTTATTTCGACTAAGTTTTATTTCTTTCGTGTTTTTTTCTACTATTTCCTCTAGAGTGTTAGAAAAATGATCTAGTGCAGTATCTACGTCACTCATTTCGTACAGGTCATGCCAGTCATAGTTGGAAAGTACTTTTGCGATACCGTCAAAGTCCCTCTTAAGTTTGGTACGGCTAAGTCTTTCAAAGTTTGGCTTGGTTGTGGATATTCCCAACATGACTAGGTAATGGTCCGTGATGTCTGTTTGACAGACAATACCCAAAGCATTGCTTGAAAAATGGTCACTCACATATATATGGTCCAGACATGCTAGCCCCCGTGTTGGTTGACTTATAGCTGGCATAAATCCGCACTCGGCCATGAAGCATTGGTACTCCAAACTATGAGTATTTTCCGTACTGTCCATAATATTAATGTTTATATCGCCAGCTATCACAAGAGGAATGCTACTACAGGAGTTATCTTTAATTGCAGTTTCCAATGATGACAGGAACTTGTCTAGAGTTTTACTTGATGGTGAGCGATAAATAGCAAGAATTGAGATAACTTTAGGGATACATACTGCTAGGCAATCAGAATTATCAACAATGGGTTCCGTAACCTGAGCATTCCAAGTATTTCTGATATAAACCACGATCCCACTATTTTGATTCCTATATATTGTAGATTTATACATCCTGTATCCAGAGAGGATGGGAATAGCAGAGTTTTCGTGTAACCAGCACTCTGTTAAAAAAACTATATCAACCTCTATTTTCAATCGCGAGAAAGCCACAAGGAAATTATCGTAGTTTTTCTGTATACTCCGTATGTTAAAAGCAATCATTTTAAAATTTTGTTTTTGTGTAAACAAGTTTTTACAGTTTTCTATGACATTAACATTTTCGCAATTGATCAAATACGAGTCTAATTCACAGCTTATTAATTTAGAGAGAAGTTTTATAAAGGGTTTGTATCCCGCGGGTCTCCATTGTAATGAACACGTAGACGTAAGAAGACAAACTGATTGGTCGGGCAATATGTTGCTTATGTATTTGATGCTTTTGCTTCACAAGTACACAAAATAAAAATATTAGTTTTACATGTATAATATTCCCCGCAAAATATCTGTCTAACATTATAAAGGTTAAATTATCGCACATATACATATTTAAGATAAATACTACAAAAGGTGAAATAAAATAAGAAGTAACATAAAAGGCTCTTATGTATAAAAATAATACCAATTTAGTTTTTTCAGTTTTGCGGTCTATGAGATATGGGTAAATTAAGTTAAGTATGAATACTTTTTGCTTACATTTATTGGTTACACAGAAACACAAAAACAGGGGCCAAACACTTTCAAAACAAAACACAAAAATACATTCTATAAACGAGTACGCTATGTAAGGACAGTGACAATTTTGGAGCATTATGTATGTACTAGAATATTCACTGTACACCTTTGTTTCCATTTGTTGAGCCAGTCCCCGTCGGTAGCACTCGGTCGAGGTCGGCTTGCATCCGGATCGCCATAGCAGGTTTACCCTCCATTTGTCGGACATAAATTGTGCCGTTATTGCACCAGCAAAAATGGAATCCGTGGTATTTCGCTCTTGAACGCGCTTCCCGAAATAAAACACGATTCTGCTTGGTAAGGCGTTCGTTAAAGAACAGTTTAAGAGGAGCACCCACTACTTCCAGGTCCGCGCTAGAGATGTTGCGGCGCAATTTCGCGGCTTTTAAGATTTCGTCACGTTTTGAGCGACGTAGGAGTCGCACAACAATCGTACGGGGAGCCCTATCCGGTAGCCCAGTTTCACCAGATGGCACGGGCGCGGCGTGCAGACGGCGAGGGCCGCTCCTGGTGATAAAGTCCAAATCGCCGTCGCCTAGGCCAACCCCAAGTTTGGTCGCTGCAACTTTAACAATATGCTCAAGGTTTTCATTCAGCATTTCGGGGATCCCAGCTATTTCGAGCTCATTTCTGAGCGAGTACTGTGCTTGCGCGTTTAGCTCCAACTGAAGGTTATTGACAGTCGATCTGAGCTCCAGCACCTCCTGATCGCGACTCTCTAAGTTCCTTATGCGGTATTCCTCATCGTATGCTTCGAATTGACCGCGCCATCTGACAATCACGACTTCAACGGTCTAAACATTTCGCCTAGCCTAGGGTCCTGCCCAAATCCACATAAGATTCGTAATCCAGTCGAACCTTGTTAAGTTTCTTCAGGATAAAACATGAGGAACTTCATTCAATAACAATTGAAATTATAAGATTGAGGACAAAGATGCCATCGACCCAGAGTCGTAGACGTAGGTGTGCACAACGCAAATCTCTACCAGCCTCATGTGGGTCTCCACTCGAGACTAGTAGAGATGTCATTTGCGGACAGGGCAAATGATTGAAGTTGAACTACTGCAATTATGGGATAGCCCAGAGATGCAGACAAACTACCAGAGTGTTCGATACATCGAACACCATTTCCGCATCATCAGCAGTTGGCCTTAGGAGGTCACACGCGCCGCGCGCGGCCGGATATCGACCTAAGTCAGTGCGTCAGGCATCCACACAACCGTAATAAAATAACTCTAAGTTTACAATAAATACTTAATTGTAAAGTAAACTTAATAGTTATCCAGCATCTCGGGAAAATAGCAAGCGCGATTTCCTGCACAGAGTCAGGTGACATTGTCAATTTTCCTGGAAAGCGTGGGATCACAGCACAGGGGCCTAATTCTCAAGAAGATGGTAATTTATCACAATAGTTAAATATCATAAATCTGTCAAATATGTATTAAATCCATAACGTTTTATTTTATCATCCTCACGAGAATGAGGTACTTGATGAATTAAGAAATTGAATCCTGATTAGGATTTTGATTTTTTGATTTCATGACTGGGCGGAATGGTGTGATAGAGAAGAGTTACCCAGAAGTGGATGCAAGTGGGCAAAATAGATAGGTAGACTGATGATACTCACGCTCGTATGTACCCAGTCAGCACTATCAGGTCTGGCAGCACGGTCTCCAGTGTGTCATCATCTTCTACGTCCTGCAGGTGGCGAGCGAGGTGGCGCCAGTACCACGCCGTCTCCTTATTGAGTTTCTCCGCGGGGATGAGGCGGAGCGCCTTGTCGGTGGGTAGCCATTCCAGCAGCTCGGATATTGGAAGCCGTCTGTGGAATGCAAGTATTTATTTAATGTGAAAAGAAAGTAAAGAATACAAGGAATAGAGACAGCCGAAGAATCGAGAGAATAAAATCAGGATTTCATTAAAATATTGTATCAGCAAAATTTGCAGATGTTGCAGCACCGCATGCCTCGATGTATCGAAATACAAACAGAACTCAGAGTTCACAAATTTTTCCAGCCGCACAACGCGCAGCAGGTCCACGATGTTGCTCTGGAATGTATGTATCTCTTCCAGCACCGCACTCGATGCTACTCACTTGAAGAGCGACTCCAGCAGCTTCCCGGCGACGTACTGCGAGTCCTGCGCGTCGTTCTCGTTGTCCAGCCGCACGGCGCGCAGCAGGTCCACGATGTTGCTCTGGAATGTATGTATCTCTTCCAGCACCGCACTCGATGCTACTCACTTGAAGAGCGACTCCAGCAGCTTCCCGGCGACGTACTGCGAGTCCTGCGCGTCGTTCTCGTTGTCCAGCCGCACGGCACGCAGCAGGTCCACGATGTTGCCCTGGAAGGTGCTGAGCCAGCCGGGCACCAGGATCTCCTCAACCACGCGCCGGACCCGCCCGCTGCGCTCCGTCAGACCCACCTGGACCAAATTATTACTTCACAAACTATTCATACTAATTCTGCATCACCTTGGGGGATGCTCATGGAATGCTGCCAGCGGCGCAGTCCTCCAGTTATGAGTGATTACAAGGAGTTGGGCTGGCCCAAGGGCAGAAATGCTATCCCCCACCAGAATTAGATTAATTAGAAGTATATTGCCGTGGGGTGCCGGTAGCAGAATGTATCCTACCCTCTCTTGCTCATGAATGCAGTAAGAATAACTCCGGAAGATGGGCAGCGGTCTTTCCGTGTATTAACATCCTGTACTGCGCTCGCCGGGCGAGTGTGGCAACAAGCTCCTCATGATCTCGGAGACCCATGAAGGGGCCTGTGTCCAGCCGTGGATGTGAACAACATTTTACGGCTGAGATGAGATGATGAGAACTATATTGCGCTTCTACGCTTCTCCCTTCGGTCATCCGCGCCGCTACCTACCTTAAAGAAACAAGTAGGTAGGGCAGGATTGTGGTGTCTGTACTAGGCAAGCAGCTTAATAGTGTGGCTAGGAAGCATAGCAGCCAAGCCAGGCCATGCAAGTGTTGACTACCTTCAGGATGAGCACGCGCTGGCGCACGCGCAGCTGCGTGACGTTGACGGCCGCCACGTACAGGAAGGCGGCGCGGCGCACGGCCTCGTCCACGTCGCACAGCCGCTCCAGCACGAACGGCACGTTGCGCGTGCACTTCGCGACCGACATCACTATGCAAGTGTTGACTACCTTCAGGATGAGCACGCGCTGGCGCACGCGCAGCTGCGTGACGTTGACGGCCGCCACGTACAGGAAGGCGGCGCGGCGCACGGCCTCGTCTACGTCGCACAGCCGCTCCAGCACGAACGGCACGTTGCGCGTGCACTTCGCGACCGACATCACTATGGCCCTGCAGGCGGACAAACTAGCTAACACACTGCCGCCATGTAAACTACCCCCATCGAGGGAGAAAATGCCATTTATTTTGTCTAAGCAACAATTTCGCAAAAATATTTCATAATTGTATAGAAAAGTACACAGGGCGGCTGTTGGCGCGAGACAGTCAAATGCGAGAGACAGTTATCATTGCATTAGTGCAAAGCACTAATGTGTTTCGGAATTCTTATGAACTTATTTACCCTCTATTGGATATGTGTTCGATAACCACCCCTTACAGCTCGTCGATTGTCGAGCTCGACGGAAGTTACTTAAGAGAAATGTGCACATACTCATGTGCACATGTACATTTTTTTACACAATATGTATGTCAGTGGTTAGATTACATTAGGAGATGTAATGAATCTCCAAGCACTGATGATGAGAGGGGAGGCCTATGTCAACCAGTGGACAACCTACGGCTGAGATGATGAACTAACTTCTGACAGAAGAGCTTGGGTCGCAGCTCATGAGGTGAGGCCGATGTCAACCAGTGGACATGCTACGTCTGAGATGATGAACAAGGGGCCTACCTTCTGACAGAAGAGCTGGGGTCGCAGCTCATGTGGAAGCGATAGGCGCGCGTGACCTCGTCGTCCTGCTCCATGGGGTTCTGCAGCCGCTGCAGCGCCAGCGCCGCCCGGCAGCGCACCGCGCCTCGCGTGTCTTGCAGCCGCTGCATCTGTTTCAACATCCGCTGTTACAAACATGGTTCCAATCCCGAATCCCGGGATTCATAAAAAATATTGCGTCTTTCATTTCTAATAATTATTTACATTTAATTTTTAACAAAAACAGAAATCTTCTTTCCTATAGGACCTGCATCTGTTTCAAGATGAATTGTTTCGAACATGCAGGCTCCCAGTCTCGTGGGATTACATAAATGTAATTGCATGCTTTAATTTCTAATAACTCTTTAATTTTTACAATTATTGGTGGAGATTGGTGAACATATACAGGAAAAAAATATATACAGTCAAACATAGAACATCCTCCTTTTTGAAGTTACTTAACAATGATGCCATAAGTTTTTTTTTTGATAAAATAGCATAAGCAAAGCCATGTTGAAATTTTTTAGAGTAGTCTTTCTGTTCAACACCAACTAAATAGCTACAAAACAGCAGTTTCAGCAATCTGTCATCAGTCATTCAGTCTAACATCAATTCAATTAAATTAAAATGTGAAAATTAATTAGGTTTAGCTAGTGAGTGAAGCAGAATCAACACCAGTATGCTTTTAACCAGCAGTAGAATGATACCTCCTCTAATGCCCAGGATGCAGTAAGTCTACCTCCGGTAGTTGGACACCAGTGTCTTTTGGTGTATCAACATCCTATACTCGCTTGCCAAACCACTTGCCAAGCGTGGTGACTATGGCAACTGCCCCTCATGGATGTCCATGAGGGAGGCTTGTGTTCAGTAGTGGATCTTTTACAGCAGAAGTGATGATGATGATGATAATAATTTTAACCAGTCTCTAATACTATGTCAAGGCATTGTTTTTAGAGTTATACCTGAGAAGCAAGTAGCTTGTCGCAGAGGTCATCATCCAGAGAGGCATCTTCTCCAAGCGCTGCAAGAACAGCTGCCAGCAGCTGACTAGCTCTGTATCTCACCGACTGGCCCGACACACATTGACACTGAAAGTATATACTCTGATATAGAATTAGTCAAATATGTTAATATAGGTAATTATTATATAATGGAAGTTTAATAAATACTATTCTGCTATAGAAGTTTTAAACTCAAGCAAGTTTATGTGAATTAATTAACATTTCTAGGTTTACCAGTTAACGTTATGGCATTCGTTGTTCTTTCATGGTATTAAACAATTTTGATGAACAGCTATCATATATCATACATAAAGCTCATGGACTTTGCCAGATCTTACCCATAGAACTGTGTCCTTCTATTTTGTTGAATCATAGTGAAATAGACTTGATTCAACAAAACAGAAGGAAATAAGTAAACAACAACTCACCTCAAAAATAATATCAAATATAAACAGCAGGAATTCTTCCTCGTCATCAAGAGAAGTGCAGAAGGTGGCTACAAACTGCACAACTCTGTCTACATTAGCACTTGTGTCTCCGAAAGTAAACAGGTATAGGAGAGCATTCTTGAAACTCTCTCGAAATGAGTCCTCATCAAGCTGTAATCATATAAAATTTATGGTTAGGTACTATTATCGCGACACACTAAAAAGTTTTGTTTCTAATGTATGGTTTCTACTGTTTCGCTTAATTTTAGTGACTTCTTGAAGTAGAAGAAACCTTTACCTTTTTGTAAAGCTTGATCATTTCCTTCACGTATTTTTTGTGCTGAACGACATTGTATTGAACATTTTGGAATATTTTGAACATCACAGGATTATTTCGAGGATTGGGTTTTAGCGGCCCCGCTGCGGCCGCAACCCGGGGAGCTTCAACCTCAGACACAGGCATCGTTCTAGACAATTATTTAACAACTAAGTTCACAATTTCGTCTTTTGTTAATCGACATCAAGTTTTAATATGTATTTTCGATTATATTTTTAGATCACAATCATAACACTCGAACAAAAACATGAAACGATTGAAACCGTTTGACTTGATTCGAAATTTCGAAATTATTCTTCTTCTTCTTTTTTTTCGGCTAATGTGTGTTTGGTTTTACACAATTCTGCCAGTGTCAAGATATCGATGAAACAAAGTTGTTACGTATTAATTAAGAAACATAATTGTTATACGTTTACGTTATACTTTTTTAAACTTTCGCGATCACAACACATTATTACTATGTTTATTGGATTATCAAGTATTCATCGCGTAAATTGGTACAGATATTGGGTAGAAATACGTAATAAATACGTTAAAATTTCAAAAGTCACGTGTGCTTATTAGTTTTCTAAGGTCTTATGTCAGTTTTTTGCATATCTCTATAATTTATATCAGAAGAATAAAGCCATACAAAATTGTAGCTCATGTAAAATATACAATAATATATTGTGAGTCTTAAAAAATAAATAAATAAATCATGTTCTAAACGGTTTTCCCGCTAAGAGAAATACTAAAAATAGATGAAGTAGTATTCCACTTGACGAAAAAAACACCTAAAAACTTCAGAGCTGGTGAGCACATTTGTTCTTATTAAGAAGAATTATTTTTCTCTAACATTTCGAATTGCGATATTTCTGAAATAGTGACTCTTACGAAGAAAAGTATAGGACATATTGTGTTCCATACATAATACATGCTACAATTTTGTGACACATAATTTTGTTATTAAATTTACCGCTTACGAGAGAAATGCAAAAACAAGCAAAAACACGATAATTTTGACGTTTGACCATGAATAACTTTTTTGTACAAGTGGGATTTGTAGGATTTTTGTTTGACGACCTCTATGGCGCAGCGGGCGAAGGTCTGCCTGTGACGAAAGAGTTTGAGGGTTCGATCCCGCCTCGGAACAATTATCTATATGATCTGCAGATATTTGTTCAGGGTGTTCTGTATGTTTTTCTCTTATAATAAAAAATATCTATGTATGTATGTAGTATAATGTATTAAGAATATCAGTCATCTTGTACCCATAACACAAGCTCTGCTTAGCTTGGGGCTAGATGACTGATATTCTTATATTCTCATACCTACACATATTAATATTAATAAATAATAAATAATGCTGGACAAATCACACAACATAATCTAGCCCCAAGCTAAGCAGAGCTTGTGTTATGGGTACTAGATGACTGATATACTTAATACATTATACTACATAGATAGATATTTTTATTATATATAGAAAAACACCCAGTACACCCTGAACAAATATCTGCAGATCGTACAGACATTTGTCCCGAGGCATATAGTCGCTAGAGGCATATAGCATAGAGTCGCTAGGTGGCGCTAGCAATAACAACATCACCCAAAAAATTTATTGTAATTTTAATTAAATAAAATTACTTTCCTAGCTTAAAAACCAATAACGTTTTTGTGTATTTAGTGTACAAGTGACCTTTCTATAACAACAAGTGTTAATTTCTATAACTATGAACCAAACAGTGACAAATAACAACATTAAAAGTTTCTAGAGATTATTTGGATTTAACTCCATAAAAACATGACAAGCAGATAGTAAGTGTAACACAGCTTTCACGGCATGAAGTGAACAGTAAAAAACATTGCGTCTTAGTTTTCTAACGAATATCAAGAAAAAATACCAAATAAGTAAGGTTATAATCTTACAAGCACAATGTTTTGGCGGTTGTTGAACTCTGCACTGATTCCAAGATTTCCAAGTAATGCTACTACTGCCTAATCTATAGCATAACTACGTACGTACCTGTTCTAAACTCTGTCAAAGAAAAATGTGATTCGTAATTTCGACCTATTGCACAGTGGTAAAGACGGCCTAATGGTTTCGACCCACGACTGACGATCTAACAGTACCGCATTCGAGCCTACGCCGGATTGAGTTTTTGGAATTATTTTTCTTTTTCCATAAGTGTTTATTTACCAATTTAAAAAATGGCTTACTCGTGTGCTAAATGTAAGAAAGAAATACCTGTAAGACAGCACCTCACATGCGTAATTTGCAAAAATGATTACGACCTGGAATGCGCTAGGGTGTCGACCATGCGTTTCTACAACACCATGGATAAGACATCTTGGGAATGCGTAGCATGTATAGAACAACGGACAAATACGCAAAAAGACACACCCTCACCTCTTCGTCCGACGCCTTTGGCCCGTCCTCAAAGACATATTATCCCGAAGCGTAAATATAGTCCACCCATGGTTTACAGACCCAAGAGATTGATTAAACCGATACCGAACGACTCATCATCTAATGATGATATTAATGTATCGGGTAACACAATAGATGATGGGCAAAACTTACACGGAACACAAAAAAGAAATACTCAGAACCCAAGCATAACCATCGACCAAATAGAAATCTTATTTGATAAAAAATTAGAATCAATCAAAACTAAATTACTCGACGAACTGAAATCCATTATTTTGATGGTTACTTCCAGTCAAATAAACGAACTAAGAGCTGAGTTCATACAAAAAACAGATTTTTTGACAGTAGAGCATACGGTACTTAAAACTTCTCTAGATGAAACAAATAAAGTAATTGCCGAACTAAGTAAAGAAAATATGAAACTACAAAGTCAAATACTAGAACTACAAAATAACATATTCAGTGAAGACTTATCGCAAAACCGAGCCCAACCAAATGCTACGACAAAAGTTGATACGGAGAATAATAAAAAGTTTGTCCTGTATGGCCTTGAAGAAAACAAGCACGAAACTGAACACGAGCTCCATAACAGAGTGCTATTTATATTCAGGGACATATTAAATGTCAATTTAAATGGATATTTGGAAGACCTAAAAAGACTAGGAAAGTGGGGAAACCGAAGGCCCATTGTAGTAGAATTGATGAGCAAAAAAATAACCAGTCATATCCTTCAAAACCGACGGTACTTCAAAAATACTGGACTGGCAATTTCTGAGCATTTAGGACCTGAGGCCCAACAGGTTCGAAAAAATCTAATAGAAAAGCTTGTAGAAGCCCGCAGAACTGGCCACCGTGCAAATATAATCGATAATAAACTTATTATTGATGGCATACAGTATAAAGAAAAAACAACGATGGAGCCTCAACCTTCAAATCCGAGCAGCCTGTCACCAAACATCACTTTAAGTACCGCCGGCATGGAAAACATTAATAAAACAAGCCAAAGACAGACAGAAATCAGAAAAGATAAACAATCTCAGAGATCGAAAAAATCACCAGATATGTTTTTTCGAGTCTAAACTAAACATACTTTTTCAAAACATGCAAAGTCTCTGTAATAAAAGGCATTTGTTGGAGGAAGCAGCAGAACATGATCAAATACATTTATTGTGTCTCTCTGAAACATGGATCACAACACCTAAGCAAGATCTTCTCCGTCTCGAGGGATATAAGCTAGCTTCTTCCTTCTGTCGAACAAACTATGAGGGCGGTGGAGTTTGCATCTTTTCAAAAAATGAGATTGATTTTATAGAATTAAGTGAATTAAATAGGTTAAGTCAAGAATTTATCATTGAAATTTGTGCAACAGAAGTACCAAAGTTTAATATAGTTTTAGTTTTATTGTACTGGCCAGACAGGAAAAGAATGCCTGATCTCGTTTATAAGGTCTTAGAAGAACTTTTGAAGCTCCTAAGTATAAAACATGTAAAAAATGATATTATTATCGGAGGTGATTTCAATGTTGATGTTCTAGATAGCACTGGCTCTTTAACGCTTTTAAATCTGATGCATAGTTATAATTTTTATCAACATGTCAACCAGCCAACCAGAATTAGCACTTGCAGAAAAAATAATAAAACCAAATACTCATGCATAGATCTAATATTCACAAATTTCAATAATAATAATTTAAATGTAGATGTTAAAGAATTTGGATTTAGCGATCACAAAGGTGTTATTATAAATATAAATTGTCCAAAACTTAACACACGAAAAGTTTGGTATGCGGAAAAAAGAATTTTTAGTGAAAAAAATATACAAAATTTTATCACACACCTAGAGAATATTGATTTCCAAACTATCATTACTAATGGAAAAAATTCAAACGAAAACTACAACTCATTTAGCGAAGCTGTAAATAAAATATTAAATCTATGTATGCCTAAAATTAAGATAAAAATAAAAAATAACAAGAAAAAAGCTTGGCTCACAAAAGGAATTAAACAATCGTGTAAAAACAAAAGAATATATAAAAAAATTATATCACAGGTAAATGACCCCATCCTTAGCAAAGACTACAAAACATATGAAAAAATATTAAAGAAGACCGTTCTAACGTCCAAAAAAATTCAATGTATAAAAAAAATTAAAAATTCGGATTGTGTAATAAAAACCATGTGGCATATTGTAAAAGAAAAAACTAATAAACTAACTTTGAAGAATCGGAATAATATAAAACTAAAAGTCAATAATATCATAACTGAAAACCCAGAAATTATAGCTAATGTCTTTAACAATTTTTTTATATCCGTAGGAGAAAACGAATTTCAAACAACACCACCCGGTCGACCAGTTCTATCCCAATCTGAAAACTCGATGTTCTTACATCCTGTTACAACTTGTGAAGTATACAAGATAATAAAAAACTTAAAAAGTAAAAGAAGCTTTGGCCACGATGAATTACCACCATTTCTTATTAAAAAATGCGCAATGGAGCTAGCTCCACCGCTAGCATTTTTGATTAATCAATCTTTTGCCGAAAGTAGAGTCCCTGATGCAATGAAAATTTCCATCATAAAGCCACTTTATAAAAAAGGAGACCACAAAGATGTAAACAATTACAGACCGATTTCTTTGTTGCCAACTTTTACAAAAATATTAGAGAACGCTATGTCATGTCGACTCTATTCATATTGCGAGAAATTCGAAATATTTAATGACAATCAAAATGGTTTTCGAAAAAAAAGGTCCACGTCATACGCAGTTTATAAATATATTAATGAAACCTTAAATATAATCAATGAAAAAAGCTATGGTTTGGGATTACTACTGGATATGAGTAAGGCCTACGATAGAGTTCTGTATAAAATTCTACTAAACAAATTACATGGCATCGGAATAAGAGGACCGAGCTATAATTGGTTTGTCTCATACTTCAGTAATAGAGTCCAATATGTAGAGATTGAAAATTATAATCATAGTACAGGAAAAGTAAATAAAATCATATCTGATAAAGTAAAAGTTACTAAAGCTATTCCCCAAGGCAGTGTTCTAGGTTGTATATTATTTCTAATATACATAAATGATTTGCCAAAACTTATTGAGTCTCCCTGTTCCTTATTTGCCGATGACATATCAGTAGTTATTCCATGTAAATCCGAATCCCATATAAAAATAAATCTAGATAATACTTTAACTAATATTATAACATGGCTAAATGACCATAATCTACAGTTAAACTTTAACAAAACCAAAATCATTCAATTCAGACCCTATCAGAAAATTCCCTTTAAATATTAATTATACATTCCAAAACACACTATTAGAAAACGTAAATTCATACCCCCTTCTAGGCTTACATATAGATTCCCATTTAAATTGGAAAGAACACATTAAACAAGTATCAACCAAATTATCCAGATTTACTTACGCCTTGTTCGAGTTAAAGAAATCTACAGATATTAAAACTGCCACTACGGCTTATTATGCTTATGCCAACTCATGGTTACAATATGGAGTAATTCTTTGGGGCAATAGTAGAGATGCCTCCAAATTATTTATCTTGCAAAAACGGTGTATAAGAATAATATTTAATATAGATGAAATGACTAGTTGTAAACCATATTTTATAAAAGGAAAATTTTTAACGCTCACATGTATATATATTTTGGAAATAAGTTTATTTGTGAAAAATAATATAAAATTTTTTAAACCCTATTCCAGACCAGAACACCTAAGACCTCGCAATCGTTTAGATATTCCGTTCTCAAAGCTTCAACTTTTCCACTCAGGTCCACATGCAATGTGCATAAAAATATTTAATAAAATTCCACAAGATATTCAAAACGAAAGTAAAATACCACAATTTAAATCATTATTAAAACAGTACTTATTAAAACATTGTTTTTATACCTTACAAGATTTTTAAGAGCTGTAGGTTTTATTTGTTTGTTTTTTTTTCTGTTCATATTTTAGGAAAACAAGTTTAGTAATGTATGTGTTAATCACATAACATATTCTTCGTTTTCTACACTTATAAGATTTTATTTGGTTTTGTACAACTTTTCTTTTTCATAGCTTAATATACAGGTAGCTATATTAACATGTACCTACTTACTTAATACTATGTCACCTAGCATGTATAAGGTACGTATAATAGGTACCAAATTGTAATTTTATGTGCATTACTGTCGTGCCCAAACCGGGTCCATGTTTGGAACTATATTTTGTTAACATCTTCACTTACTACAACGTGGTTGCAATAAATGTTTTGACTTTGACTTTGACTTATGTATATATATTATATATATTACTAACTATCTCTCGATATCACCACCTGATTTTAATTAATATTGAAATGTTTCGATGGCCATCTGTGGTCTTTTTTACAAGCTTTTATTTATTTTGCTCTGTATGTAGTATGTATGTACATATGTAAATATGTTTGTTCGTGGAATCTTGCAACTCAATTTTGAAGCAGATAACTTCCAATTGAGCTGGAATTTTATATACATGTTTTTTTTTTGGATGACAATGCATGGTCAGCTGTGACGTCACTCTGAATCCAACATGGCGGAACAGCCAAGATGGCTGACTACTTATTTTTAATGTACTCCTATAATATGGGTATCAAATGATAGGGCTTGCTGAGAATAACTCAAAAAATGAAATTACGTCACCCTGAATACAACATGGTGGAACACCCAAGATGGCGGACTACTTATTTTTAATGTACTCCTTTAAGGGTATCAAATGAAGGGGCTTGCTAAGAATAACTCAAAAAATGAAATGAGTTACTCTGAATCCAACATGGCGGAACACCCAAGATGGCGGACTAGTTATTTATTTATTTATTAAGGACTCCCAACATAAGTAACACAATAGAAACAAGGTAACAAGATTAACATTAAAATATCTAGTGCACTTACAATTACAGGGCGCCACTGCATGTACTGTAAATTATTATTCGACTAAACTAAACAACAAACAATATTCATGTGCGCCACGGTAGGTGGGTAATAATTACAAACAGTAGGTAAATTATTTTAAACAATTCAACAAAGAAGTTAAACAGAAGGTAGAAAAATCTAGATTATTTTTTATTTTATTTTTTGGCAAAAGAATCTTACTTAAACAATTTTTAAACTTTGCTAGCCTGTCAGAAATGTCGAGGTCATCGCTCTTTGAAAGAGTGTTATAGTGCCTAAAGAGTCTTGGGAGAGTGCAGTGTGTTATTTTTAATGGACTCCTACAATATGTGTATCAAATGAAAGGGCTTGCTGAGAATAATTCGAAAATGAAATGACGATACTCTGAATCCAACATGGCGGAACATCCAAGATGGCGGACTAGTTATTCTTAATGCACTCCTATAATATGAGTATCAAATGAAAGGCCTGACTGAGAGTTACTCGAAAAATTAAATGATATCACTCTAAATCCAACATGGCGGTATACTCAAGATGGCGGACTAGTTATTCCTAATCTCGCGACAAGCTTTTTTTATCACAGAAATTGTGTAAAGGCGTTTTAGTTGTCATTAAACTTTAATGGAATGTTTATTTATTATTTTTAGTAGGTACGTTTAAATAAATAAATAAATAAAATGTTCTTTATTCAGATAATTAAAATCCATATTACATTAAAAGCTTGTTTGTTAAAAAGTTTTTTTTAATTTTTAATTTATTATCTATCACATCAGTTCCACTACACCAAATCACACTTTCTGAATGCAAATGCTTAACATTTATATGCTAAATTATTTTGAATGGGGGCAATTTGATTTTCGGCGGGCGCTCGACAGTGGACGTCACCGCCAGCGTGCGGGAGCTAGCGGAGGAGGCGCTCGACAGTGGACGTCACCGCCAGCGTGCGGGAGCTAGCGGAGGAGGCGCTCGACAGTGGACGTCACCGCCAGCGTGCGGGAGCTAGCGGAGGAGGCGCTCGACAGTGGACGTCACCGCCAGCGTGCGGGAGCTAGCGGAGGAGGCGCTCGACAGTGGACGTCACCGCCAGCGTGCGGGAGCTAGCGGAGGAGGCGCTCCGAGGGCAGGGTGTCGTTGGCAGTGTGGCTGCACATTTAAAATGCCTTTAACACCCTCCCCTGGGAGACCGTGATGGAGTCCCTTAGATACCACGATGTGCCCCGGTATTTGAGGGACTCGGTGGAGAGTTATTTTGCCGACCCGGCCTTTGTATAACCGTCCCGGGACGGCGACTGGCAGGAGAGACGTACATATGCCGTGCGGTGTTCCATAGGGTTCGGTCCTCAGACCGCTCCTGTGAAACGTACGATTATGAGCTCCCCGGGCGAAACTTTCACGGCGTCAGTAAGGTGTGTTACGCGCCGATGACACTTTGGTTACTGCCCGCGGTAGCGGGCACATAGGGAGGCGGCTATCTTGGCCACGACCGGAGTTGCCCATGTGGTCCTTTGGACCATTGGGCTGGAGGTGGCGCTGGAGAAGTCCGAGACCCTTTTCTTCCACGGGCCTCGGAGATCTCCACCGCGGGGTATGGAGATTGTGGTGGGCGGAACCTCTATTGCTGTAGAGTCGAAGATGAGGTATTTAGGCCTTGTCCTCGACGGCAGATGGAGGTTCGCGGAGCACTTCCGGCGATTGGCACCCTAGATCAAGACTCTTACCGGAGTGTTCGGAAGAACCCTCCCTAATCGTTAAAAAAACCTTTCGTTAACGAATGTGGATAAGACTTACAAACTTTAGTTAGAATAATGTAATTGTGTCATTATTTTTTTTGTTTTTCATTCTATATTAGTGTAAAACTGGACTGTATACAACCAAACTATAAGTGAAAACTACTCAAGGCTAGTTATTTTCTATGTTTACTTTTCTACTAGATTTAAGTTTCTCAAGCTGTTTGTTTTCCAAGAATAAATACATAAATAAATAATTTGGGTGGGCCAAGTATGGGTGCCGTCGCCTGTATGCCGGTGTGGTCCGCTCCAAGGCACCGGAGCACCAATATGGGCGGACGCCCTCGACACACCCTCCCGAGCTGAGCCGCTGAGGGAGTTCCGGTACGCATTGCGACACCGTGGCTCCCTCCTCGTAAAGCTGCGAGGGCGGAACATCCCAGGTTTTTAATGGGTACAATGCCTCTAACAAGACGGGAATCCCACATAACCATCAGCCCCCCGGGCTGGAGGTATCTATAAAAGATTTTCATAAGATTAAAAAAAGGCTCGCCCAGGACAGGACTTAAACCAGGATAGCTGAGAGGATATAGGTTAATTAAAACAAACAGGTTTTCGCAATGTTTATTATAGAACATATACATAGACATACCTACGGTTTACCTAGGTGTGTCACTTAAAGATAAACAGTCTTACTAAATCTATTTAATCCGAACAAGTAGGCTCTTATCTAGGTTCGTACATATTCTTGCTTAGAACAGACGTTTTCCAACTTTGCTAGATTTAAGCTATGATAGATACAAGATGGGCAGGATATTACTTTTACTGACATTTTAGTAAGTCATAGCTACATGCCTAAAAATATTTATCACGTTAAACTCGATGACAGAAATGCGTTGGTTATATACCTACCCTACTACTTGTATAAAGCGGTACATTTATTAAACAAGTATAAACCTACCTACTTGGAAGTTAGTACTACTCTTTCATTAAATTCGAGAACTACGTAAGCCTTTAAAAATGGCTAAGTAGCAAAGTTAGAAAAGGTACCTATAATAAGAAGGTGCAGTTACCGGCCAGATTTTGAACGCCTATTCAAATGAACTTTTACGGGACTATTCATACCTAAACATCTTGTTCCATTACGTTTTATAAAGGTTGCCACTATACATATATAAAGTCCCTTAGCAATGTACATGTTTGTAACAAATTGTTAATCTTAGGACCAGTAAACATGTACAGTCGTCTACAGCAAGATGTGAACATTCTAGAACACGCGATCTTATTGCGTTCGCCTGCGATAATACGTTTCCTTGGTTGTAATGAATATACCCATTAGTGTTTTAGTGGGTCTCAAGATCTGGGCCTTCAGCTGCAGATGACTAGATGGGGATCAGTGGGCCCCAGAACATCTTGGAGACGCGCGTCTCGTCCTCCGTGAAGAAGAAGTCTTTGCCGAGGTGGACAAACTCTTTCAGAGACAACTTGCCGTCCTGTGAACAAGGGGACTTATTAGGTTCAATTCAATTTATTAGGTTCAATTCAATTCTGTCCACGGCTTTGCCCCGTCTATCTATGCTTAAGTCCATTGCAAAAGTGAATTCTAAAATAATATATTTTATTTAAACAAGGTGCGAAAGGCACAGAAGGGAACTAAGACCTTCATTCTCGTAAATAAAATTTAATTAAATTCAGAAGAAAAAATGTTAGGTCTGAAATAATATTAATCTTTATTATTATTTATATCGTCATCGTTATTATTTTTTCTTCGTCGTCCGGAAGATGGCGGATGAAGTAGCGTCTTTCCGTATATCAACATTCCGTACTGCGCTCTCCAACCCGCCTGACAAGCGGGTTGAGTGTAGTATTTCAGACTAGGCTTCGGCTTAGCTCAGGATAACTAGGACTTTCACAGGAGTAATATTCATTGTATAATTTATTCAGTACTGACCCATTCAGTCAGACAACTATCCGTAGACACCACAGTGAGTATGGCAAAAACCCACATTATCAGTACATGGATCTCCAAGTACTGACGACAGACGAATTAGGACGTTCATTGCTGGGCATAGGCTTCCGGATCTCCGCGAGAGATTCCTGTCTAGGCGTGGACATGTTACAGCTGAGATGACGAACCCGTTGCAGTAAGGTTACGGTTACGCTTACGTTGTTGGTGTCGATGCTGGCGAAGGCGACGGCGGCGTGCTCGGGGCTCAGCCCGAGGCACTTGTAAAACAGCTTCCACTCCTTGACGCTGATGAAGCCGGACCCGTCCGCGTCCACCGCCTGAAACAACGTACATACTCGTAATATTATCGCGACAACCAGTATGTATCGCGTCGTATAGAGATCCGGTATTCTAAGCGGCCATATTTCGATGGGTCGTCTTTATCGATGTGGGTCAAAAGCGCTATACCACGTCAAGCCTGATTTCGACGCTCATTCTAAAGAAGGGGTCATAGGTACTAGCGTAAGCTCGTAGTTTCGCACGCGTTGTAGGTACCCGGATAAAAATAAGTGTGTGTCCATTCCCCATTCTCTAAACTATAACCAATATCATGGACCAAATAAATAGAGGACCGCTAATCCCATACATCAAAACGTAGTTCGAAAATTAGTTACTGTCTCAACATAAATATAGATGGCGCGAGGAGTAACGATTTAACAAATTTTATTAAATTGGTCATTCCCCGACACCTAATCGAACCATAACACGATTTAGTGATCGTAAAGATACAGCAGTCAAAAATATATACTTCGTACCTACTCTTTTTGTTATTTTTATAGTGTTTAACCGCACTTAGGTAGAACATTTTCAAATAAATGAATAACCTTATCAAAAATGTTTACGGTTCCGGTGGGATTCGACGTCCGTCAAATCGATACTTGACGCTTCCTTAAGCCGGAAGTGCTTACCGGACCGCTAAGCTACAGAACCCATTTCTGGACCCGTTGAAATGTTCGTACTCTTTGTCAGCGGCTAGCGCTCCAAACGGAAATTATTGGCAACGTATAAGTAGCTCAAATAGCCGTGGGGCGCCGGCGGTAGAATGTTGCCCCTCCTCTCATACCCGTGGATGCAGTAAGAGCCTGCTAAGGGATACCTCCGAAAGATGGGCAGCAGCGTCTTTTCATATATCAACATCCCATACTGCGCTCGCCAACCCGTCTGCCAAGCGTGGTGAGTATGGCAGCTACCCCTCATGGAGATCCATGAGGGAGGCCTTTGTTCATTAGTGGACGTTTTATGGCTGAAATGATGATGATGATGAAATAGCTCAAGGTAAAGCGCCATCTAGAAATACGCTGAGAATTTGACGATTTCTAGTATGGATAGCAGTCCAGTATTATTTGGTCCATGCCAATATCATGGATAATTCATTAATATCCGTTCGGCGGCTAAGCAGTGAAACCGTAAGAATAAAAACACACTCTTGTGTCATATTGAGTAGTGTAGCGTGTGATGAAGTTTATCAAACATATTCCTTTTTTTGAGTTCTGTGCTTTGGTTCTGTGGCCACGCTTATCCAATATAAGCAAATGGTTAATAGGTTCTGAGGCGTCACGTTACGAAGAGAGCGGTGTTTTTGAATGTGGACGGATATGTGAGCCAAAGCAGGCCATAGAAAGACAGAGTCAAAGCACAGATAATTTGATACCCTAGTAGGTCAAAGTCTAATAAGTGTCTATTTAATAAAGCACAAAAGCTACAAATGTCGACACACGCCATTTACAAAAGAAGAAGAAGACATCGAAGATTGATATCGATACCGCTCAAAGCCCATTTCCACGTCTGTGCTGACCATCTATGCCACGTGATGGGCGGACACTTGCAACGAAATTACTTAGCGGGTGACCAAAAGAGTAATGGTAAACACGGTGAGAAAATCGATAAAATTAACCCTAACATAATGTTACTTGACACTGGCAGAATTGTGTAAAACCAAACACAAAAGTCATATAAGAAGAAAAAGAAGAAACTAGCTTTCTCCGCTTGCCAGCTCCATCAGTTAGGTTTAGTAGATTTTTTTTTTCTTTTTTTACTGAAAACGGCAACTTTTTATTTCCAGTGAGGGAAAGAAGCTATAAACAAACCTCACTTAACTCAACAGGTTGAGATAAAGTCGGGGGTATCTGTGGCTGGCGGTCACAATTTCTGCTAGTGTACCTACGTACAATGATATTTTCATAAGCCACGGGGCGCCCCTCAAAGCTCAACCACATTGCTATCACCACAACACATCACATTGCAATGTACGCCACGTGAGGGGCGGACTCTTGCAACGAAATGACTAATAAACGAGTGACCAAAAGGGAAATGGCAAACCCATGATATTGGAGAAAAACGATACAATTAACCCTACCTAAGATACTGGCAGAATTGTGTAAAAGTAAAAACTAAACACTAATAGCCATAAAAGAAGAAGAAACCACGACGGGGAAACAAATGAGTGAAAAAGAAAAAACTCCAAAAATAGTTCCGTCAAAACTTACAGATGGCGTTAGTTTTCTTTTACTGGTAAGAAACACAAATTGACAATGACAGGAATTGTGTGTCACAAACTTGCTTTCTCCGCTCGCCAGCTCCTTCTGCGTTAGGTTTAGCAAAAACACTGTTCTTTTTTATTGAAAACGGCTCATTAGAAAGTACCTACCCAGGCCCGGATTAGACCCTAGGCCGCCCACAAGACCCGGGCCTAGGGCCCACAAGGCCCGGGCCTAGGGCCCTCCAATCCTAGGGACCTTCATGGCGAAACATTCATAAATAAATTAATAAAAATCATGGTGTATGTCAAGTCAAAGTCAATAAGTGTTTATTCTATAGAGTAAAACGCTACTTAGAATAGTCAGTTTACAAATTAAAAACAAAATACATTTAAATTTAATAAATTTAATATGCATAGCGCTGTCTGTCTGTCTGTCTGTGCATGAGACGATTACAACTAAACGCGTTGACCGATTTACATGAAACCTTTTTTGTTAGCACCGTCTTAATGAGAGAAGGGTACTGATTGATTTTGGTGACCCTGGTCACAGGGACCGGAGTTATTGTGACCTCAAAAGATCACCAAAAAAATAAGTCTTCAAATGGCCGAAAACGTCCAAAAACCCAAAAATGCCATTTTTGACCTTTGGTGACCTATTGAGGCCTTCGCCCCTTTTCTGGTACCCCCGTACCAATGCTTGTTTAATTTGTTCGGTTCGGAAAACTTTTTCACAAGTGAGGGAAAGAAGCAGAAGTAGAAAATATTGTAAGGTAGGGGGGGCCTCAAACACCAAGTGCCTAGGGGCCCTGGACCCCTGCATCCGGGCCTGCATATACCTTGAACAAGTAAGGCAGCCAGCGGTGCGCCTTCTTCTTGAGCGCGCGGTCGTTGAGCACGTGGTGCATGTCCTCCAGGTACTGCTCCACCGTGACGTAGTTGTACGGGTCCACCGCGCCCCACTGCTCCTCCCACGTCAGCTGGAACCAACGGACCACAGTAACTAACTTATCTAGCTACCATAGCTAGCAATCAATCATCCATTCATATAATAAAACCTTAACACCAGTCGACATAGCATATACACAATAGGTAGAATAGCATAGCATAGTAGTATAGCATATCTTATCCCCGTATTCCCACGGGAACGGGAACTACGCGGGTGAAACCGCGAAGTGAAGCTTCAAATTAATGAACAAACGCATTCGAATCAGCTCCATATCTGGCTTGATGATCCAAACGCTAGATGCCAAACGCCAACAACGCAAAGTGAGACCAAAGCCCTCCTACACATTCACAAACAACTCGGGCCAACTATAGTGCCATACGTGTCATCGCGTATTTGAGACAAGTTTGGTCTGGCGAGCCACACAGGGCTCATGTTAGAAATAAAAAAACAAGTACCTAACTCAGAAAAGGGTCGCCGGCATCGAAATTGATGAGGACTATCATTTCAGCCGTAAAACGTCCACTACCGAACACAGGATCATGGATCTCCATGAGGGGTAGTTGCCATGTTCACCACACTTTGGCAGGCGGGTTGGCGAGCGCATAACGGGATGTTGATACACGGAAACATGCTGCTACCCATCTACCGGAGGTATTAAGGGATACCTCCGGTAGACGACAGGCTCTAACTGCATCCACGGGCAGTTAGTCACGGTCATATACAGTGTGTCCGGTCAAAGGTGTCGGAGCCAGCAGGGGCATTAAATACGGTAAATTTTATCGAGAAATCGCCCCTCATAAGTAGTTTTTTCCCCACCATGATAAAATAGCAGCCATTTTGTTTTTTTTTGGAATCAAAGCACTAGTGATTGTACTAATTTAGCCATAGCTGCCTATGTACTATGTACAAATCGACGAATTAAAAACCCGATACCCACAGTCACAAATAAAACTACATTTGCGAAGAGACAATACAATAGACAATCATCACGCATATATAACATAATTAACAAACAACTTCATATCTATCCGATGACATTTTTTTCTGTAAAAAAGACTCTTATAGCATGGTTAATGACCAGAAGCTACGACGAAATAGAGAGTATTGTGCAGGCAATGATATTATAGGTAACTCACACTCACACACACACATCACACACATACACACGCTGACACACACACACTTCACCACACATATACACATAAACCACACACACACACACACCACGCACTTACACCAAGACACGCATGCACCTACATATATACTACCCACTAAAACAAACAATAAAATGTAATATGTTTTCTCTTTCTTAGTAAAAATGTTTCTTTTTTAAGTGTTTAAAATTAATTATTTTGAGTGTTTTTTTATTTTGTTAAGAATCATATATGACAATGGCTATAAAAGAGCGGATTCTCCTAACACAAGCAATTTTTTGCTTAAAAGGAGAATCCAAAACAATAACTAGTGAATAAGTTAAAGCAATAAACATTTATTTATTTATTTATTTATTATTTATTTATGTAGAGGGCCTAGGAACACAAAATAAGTCTCATTCGATAGCTATATATGTAGCTCGTATAGAAACAATAAAAAAAACTAATTTTCAATTTATAAATAAACGAAAAAAATTGGTGAAAGAAGAATAATTATATTTTTTTGCGTGTTTTTTTTTAGATTATTAGCTTTTTCAAAAAATCTTAGCTGTTAACTTGCTATTATTTTATTTTTACACGAAAGTACAGGATATTTTCTAAAGTAAATACTATCACATTTTATTTCTAAGTGAGATATTTTGGGAGGTATGACGGTTTGAATGCGACCCTTAAAAGCGCGTCTATTCCGATAGTAAAGCATGAGACTTCCGATTTCGAGGAATTTCATGGATGAGTCTTTGACAATGTCATTCTTAGTAGGACCAGGTAAAAAAACCAGTGTTACTTAGGTGTGAGTGAGATAAAATACCGGTTGTATATGGATTAGGGGGCCCAATCAGCTCGCTTCGTGTTGCGATTACACTCTCTTGGGCCTACATACTGTGCCTTGTTATCGTTGAACCTTTTAGTGAAGGTTTTGTTTTGTTATTGGACTAAATTTTGTTACTTTATAGTTGACGAAAGTTAGTTGAAATGAAATTCAAGCGGAGACGTCGCCGACATCCATTTCGTCTATGGATTGTGCAACGGTAACGCTAACAGAGCTGTTACAGATTACTTATGCGAGAAGTTTTCAAATAGACGAACGCCGAATTCTCGCACATTCATACTAATCTACGTCTCGCTGAAAATGAAATCAGAAAACCCCCGACGAACGATTTTGTTTAATATCACCGCGTGAGGAAGAAGAGATATTACAATTAATCATAGAAGACCCTAAACTGAGTGTCAGGCGTATATCAATTAGACTTGGTTTATCTAAATGGGCAGTGTGGCGTGTTTTAAAAAGGGAAGGATTGCATCCGTACCATTTTAGGCGGGTGCAAGATTTAAATGAACCTGATTTTGCGAGAAAATCCATTTTTTGCTCGGGGTTACTAAGAAGATTGAGATCGCAGCCAAATTTTTTGAAAAAAAATATGTGGACCGATGAAGCTACATTCACACGATCTGGATACATAAACCATCGCAATGAGCATCTTTGGCTCCAGGATAATCCTCATGCTCATTCATGCCAAGCACTTTTCAACACCAATTCTCGGTAAACATTTTGATTGGCCCACTCATTTTCCCAGCCACGATGAATGGCCCTAGATTTCTGGAGTTCTTGGAAACTGACTACCTGGATGCAATAATAGAAATATGTACCTCTGGCCTATGGGTCAGGGATGATACTCCAACTAGACGGAGCTCCGGCGCACTTCGCTACGAATGTACGAAATCATTTAAATGAGCATGATTGGTCGTCTTCGTGGTCTTCAGTACCCCTGTTGGGGTCACTGGGTGGGGCCTCGAGGTTTCTCCTCTATACCCCGGCTTCCACTCCAGGGGTTATAACCCCTGTGTCATGTGAACTATGCCTTGAAGGCTGGTGTCCTTAGGTGCGGTTGGTGATGGTGATGTTTTCTTCAACGCTCGCTAATGAAGTAGGTCCCGTGGCCGTGATAGCCACTGATGGTCTGGCGGTCGGGCGTGTAGGGGTGCAATGCTGTTCAGGTGAGTATTTGACCCACTGGCCGCGCGGTCAAACATGTGACGCGCTGTGTGGACCACAAAGCCCTCGATGGATGGTATTTGCACGTCGCGGGCGATGACGTCATTTCTGACATAGCGGCCCGCGCCCGTGCAAACTCGCAGCATGATATTTTGCTGGGCCTGGAGTCTTAATTTGTTGGTAGCGGAGAGAAGAGCATACCATGCAGGAGCGGCATAAGTCACACGTGACCGGATGTACATCTTGTACATCCGCAGCTTGGTCCTGAGTGGGAGATGGGAGTCCAGGACAGGTCGGAGGAGTGCCCGGGCAGCGCGAGCTTGTCCAAGCTCGCGGTCTACCTGGGGCTGTATACTCAACGACCTGTCTATCTCCACTCCAAGGTACCTTGCATGCGGAACCCATGCGACATACTGGCCACGGAGCTGTAGAGGAGGTAGGGTGCGTCTGCGTCGGTTGAACAGTAGCGCCGCCGTCTTACCCACGTTGGCGGCGATGCGCCACTTGTCCATCCAGAGCGGGAGGAGGTTAAGGAGCTGCTGCATCCTCTTGGCTGAAGGCGGGGCTGGTGGACGACGCGAAGTACGTGCTGTCGTCAGCGAACAATCCGAGCGTGACGTCAGTTCCCCTACCCGGCTGGATGATCTCTGCCAGGGTGGGGATGTCGTCGGTGTAGAGGACGTACGACGACACCCCCACCCTGGTCACCGCGTTCACCGGACTTGACCCCACTTCGTTTTTTCTTGTGGAGTACGATGAAGCAGAAAGTGTATGTCGACATACCAAATACATGCAAGGAGCTTATTGAAAAAACATCCAAGTCGGAAATGAATTAAGGGGAGACAAACCAATGATCCGACGCTCTACACAACACGTGTTGTGTGTCAGTCAGAGCAACAGCATGTCTGCAACACCACGGAGGACATTTCAAACAATGGTTGCAACATTTGTTTTTTATTTGCCAAATTAAATGTCTTAACAAATTATTCAGTACTTTATTTTATTTTTTGTCAACTCCCGGATTACACACGCTATAATAACGGGTCATAGTCAAACTGTCATAGCTTCTAAACTGCTTTACTTAGGACATCTTTTAGCAAATATCCTGTACTTTCGTGTAAAAATAAAATGATAACAAGTTAATAGCTTAGATTTTTTGAAAATTTTCTTCTTTCACCAATTTTTTTCGTTCTTTATGAAATAAAAAATGGATTTTTTTTAATTGTTTCTTTATGGGCTACATATTATTATCTAGCTATCGAATGAGATATTTTGTGTTCCTAGGCCCTCTACATACTTAGGTAACTATGGCTAAATTAGTACAATCACTAGTGCTTTGATTCCAAAAAACAAAATGGCTGCCATTTTATTATGGTGGGGAAAAAAAACTACTTATGAAAGGCGATTTCTCGATAAAATTTACCGTATTTAATGTCCCTGCTGGCTCCGACACCTCTGACCTGACACATTGTATAGGCTGTGCAAAGGGTAATCGTATAAAAGCGCATAAAGGTGCCTACAACCTTCATACGCTTAGGGATGCAACAGTGTAAAATATATTTTTCGACAAGCTGGGCACTTTTAGCTTAGTCGATTTTCTTAGATTTTTTACATAACATTTTTTTTTACTTTAATGAGTTTACTTCAATCAAAACTGTTGACCGGCCGATTATTTCCGGTTACCCTTTGCAAACGCTGTACACCATACCTTGATGATGTCCGTGAAGTCCTTGGCGTGGCTCTCGTCCAGGTGGCCGAGCGCCTTGAAGCGCTCGCCGAACAGCAGGAAGTCCGCGAAGGAGACCAGCCCGTCCTTGTCCACGTCCAGGATGTTGTGCACGGTGCGCATCTTGCGGCGCCAGAACTCCGACTGCAAGTACCACCACACTTCATTTCTACAACATCTGCGCATCCTTCGGAGATTCTTGTGGAGTTTTTGATGGTAAACTTTTAAGGGGAGATAAACCGAACGGACGAAAGGTGACGCGTGACGGTTGAAGAAGTGCGAGTTATAATAGGGCGACTGCTCTAGTAACTATTTATTTGTTTATAAAAAGGAACGCCGACAGTATATTTAAAACACATTCAAAAATAAAATGACAAGGATCAGTTCTTATATAATATATATATTGACCATATATTATATGCCAATTATAGACGAACACAACACTCTTTAAATTTATACTAAATAAGTATATCTATCACATTTATGGTAACTAAATTATAATGAGATCATCATTAAAACAAAAGACAATAAAATACTTAAACATAATAAAATGTAGAAAGTGAAAAACGTTAAAACATTAAATAAGTAGGTATGTAACAAATGTTAAGATAACAACAGGTACCTATGTAAGAATATCCTATAGTGAGGTCAAGAATTAATTTCTGAATTAAGATGCTGAAAATATTCCATCACTGAATGTTTAAATTTATTAAAGTTATCTTTAGTTAGATAAACCTTGCGTCGGCAATAAAGAGAATCGATTTTAAAAAAGTTAAGCCTGTGTAGATATAGGGAACGATGTGATATACCGGAAGAGATGAAGGCGAGGTGGCGGGTGAAATAACGTTGTATGCATTCTAATATCTGTGAATGGATGGTGCAAAAGTCTTTTTAGTAGCTAGTACACCACCTGGAACCCGGTGGTGTACTAGCTACTAAAAAGACTACCCTTTGTCCACCGTGCTCCTAGTGTTGACTGTGGCGACGGTGGTGACTATAGCAACTGGAGTTACTGTAGCGACTGTGGTTAAAATGTTATACATCTGCCAGGCATCCTGTGACGGCACAATTTTTTTTTATTGTAAGTGGATTTGTCTATGTTTTGTTCGACTATGAAAATAAATGAATGAATTTCTGCTGCCAGTGGCCCCGAGTCCTGGTACTTAAAGGGTTGGGCTGGTTAGGGTAGGAGTAGCATCTCGAAGGACAATGCACAATACACGCCCATGCGCGACGGACGTCAGTGCAGATCTGGTATCCTCCACCAGAATTAGAAATAGTCTCACAGTTAATGCTGTGTAGTTCAGATCAGATTACGAATTTAACCCTAAAACAAATTCATTAATTTGGAGGGCTCCTACCGGTTGGGGCCAAAGGATTTCGCTCTTTTAATCTTGGAAGGCCGTAGGGGGCCCGCAGTAGAATTTTTCTCCTTCTATCTTGCCCAACAGCAAGGTCAGCCAAGGGATACCTCCGGCAGACAACTGCACCTTTCCGCTTATCCCGTACTGCGCTCGCCAACCCGCCTACCATGTGCGGTGAGTACGGCAACTAACCCCTCATGATCAGTACTTAGAAATTTGGTAAGATGATAATGATGATGATAATAATTCACATCACACAACGATCTTAATTAAAACGTGCAATAAAATACATTAATTTGGAGGGTTCAGGCAGTTTCTACTATAGAATAAGGACTAAATATTTTTATGTTTATGTTAAATTATATGGCACATACAGGGGCTGATTGAAGTTAACTGTAGAACTCACTCTGTCAAAGCCCTTGCACTCCGTATCAGAGTCCGAGCCGCTGTCGCTGTCGCTCTGCTTCCTGCGGTCCGGCTCCGCGCGGCCGTGCTGCTTGCTGTAGCGCCGCAGCGCCGAGGCCCGCTCCGAGAGCTCCTGGCGCGCCTCGCGGGCCTCGATGTAGCACACTCCGCCGCTGCACTTGGATGCCGTGTGCAATAACTGGAAAAAACAAAATCAGAATCAACTGGGGTGCTTTGTTTTGAGATAGTGGATTTTATATGGTGTATATTTTAGGCTCAACTATGCAGAGCTCGTTGATGAGAGTTTATTCTAGTTAACTTTTTTTTCAGCATCGATTGACGATTATTTAGATAACGAAAGGCATCGTAGCTATGAACACGAAGATGATATATATTTGTGGTAACTGTTGTCCAAAAAAGATCCTAAAACTAGGACAATACTTCAAAAAGCGGTTTAAAGGTTAACTTATAGTTAACACACATTCTAGACTAGCTATAAAATTGATTTAAAACTGTAGTACAAAAATATTACAGTATCTGATTGTTATCTATCTGTGTCAACGTTTAGTTTCACGGCCTTGTGTAGAAATTGTGTAGAAATAAAGCATAAAAATAAATCGTATGTCTACTTTTTTATTTACTTACTCATTTAAAATAGGGCATTCTTTATGTATCTGATAGAGTGGAGTATTAGCAACCCTTTACGCGTGGAAGTTGTTATTTGACATCCTATCAACAGGTGATAAATATCATAAATGTCCAGGAGTTCCTTGAAGTAAGTAGTACCTAAGCTTTGACAAGAATTTGCATTAATACTGATAAGTCAATAGTAAATAGTGTAATAGATATCAACACATAAGACTATTCAATTCTATCCCTATTTCAGAGCAAACGTGTGAACCTGCAAAGTAGGTAAATATCACATAATATTAGATGACGAAGGGTGAGGGGGAAGTTGTTTTCATTTTCTAGCGAGCACGCGATAGCGGAGTGCAATGACCTCGTTATGTTGTTGCCGGCAAGCGTACTCGCTGGCATACGAATTGACTTGCATAATGTTAATGAAACACATGTGTATTAAGTATCTGCTAAGCCCGGCTAACTCAGTGTAAAACATTCGGAAGTAAGGCCCTGTTTTTATCATAGTGTTCATAAGTTATATTTATACTGTTACCAGATTTTCAAAATTGCTAAATGTGCTATTGATAGTAGTTAAATTATTACAATTTCCTTGTCTGTATTTTGATTTCCAAAGCCACTTATAACATATTTCCCCTACTTCGTAAAATAGTATTTAACGGATACGCTATTTTTCCTTTACTTATGTATAAGTATAACATATCAATGGCAGTTATAAAATTAAGGAGTACAGTGATTCTGTGAAGGCTGTAACTTTAAAACTTTTGAAATTCTTCCTGTTCGTAAAAAGAACCTTTGTGGTTAAGCGACTGTAAATCGTGTTAAATAGGCAATTTCTGTTAAATGGTTAACACTAAGTATTTTAAAGAATAATAACTGAAAGTGACATAGCTGAATTTTCAAGCTTGAGGAAGCAGTAACTGATGTTTTATGATTTTTTTCAACTTTAAACCTCTCTCTCCTGTAAATGTTGGAAAATGGCGGTTATCCCTTTTTGGCTGTTAACCATCAATATGTTATTCCAACAGGAAGTACCGGACCTATCTACCTACCTACATATATTAACTTTTACTATTAAGTATAATGTTTTTTTTACATTACATATGTACCTACTTCTATTTTAATGAGCTCCAGAAGATCATATCTACCTAACACGCTCTTTGAATTTTATCTGCTTGCCGAAAATCATAACTAATCCAAAGTTTGTTATTTGATCACTTAAAACCGACGAACGTTCTTCTTAAACTAGATTATGCTTCTATAACCACTTAAATAGAGATATATGTACCTTACCTACAAAATCATGGTGTGTCGTTCGTTGGTTTACTGGGAGACTTATCTATAAATAGAATTAACTCAAGGACACTGCGGTGCACTCACAACGGCTTTTGCCAAACAACTCTATGTAGGGTTGTCTTTACTTTAATTGCAGTCGTTAAAATTCATAAAGTCATTCCAAACCCTTGCTATTGTCGAGACTCTGGTTTACTATCTTACATCTTTTATCTTCATAGGTTTCTTTTCTGACAACTTTTTAAGTAAGTAACTAGGTACCTAGGTTTAACTATCAACAATCACACAAAAACCTAATTAATTTGTTTTCATTAAGCTAACATTTCTACGTGCCTATTCTACTTTGAGTTCTTCGTTTTTTATTTATTCATAAATTATGTTTTATAGATACAACAGGAATATGAACTAAATGTCACATTTATTTTTGTATTAGAAACTTATTAAAAAATATACAGGGTCACATGACGTCCACCACAACCTTCTGCAAAATCTATGCATAATGCATATAATAGATACGTATCTCCTTACATAGTTATACAAACTTCCTATCCTTCTTTTTTTATTATTTTTTTATAGATGCTACACCTTCAAACAGTTTACGAAGGATGTTTATGTTGCATATAGCGAATAAATTATTATTTTTAATTATTATTATTAAATTTATGTTAAATTACGTCATTTAATTACCCATTTTTTTCTTACAAAGAATTCCGGAATCTATTTGCGATGATTTGGCCCCCCATTCGGGCCCCGGTAATATATGCAGGGGTCAGTGAAGGGTTAATAAATAAATTTGTGATTTTCCAGTTTATGTTTTGCGGCGCTATAAATATTTCTAGGTAGGTAACTGCTTTCGTTAATAAATAGTTATTATAATTGTCACTATACCCATATAATTAGCTAAATATTAACATCTGGTATGGAAACAATAGATTTCGGTCGTGGGTCATTAAGTACCTACTTGATAACAACGTGCCGAGTGTAACGAGTGGTTATAGGCACGTTATTTTCAAGTACTTAATGACCTTCGACCGAAACCTATCCGACTGATTATCAAAAATCGGTAAACAGGAAAAACTTAAATTGGATACCTACAGATAACATGCACAGGAAGCATGTGAATATTTTGTGACCTCGAAGTTAAATAAATTTGCGAGGTGCCAACTGATCAAATTCGCAAATTATGATGGGCACATATTGTAGGTGCCTACTTAGTAAGTGTTAACTTATAAAAATCGGCCAAGTGCGACTCGGAGCCGCGCACGACGGGTTGCTGCCATTATTTGGCAAAACAACTTGTCACGTTTGTTGTATTGGACCTCCCCCCTCTCATCAATATTTATTTTTAGTGATTAAAGTGCTGCAAAAAATTTGTTTATATTTTTAAAACCCGGCCTAGTCGCTCGCAGTAGATCTGGTAGGTCGCTCTTTATAAAAAAACTTTGTTTACTCTGCTTTCTATTGTTTCATGTCAAGCTGATAAAATATTCAATATAATCTGATCAAGTCTAGATAGTTGAAATTAAATTTTATATTTGTTTCTCTTTGAAAATTTGCAATAATTGTTATGTATTAGCATCATCCCTTTTTATTTTTCTTTATTGCATGTAGATTTAAATGTCCGCTTGTTCACGTTTGATACGCAGTTTTAGGCCACTATGGATAATCATTAAGCCAACCAACACCCTGCTCAAGATGACAAGACAAGACTTACGGATGATGGTGGGCATTATCACGGGACACTGCGATCTAAACCACCATCTTCTAAAGACAGGGGCCACAGACAGTGGACTATGTAAATTAAAAAATTAAATTAAATTAAAAATTGTTTATTTCAAAAACAAGAACTACATTTTTAAAGCATAACAATTCATACCTTTTTTTAATTTAAACCTAGCTTTACAGGTGTAAGACTTGTACAACGTGGTTGGTCTGCAGCATCTACACTAAGTGTGAACTTGTGCTGTAGATGCTGCTTCCCTTCCAAATGTGGCAAGCTTTTAAAGGCGTGCTTGGATTTCACAATAATAGATGGAATATATGTATGTAGGAACATACATCTTCCTAAATACTAATCACGCTTTACATTAGAATTTCACCATTAATGAGAACAAAAAGTAAAGAAAAGAAAAATAATAATATAATTTTAAATGATTTACATAAAATAAATGTTATATTGTTATTACTTGAGATAAGTACATTTTTAATTACATAATTCAATTGATAAATTTTAATTTATATTTTATTTACTGTTCTGATAATTAAATAAAATTTTCTTGTATAAGTGTTTCAGAGGGCGATTATAAACAACGGTGGTACCTACGTGAAACATTTGAAAATATAAGTTAGGTAAGTTAGGTTAATTTATATCTATCCATGCATGTGTGTGTGTGCTTGTGTGTGTGTGTGTGTGTGGGTGTGTGTGTGTGTGCGCGTGTGTATGTGTGTGTGCGTCTGCATTTATTTGTGTATGCCTGAATGTAAGAACAGGTCAAGTGGCTCATTTCACTACTTTTAACAATTGCTCCGTTTCTTCGTAACTAAGTGTTAAAAGTCATATTTTCAGTTGCCTTTTACACTCAGATTGATTTAAATGTACCATATCAGTTATGGCTCTGTTGGCTTTGTTATAAAGAAACGGGCTCAAGAAGGCTTGATGGCGCTGTGCAAACATAGTCCTAGTAATTGGTTTGACAGCAACAACATCTTTCCTCCTTTTACCAGTCGATGCGTTATCATTTACGTCAACTTTTTTATGTTGCAATAAAATAGCATTGTAGATAAAAAGTTTTCTGACACTTAGTACCTCACATTCAATATAAAGGTCAGCTGTAGGATATCTATAGGGCTTGAACATTGCCACCTTCAAAACTGCTCGCTGAGCACGTTCCAATTCCATCAAATATGTGACACATGCTCCTCCCCAAGAGATGTTGCCATATGATAGAATTGAGCGACATAGTGAATTATAGACCTCCATCAGAAGCTTATGATCAGCAACCCCTCTCAAGTTTCTAAAGACATAGATCAATTTGCGCACCCGGCCCGCTAGGACATTAATGTGTTTCTTCCAGCTTAGTTTTTCGTCTATATTGATACCTAGATATCGAATATATCGGGTTTGTTCAAGCACTTCGCAGCTACACAAACCGTTTGTACAATTAATGTGAGCTATTAATTTAAGTTTGGGGATTTTGTTACAAGGGTTGGTAAAGGCTAATACTTTAGTTTTACCGACATTAAATGATAGTAAATTATTATTTAACCATGATATAACCGTGCTTAGTCCCTTTTCCGCATTAGCACAAGCGTCCTCCCTGCTATACCCGTCAAATATGAGCGCTGTATCATCAGCGTACGAAAACAACTTACCATGGCTGAGTTCAATATTACAAAGATCATTGACATAGGCTAGAAACAAACTGGGACCCAGTACACTGCCCTGCGGAACACCGTACGCAACTTTATTCTCCCTACTGACAATGTCTCCTATTTTCGTTTTCTGTGTCCTATTACCTAAATAATCACCCAACAGATCAAGAAAGGTGCCGCGAACTCCAAGGGCTTCTAGCTTATTTATTAGTTTGGGAATGGAGACAGTGTCAAAGGTCTTTGCTAAGTCTAAGAATACACCCACCACCTTTCTCTTTTTGTCAATTTTTTCTGTGATATGGTTGACAAGGTCTGTAACTGCACCATCAGCTGAGCGTGCTGCTCTAAATCCATATTGTGCCGGTGACAGGATTTTGTACTTTTCAAAGAACGATATTAATCGTTTGTTGATTACCTTTTCCAAAATCTTAGAAAAGGTAGTCAAAACCGATATTGGCCTATAGTTGCAGACACTGTCTCCATTTCCGCCTTTAAAAACTGGTGTAATGACTGAAGTTTTGAAAGCCCCAGGAAATACCCCCGTGGACATGCTGACATTACAAACATGTGCTATAACTGGTACCAGGAACGGTTTGCAGTACTTTACTACTGATGCAGATATGCCATCATAACCAACAGCACAGTCATTCCGGAGACTGCTAATTATAGCACATATTTCAGCCTCATCGGTATGGATAACACCTATGGAGTTTAGTTGTGTAGGCAGAATCAATCTATTTATGTTGTTGGCTCTAGCAGAGTTAGGTTGAATTTTAGATGCTAGATTGAGGCCAACTGTCGCAAAGTATTCATTAACAAAGTCTACCGAAAGTTGTTTATCATTTTTTCTGTTAAGCAGGCATTCATTGTTTGACTTTGATTTAGTTGTGTAAGTTATTTGTCGTATAATTTGCCAGGTTTTTTAATATTATTCTTATTTTTTTCTAATTCCGATTTTTCATATTCTTTCTTAAGGTTTTTTAGTAGTTTGTTACAATAGTTTCTGTATCTTAAATAAGTAACTTTTAGAATATTGTCATTTTGAGCTTGTTTAAGCCGCGGGTGTCTTGAGAAGGAGGAGACAGTGGAGCACGTGCTATTACATTGCACCGCAACAAAGGACGCCAGATCGGAGACGGGACAACAGGAGCTCATAGAGTCATGCCATTCTTCTTCTTCTACAACATCTGCATATCCTTCGGGTATGCTCAGGGAATGCTGCCGACGGCCCAGAGTCCTTCTCCGGTACTTTAAGAAGTTGGGCTGGCTAGGGTCAGGCTAGCATCACGGGGGACAATGCACAATACACCCCTATACGGGACGTCAGTGCAGATCTAGTTACCCCCACAAGAATAAGAATAAGAATCATTAAGCCGCGTTTTCACTGGGCGACATGTCGCAGATACTTATCGCTCGACATTCACGTAGTGGTCTCTGCAAAAGTTGTAGGACAATGACCCGCGCGCGACATGACTTGTTCACTCACATTGGCCAGTAGTGATCAGTATGTCGTCCGAGGAGGTAGTGCTGTTCAGTGCAGCTTACATAATTATTCGGAAGACAATAGCAAAACGTAAAGAGATGGTGGGTCCAAGAATATTTGCTACAAAGGGAAAGTTCAAGTTTAATAAGGAGTCTTCGAATGCGCGACGGATCTTTCGAAAAGGAGACTGAAACGATTACATACAATGTTGGGCCCAGGTGTAAAAAGATGAAAGTGGTGTCAATTAATAGCTTATATATTATCAACCTTTCACTGAAAATTCTGCGGATTTTGTCAATATATTGCATATATGTACATATACATATGTAGTATATGTAGTAGCATTTAATTACTTTGAGTTAATTATTTAGTGCAAAGGTTTTATTTTCGTAATTGTGTAATCGATTACTCAATCGATAATCTCACGAAAACAATCTTTCCCATATTTCTCCGCTTCCAGATTGAGAATTGAGGTGATTTTTCATATTCTAAGATAAAAAAATATGACAATTTTTTTAGATCATATTTTAACTTATTACATTTGGGCCTACCGTTTTCCATCTCCTTTTACTAGAATGTCTAGAACCGATTTCGAGATACCTACTTTTAAATATGGTTGGGCCGGTCATAGTCAAGCAAGATACAAAGCTTCGGAAATCTATCGACCCTCACATCAGACTCGCTATAACAACTTGGCAACTGGAGATAGTTATGGTTCATTGTCCTATACTTTTAGAGTGTCTCGACGTCGTTTTCTAGGTATATAATGTAGTCGCGATAGATTCCCATGCATTATTTTTTTTATTTCGTTTTTATAATCACGATGTGAAGAAGTGTCCCATAACAATTGCGAATTTTGATACAACTCGATCAGGGTCAATGTATTGTCGTTGGACCACACTACTGCCATTTTTAGAACACAAAGCGACACACGTTCTCACTACTCGTCGCCTGTCCGGCGACTGTCCGAGTGTCGAGGGACACGAAAGTCGCGCGTGTCGACGCTCGCAGAGCATCGACTAGCGACAAGTTGCGCGACCCGTAAATGTCCCAAGCATCGTCGGGGGACATCGCGCGGGACACGTGAATTTCGTGTCGAACGACAGTCGCAGAACAAATGTCCCCTAGTGAAAACGCGGCTTTATTGTCAAATCCGGTATCCCGAGTTACTGCCCGAGCTGACGCCTCGTTCGGAGACCACTAGTAATAAGTGCTATTGTAATTTAATTTATCTGCGAATAAATATGTATGTACAATTTATCTAATTATTAACCGACTTCAAAAAGGAGGAGGTTCTAAAGTCGTCTGTATATTTTTTATGTGTGTTACCTCAAAACTCCATCGTTTATGAACCGGTTCCGAAAATTATTTTTGGGTTCGTATGGATATTCTTTTAATTAGGTCCCATTTTTTCAAAACTTGGTTTTGATGATGGGATCCATGAGAATGAAGTAATGTTTTAGTGCGGAGACGATTCACTGCTTTGCTACTAGTCTACACAGTGGATCATTTCTTCTCCTTACCAAAACCTAGTCCACTCAGTGCTTTAAGTTGCAGGTTGCAGGACAACAGTTTACTAATATTTTGAAAGCTGATGAAATATATAAGGTACGTATGTAGGTAAGTTTGTAAAATTGTAAATCGAAGCAAAAGGTTTTGGGATATGTGTGATGAAAAGAAGTGACCCACTCTTTACCCGATGACTCTACTTGTGCTTCTTATAGGTTAGATGCCTAGAATAGGCACTGCAAGGTTTCGTAGGTTTCGTGCCGGCTCAGTCAGGCACAGGTCAGATCGTGGTGGTCTAAGGTGATAGACGATATCTAACGTTCAAAATGCAACAATAAACCATCAAGTTGAACAGCATTGAACCAATTCGCGGTGTTTCCGACCCGCATGCAACCTCGTCAATTGATACAGATTGCTCGATAACGCACAACATCCAATTTAAGACCTCGCCATACATTCGTAAGGTGAAATGAGAGCAATAAAACTTAGGTCGCTGAATTGTATACCAAATGATAAATATCAGAGGTAACGAAATGTAATATTATTCCATATCTCTCTGCTCTTACGCAACAGAAAAGCAACTGTACTTCTCTGATGCGATCAGCATCCACCTTATTTTGTGTCTTACATAAGAACAGAATCAAACAATCTGTACCAGATAAATGTGTATCAAGCACCGTCTTAGGTGTTGTTTGTGATAAAAATCTAATGTATACTCTAACTTTTGATTAATTCTTATCCCGAATTTAAAAAGTATAGGTTTCTTTTGATACGCAGTTAACAGAATTTTGGACTCTATTATCAATGCTATCCAACCGTGGCAATAAAAAAACTCGTAGGTATGGTTGGTTCCATTTCATAGCGTCAACAACACGCTGATGGCATACGAAATGTCGTGGTTGTAGTCGAACCAGTTTTTTTACTGGTTATCAATCGACGCGACGTCACAGCCGTTCGAAATTGTAGGCGTAGGTAAATAGCCACGAAGCTTTATTACACCGTGTATACATAGATGACCGTGCAAGGAATATTTGACTCACTTCCTGACATCCGATTTTATGAAGACGCATTGACGATATCGGCGTCAGGGATGTAATTTTTTATAGTAATTACATAACTATTACAAAAGACAAGAAAATCCTCGTAACTTCTCTATAAATAATAAATTTTCACTTAACTGGAGAAAGAAACCGATTTATACCTCTTAATCAATTGTGCAATATATGTGTACACCCTTTTTAAAATGGTAGTTTGACTTAACAGTTTTTATTTTAAACTAAAATTACTGGTTTAGCATTTCTTTTGCTTCTAGCTAGCAAGTTCAGGCTAGCGTCAGATTTGTATGCAGTCAGTCCACGTACGATATGTGAGGGCATCACTTCATTAATAATTTTTTTTTCCATTAAGCCGTATAGTTTTCGACTTATTTTGACTTTTTTATTTAGACTTATTTACAAAATGCTAAATATCTCCGAAGTTTGCAGACGCGAATAGGCACCTAAAACTTTTATAGCCAATATAAGAGATTATAAACGTACGAACTAGAGTTCATTTTAATTTTCCTGTTATATGTTAGCATATTTTTTTTTAAATAATCGAAAGTTTCAAAAATCTTCATAAAGTCCGCTATGAAACAAGAGATGGCACTAACAAATATAAATCGCCTTAAAACACAAATTATATTGTATGATGGCACGAGACCTTTCTTATATTGCCTTGATTTATGTCAACCGAATATTTAATAAAATATTTTGATCAACTAATACCAAACGCAATCCACATCCGCCTTATTTGATTAAAAAAGCTTCTGCGATCTTCATCAATTGAGTTACCGACCGACACGAAGATAATATACCGACAACTGAGAGTAAAATCTACGTAAAAATCCTTCTAAAAAACACGATTCAAACGTATTTCAATAGAGTTAAAATGAAAATAGCATAGTGACAAAGTCAGACAGGACAGCGGGCACTGATAAAAGGTTATCCGCGTTCTCGTATCTCGTAGAGTCTTTAGCACAATAATAATATTGACCAACTTATCTATCTGCGGTGATGTCAGAATTTGAACTTAATAGGTATAACATTAATAATTTACTATATAAGGCCTATTCGAAAACCAGCATGAGGTCTAACTAGGAGTTAATAATCACAATGAGATTAATTTACTTTCATTCTCTTAAATACCTACCTATATCTTCAGATACCTAACCCGTAAAAATATTTAAAGTGTACCTTGTAAAGATAAGGATAAATTATTTACGAAAACATAAGTAGGTACCTACATAAGTTGACAAATTATTATGTAAGACACAACATGCTTGAACAGTGTTGGTAGGTATGCAAAAAATGTCGAGAGAATGGCATGCTTAATTACCTACACATCAAATAGCACCAAGATAATATTCTAAATAAAGAATAACATGAAATATAATACTATCAATGTTTATCAATTAAAAATTAATTAGAATTATAGTAACGTTTTTATTTAACATCCTTTTAAATTTAATTCAAAACATATTTGTATTTAATTCCTAGTGGCTCTTTAGTGTTTTTATTCTACGGGCTCTTTAGTATTTTATTATAGATAATAGGCGCCATATACACTAAGCTTTTCCGCAGCAATGCTGTTTCATTTATAAAACAGACGAGCTCTGTGGCGCAGCGGGCGAAGGTCCGCCTGCGACGCAAGGGGTTGCGGGTTCGATTCCCGCCTCGGGACAAATGTCTGTACGATCTGCAGATATTTGTTCAGGGTGTTCTGGGTGTTTTTCTATATATAATAAAAATATCTATCTATGTAGCATAATGTATTAAGTATATCAGTCATCTAGTACCCATAACACAAGCTCTGCTTAGCTTGGGGCTAGATGATGCTGTGTGATTTGTCCAGCATTATTTATTATTATTTATTATTATTAAACCACATTATTTTATTATCCCGTCTACTTCTAATATCGATGTCACTGATAGTGAAAACCTTTAATACATTTTTTTTATTCAGTTAAGTATGCCAAGTTGGTTTAATACATTCCTTTCGCTTAAAACTGACATAACTTAATCACCAAACAAAATAAGAACGTAGGTATTTTTAAATACATTAAAAGGTTAATTAAGTGCTAATTAACCATTGTTCTTATATGGATTGCTTTTAGGCAAATTGATAGGGACCTACCTGGTTAATAGCATGAACCTAAATCAGGTCTAGTCTATCTACCTATCTAGCTAGATTATCGATAACTAGGCAAGAAGGTGATTAGGATTCATATAGCATAAGATTGGCTGGGTCAGGGTAATTGCGTGTTTTATTATCCTATCTATCTTACACACCTCTAGGTACTACAGCTCGGTTTTAGCTAAATAAACTGGCCTGTGTTAGAACTAGGGAACAGATTTATGGCGTAGGTAGGCATAGGTAAATTAAATACTAAAGTATTCGTAAGTAGGTACCTACACTAGTAAATACTTCGCAAAAAAAGCTTTATACTTAATGAGATTAAAAGATGATTGTGCGGTTGGGTGGTACAATATATCGACCAAAATAATAAAACGTTGCAGACCAATTTTTACGCATATCTTCAATAAATGTTTTTCCCTAGGAATTTTTCCCAAATGCTTAAAAAAATCCGTCGTTATGGTATAACTGCGATATTTACAAATGTAGCTCAAAAGATCAGATAGCCAATTATAGGCCAATATCTCTACTTCCTTCAATATCTAAAATATTAGAAAAACTTATCAACCGCCGACTAGTCAGGTATTTGGAAGATAAGTCAATACTGTCAGAAATGCAGTTTGGTTTTAGGGCTCAGATGTCAGCAGCTGATGCTGTTCATCACGTAACTAATCATATCGAACAAGAACTTGATCAGGGTCACCACACCATAGGGTTTTTTTTGGACCTTGTGAGAGCCTTTGATACAGTTTCCTTTCCCATTCTATTACATAAACTTGAGAATTTAGGTATCAGAGGTACCTACTCAACTTCAACTTTTCATGAGCTATCTGGAAGACCGCACACAGTGCGTTAGGATCGGCAATTTCCTTAGCGATGATCTAAAAAATACTGATTATGGTCTACCCCAAGGCAGAATTCTGGTTCCGACTTTATTTTTGATTTATATTAACGACCTTTGCAATCTCAAACTAGATCATGGAAATATAATTTCATATGCTGATGACACTGCCCTGCTTTTTTCAGCCAACTCTGAAAATGAGGTGTACAAGTTTGCGCAACTTGGATTGAATATTGTAAATAAGTGGCTTCAGCAAAATTGACTAACACTCAATGCAGAAAAGACGAGTTATATAAAGTTCTCGATGCACAAACAAACGCCAACGGAACCAAATCTTAAATTATTTGCACATCATAATAAAGGAGAGATTAAAGGAGAGATGTTATCAAAATATATACAGATATATGTAAGTACATAGGTATATGTATATTTTAAATAAATAAACTAATAGATACTATTATTACAAAATTACGAGGACTTATCCAGGGACTCTAGATAAAATTGATGAACCATGCTTTTAAAGATAGGAAGGGATTTGGCATGTTGAATGGAAACAGGAAGGACGTTCCAGAGTCTAGCAGCTTGAATGGTGAAAGAATCACCATAGAACTCGGAAGTATGGAGAGGAGTTTTCAGTTGTCGGGTGTCAGAGGACCGAAGGGATCGAGGATGGGAACTATGAAGGAACTCAAAGCGATCTTTAAGGTAGGATGGAGTAGAAGGAAAGAAAATAATAGTGTAAAGGATGTTTAGAATATGCTTTCTTATCAAATCTATTAAAATTTTAGTGTGATTAAATTTATTTGTTTGTGACCTGGTTTTGCCTGAAAAACAGGATCACTTAGTTCAGGCACACGCTAAGGTAAATTAGATATAAGTAATATGTACTACTTAGCCGTAAGTTATTTGAATAAAAAATATTGTATATTGTTTTGTATTGTATAGTGTTTTTATTCTAAGAATGTATTGCTCCGAGATGGCACAGTGTTTTGGCGAGCAGTACTTCAAGCCCAATTAAAAAAAATTGCGTAAATCGGGCCCCACAAATGAATGGATATAATATAAAGACCGGTAAGTGACTTACTACGCTTATAATTATGACTAGATAAAACTCGCGTGGCATCTGAAGTGAACAGATTCAGTTATGTGCTTTATTTTATTAATTGTGTTGTTTTATTTTGTAATTTGTGACCCGTCAATATGGTACATGCGGCCGCACTGAATGAAGGTTGATTTTGCATTTTGACCTTCTACCTAGGTAAAAGGTACATAAGTAGATACTAAGTTAAAGTAAATGCTTTTGATTTGAAAAAATGGGGCTTGTTAACTGTTATTGTGGTCGAACTGGTTCGGTTTTGACAAAATTGACAAAAATGAGTTAGTGATTGAAGTAAAGTTAGTTAGACAGGGACCCCGGCCTCCCCCGGCCCCCACAGAGTAACTTTAGATGGGGCTCCTAGTAATCGCGCAAAGGCATGTCCTTGACATGACACATGAAGTTAAAAAATAAACTTAACAATCGGTCTAGCTCTGTAAAACTTATGCGTGGTCATTAAAGTCACAAAAAATATAACCTACCTCCCTATCTAGGTACGCGTCGCGTCCGTCGGTCCACCTCCTCCTTTTGTTACATGTGGACATAAGAACAACTAGCTCGTAGGTGCACGGCTTCACACGAAATCTTCCTAATCAAAAGCTTAGATATCTATGTATAATTAAAATAGAAACAGAAAATGAATTGCTTTCATACCTAGTTGTTATGATAAATTACAATTCGTACTATGGTTTCACGCCAGTTTTCTTTTTATTCATCTTCCCATACCATACTATCGCGTTTTAAGAAGCTATAGCTATCTTACTTTGTACTGAATCTGTGCACTGTTCAGAACAGCCGCGTGGCGTTCCAGCTGCATCGCCGCTCTCAAAAATCCAACTCTTGATAAAGAGAACGCCATTTTCACTTATAATTCCAAGTTCAAAATCACTATTTAAATTTAAGATCACTTAGATTCGAGCGTTCGAACACTGTTAAGTGGTGTGAAGTAACTCGTCAACCGCTGGCGAGGAACTGAACGCGTTGGAAGCGCTCTTTTGCTTATATTCGTGAAAGGAGCCGGGGGCCGCGGAGCCGCGTAGCCGGTGCCATTATGTTCGTTAATGTTTGGCCACAGAGTATCAAGTAGTGGAGTACGTGACCTGCTAGCGCAGCCGCGCGGCCCTGTGGGGCCTTTGGTCCGCGCCGCCTGCGCCGCGCCGACATTGTGTTGTGTAGTGTAGGGTAGGTTTATAAGAACCTGCGGACTGGTCGGTAATTCTGTTTGTGTAATAATTTCTTCTATAGACATTACAAATCTGGACTTTCACACAACGCCATCAAGTCACAAAAATAAAGAACCTAAATCAAGTCCCGAAATAAGTAGGTAGGTAGAGCATGGGTAGAGCTTGTGTTTTTGAAACCAGAAGGATAATAAGTATTTTTGGTAGAAAACTTTGTATATATCTGCAGTATTCAAAACGGGACTACAGTGGACAACAGGAGCTCATGGAGTCATGCTCTTCTTTTACAACATCTGTAACAAAATAATAATCTATACAAAAATAATTTTCCAACTCATAATCTGAGGTTCATACTCTACTGCATTGAAGTATTATTACTAGCGTATAGAATTGACACCCGCGAACAACATGTTTGCGCCATGAGTTGTTGCCGGCCGGCAACAACTCATTTAGTCGTTCGTCGACGCCCATCGCGACCGCATGCGAATAAACCCAAATTAAAAATGCCGTCTTGCGTGTTAAAAACGTGTAATTAATCAATCAACTGCGAAGAAAAAAGATAGTGGCGTGACTTATCATCGGAAAGTAAACAGAATATCAACTAAAACCAACTAAAATTAATTTTTGTACATTATTTTCTATTGTACTGACATTTTGTTTGAAAATCATAGATTATGAAAAGTGATTCGTACAGATGGGATGTGTAGGTACCTACTAAGGGTTGGCGACAAAGGTTTAACTGATTATTTTTAACTCATATTACTCGCCCTATGCCGTCTGTCTGAACAGTAACAGTAGGTACTCTAGGTACCTACTGTAGGTATCTTTTGCAATCGTCATTACTTATAAACTGAAGCTGTATTATACCTATATTGTTGTCTGAACAAATTCTTAATGTAATAAATAGATTGACGACCTCTGTGGCGTGGTGGGCGAAGGTTCGCCTGCGATGCAGGAGGTGGGTTCGATTCCCGCCTTGGGACAAATGTTTAGTGATCGCTGCAGATATTTGTTCTGGGTGTTCAGGTCATTTTCTACGTATAATAATAAATAAATAGGTATTTATGTATTGTATTTATTATATCAGTTATCTAGTAGCCATAACAAGAGCTCTGCTTAGTTTTGGGCTAGATAATCATCATCATTTCAGCCAAAAAACGTCCACTAATGAACAAAGGCCTCCCTCATGGGTCTCCATGAGGGGTAGTTGCCATACTCACCACGCTTGGCAGGCGGGTTGGCGAGCGCAGTACGGGATGTTGGTATATGGAAAGACGCTGCTGCCCATCTTTCGGAGGTATCCCTTAGCAGGCTCTTACTGCATCCACGGGCATGAGAGGAGGGGCAGAGTGAAATAAAGTGTTGGGTCTAGTAAGTGTAAGTACCTACCTACCTATGTATGTACGTACTTGTTGGATAAAATACCAATTTATTTAAAAAAAATGACTTTAAACGCTTAACGATTCGTTTTAATTTAATGTACTTAAATATTTTTACGTTTTGAAATATAATATTCATAGGTACCTACTGCATTAATAGCTGTCTGAAGTGTCCCTTCTGCGGTGAAAAAAATCTATTAGAGCGACATGTTGTTACACTATGTTGAACGAAACGTGTAAGCGCCACGAAATTCACGGCGCTTTACGACGTTTTGGTCGCGAGAAAACTATTCTCTATTAGCGATCTAGCGCTGCATGTATTGATGGTATGGATAGACCACATTCTAATCGTGTAGCGCTGCAGCGAATACTTGTGTGCGGGGGCGAGCGCGCCCGCGCAGGCACCCCCGCTGTCATCAAGTTGCGACACGTTTTTTGTTTGGTATAGCTACTCTAACTATTTACAACTCACTGCTCTACTGAGTTCTTTAAAATAAAGACGACGATTGAGAACCTCCTCCTTTTTTGAAGTCGGATAAACATAAGCTCTAGTGGCTAGCTAGAGCCCTAGAGCCTATGTTACGACAGCTGACAAGTAGAGCACATAAGCTCTAGTGACTAGCTAGAGCCCTAGAGCTCACAGGCTTACTCGTAGCTGCCAAAGCTAATCGCGGCAGGTTTTCGCAGAACAACTAAACTTTAAGACGTTTTTGAATGCACCTGAAATCTTTGGCCTTCGACCAGGCGACTGATATGGCTTGCACATGTACAGAATGGTTCGAGGAACCTAAACTTTGTGCATACTGCATGAGTCAGCAATGTATTTAAATGCAATTACAAATTTAAAAACATCTATAAATAATTTATGGAAAGAAAATAATAGCATTGAAGACACACAGTTAGAAATAAAGGTAGGTTAGAGACAAAAGAAAGCAAAACAAAGCCCGCCCAGTAGTTTCCTTTAACTGTGAGAGAGAAAGAAGTTTTGTATTTGGCCCTTATCATGGAGGTCCTACTAGCAGTTCTATCTTTTTTACCTGCGTTTTACAATCATACAAAGCTTTTAAGTCAACCGAGATGGGTTGTTTGGGTTACCGTCTTCTCTCAATATTTTATAGAGGAAATATTTGTATGTTGTATTTTGTAAATTGTAGCAGTAGTAAATTATAAAATACTAGCCGCGGTTTCGTAGTTACCATTCCCGTAAGAATACGGGGATAAAATATATACGGCCTATGTTACTCAGGGATATATCTTTTTTATTTATTTTAGGACATCCAACAAAAAATTCACATAAAAAGTTAAAATAAGATAGTCTATACTGTCTTAAAGGCTGTGTGTTTTAAATTACAGGACGCCACAGCTTGCACTAATAAAATTCAACTAAACTTAAACTTACAGTCTAGAGTTGAGATTAAAATTAACGATGTTAAAGATTATACCAATTAAAATGTTCTATTAAATTAAACATAAAAGATAGATAGGTTTTTAAAAGTAGAAGTAAATACTTGACTATGTATACAAATTAAAATTAACATTTGTCTGTGTAAGCTTAAATATAATTTTAATATTATTAATATATTAATTAGTTTTTAATATTATTATGAAAAAGCTGTATTAGAAGTAAAATTATAAAGAAAGGAGAGGAAAGAAGGTGAAGACGGAAGAAAATAGATTATTATAATAGATGTTTTATCATCAAACAGAATTAATTTAAGATCCTTGTCGAATTTGTGGAGTAAAAATAAAACACTTGATATAAGTGACCCTCACTTATATCAAGTGTTTTATTTTTAGATAAGAAATTATAATTATTGCATACCCTTGAAAGTAGGGCGTTTTTTCCTAGGTTAGTTCGGTTATTTTGGGATTGAGACAAAGACATTTTCCACTGTCTTTGGATTGAAAACATAATATTATATAATACATATAAAAGTTGCATTTATCATCAGTTTGTTGTTGAGGTACAATCAATTTTGCCATTAAAAAGTTTGAATAAAAAGAGTACTTAAATCAGTTCTTTTTCGTCGTAGTGTCAATGTGGTAATTTTTTAGTGTTTAAGACGTGTATCATAACTTTGCCAATACTACTCGATTACTACCCTACTTATTTCTAAGCTGCTACTACTCTACTTCTACCCTACTTATTTCTAAGCTACTACTACTCTACTTCTACCCTACTTCTACTCTACTACGATACCTACGATACGATACGATACCGATAAACCTCTCAACGCAAACATCATTTGAAAAACCGTTTTTCTGTTGCGAAAGAAGCAGTAGTTGTGATTGACATTATGATTATGACGTATGGTCTTTTTGAAGTTGTCATTCGTTGGCTGAACAACTGAATGTCATTCTGTCTCATTCACTCACTTTTCTTTATTATGATGTTATTTGCTTGGCTACTCCTCTAAATCCATAGACAACCAAATTCCAGTAGACACTATTTACACAGATTTTTGTAAAGCTTTTGACAAAATTGATCATGACATACTCATTAAGAAACTCACACAACTAGGTGTATCTGGCAGCTTTCTCTCTTGGATCTCATCTTACCTTAACAGGCAATCGCGTGTTACTGTTAGCGGTTATCAATCTTTACCCTACAAAGCCTCAACAGGAGTTCCTCAGGGCTCACATCTGGGCCCTATCCTGTTTAATGTATATATTAATGACATAACAGAATGCTTTCTAGATCGTAAGATATTTTTATATGCAGACGATATGAAAGTAGTAAAGCCAATTTTCTCGTCAAATTACACAGTCAATCTGCCATATGATTTAAATAGGCTGTCAATTTGGTCAAAATAAAACCGTATGCCGCTCAATGTCTCAAAGTGCTATCATATACGATTCAGTCGCAGCACAACGCCGACGCTTATTAAATACCACCTAGATCAACGGGAGCTTACAACTGTACATGAAATCAGAGATCAAACCACTTGGGTGTTATTTTAGATCCTTACCTTGACAAGCACATCAAGACTTGCTATTACTGCAAAAGCTTTCAAAACTCAGGGCTTTGTTATTCGGTATAGTAAGAACTTTAAACGCTCATCGACAAAAATTAAGCTTCACTCCCTTGTAAGAAATTTGGCTACAGAATTCAGTTCTTGAATACCAAATTTGGAGTCCACACTACATGGAGACAATAAATCAAAAAAGTTGCCAAGTTATAAAGCCAGACTACAACACTATAACATGCACGAGCTGCGCGTCACAGGACATATCTGGATCTAGTATTTCTCTACAAACTGTTCAATGGGAACATCGACTCACCTAAAGTCATTGAACAATTTTCTATTTACGCGCCAACTCGACTGCCTAGAAAATGTTCTTAATCTTTTTACCACACAATATTCTAGAACTAACCTGGGTAGACACTGTACTCTGCCAAGGCTCTTTAGGCACTATAACACCCTGTCTAAGAGTGATGATCTCGATATATCAGACAAGCTAACAAAATTTAAAAATTGTTTGAGTAAGATTATTTTACTTAAAATGAATATTAAAAACTCCTTAAGTTCTAATTATTAAATATTTTTATTCTAAGTAGGTATCTATTACACGTTGTAAGATGTTTGAATTTATGTATCCTAAGTGATTTTCTACCTAAATGTTTTTTTATTTTGTTGATTTGTAATCTAAACTGCCTTGGTTTACTTCCTAATTTCTCTTATTAGGTATGTAAAGATAATGTAGGTTTTCTACCTACGTTTTTTTTCCTTTATATTCTATTCTGCATGTTTAATTTTTACATAATATTTTGTTATTCTGTTACCACATTGTAACTCTCTTCTTATTTCTTAAATGCTGATTCAATATGTAAATTAAAAAAAACTAGAGGGCTAATGGAACAAATTTTAAATTTAAAAGTACTGTAATAGATACAATACACATCTAAATAAAATTAAAATTTAGAGTCTACGACTTATACTTTTTTTTTATTTGTATTTGAATGTAAAAACTGGTGTCCTTAGGAGACAATAAATGTACCTATTATATTACAGTACTTAATAATAAATAAGCTAAACATTTTTATTTTGTTCTTACGAGGTCTTCCGATCTAGCAAGAGGTGGTTTCGGCAGAATACCAGCGACCGCTGCTAACACAGTGGGCATAATGCTGAGCCAAAAAAGCTCCATTCCCTGACGAAAGTTCCCCTGGGAGGAACTGAACACGTTGGATACCTATTTTCAACGAATAATTAACGTGAGTAGAATACCCGTTTAACATAACAATGAATAGTGTAACTCACGAATCATTTGAAAGTGAAATAGTGGCCAACATTATTTAAATTTTATTCTATTGGTCCTATTTATTTTACAAATTGCTGTTTTTCTTTTTAAGTAAAAACTATGTAGGTATAAATGTTAAATGTAAATGTTTTCGTTGTTTTAAAATGTATTGTGTGCTCTTTAGTAAATAAATGAACGTCTATGTCTTAAATTTGGGTATTTTTTTAATAAAACAATAAAAAGTCGATGGAAAAAATCAACAGGGCATGAGAAGTGCCTATTGGTCTTAAAGGATAGCAGATGACCCCCCAGTCGACCAATTCAATTTGGCACACGATGCACCAAACACCCTGTATAATAATTTTAAGCACTTTATCTAGGTAACTTTATTATTTTTATGTTGCTTAGTTGATACTGAAATAGAGATGAAACTAAATTGGAAATCTAGGGGAATTATAGCTTCAAGCAAAAAGAAACGACAGATATATTTACAATTTAAAAACAATAGAGATGAAAATAATAACAAAAATTACATAAAATACAACAAAATGTTAAAAAAAGTTATTAGAGTTTCCAAAAAAATATCGAATATAAATTTTATTAATAAGAGTTCAAATAAACCAAAAGCGACATGGGGAATCATCAAACAATATTCAAGCAACACAAACCAAATACGAACAACTGTTGACAAAATTAAAAATGGAGATGAAGAAATTAGTGATGCGTTAAAAATTGCAAAATTATTTAATGAATACTATATCAAATATAATAAAAGTCGGGGGTGTGGAGATTGAACATGTCCATGAATACATCTATTTGGGCCAATTAGTCTCCTTCCAGGCGAGACAAGATCAGGAAATTACAAGACGCATTGAAAACGCCTGGAGGAGCTATTGGTCCATGAAGGAAATAATGAAAGGACCTCTTCCTCTATCCTTAAAAAGGAAGCTCATGGACATGTGCATTCTCCCTATCCTCACGTACGGTGCCCAGACTTGGTCACTCACAAATTACCAAAAGTCTCGCCTCGGGGTATGCCAGCGAGCTATGGAGCGCAGTATCCTGGGCGTCAAACTTACGGACCATGTAAGGAATACGACACTGCGCTCGAAAACACAAATAGCCGACGTAGCTCACAAAGCAGGCCAGCTCAAGTGGGACTGGGCAGGACACGTTAGCCGTATGCCCCAACAACTATGGGCAAAAATCACCACCGATTGGGTTCCCCAACAAAGACGACCACGTGGTAGACCCAGGCGACGATGGCGAGATGAGCTTGACTCCTTTAGCATAGACTGGCTTCAACAAGCTCAAAACAGGGATAAGTGGAAGGAGGGAAGGGAGGCCTTTGCCCTGCAGTGGAAAACATCAGGCTTATAAATAAAATAATAAAATATATCAATCTAAACACAAACAGAACAGCTACATTTAAAAATCAAAACGTAAATAATATTAGTAAAAGTATATTCCTGAAACCTGTTGATGAGAGAGAAGTAAAAAATATAGTAAAAAAAATAAAAAACACTAAAAGTTCAGGGGTATAAGGGGGGCAAAACATCCAGCCTCCCAAGCCAACCTTACCTGCACGTGGTGACCCTGCTGATAAACAAACAAGGCTCTGGCGACTCACCAAGATGCACTGGCCAGCGTGGTGTTTTATGGCTAAACCCCCTCTTATTATGAAACACGTTCAATACAAACGGCCCTCAGTTCCCGGCGGCCCCGCTATTCCGAGCTCTGGCAGCGGCTTCGGTTCCGGCGGGGCAGAGGGTGCGAAGAATCCCCGGCAGAGATCCAGCTGCCAAACCTCGATGACCCTGGCTACGCTTAATACACGGACTTTGAAAGACGATGATAGGCTTGTTGAATTGATAGAAGAATTAGAATTAATTAAGTGGGACGTTCTTGGCTTGGCTGAAGTGAGACGAAAAGGTGAAGATCTAACAAGGCTATCTTGTGGTCATCTGCTGTATCACATGGGGTATGATGATTCGTCTTACGGGGGTGTTGGATTTCTTATTCACAAAAGGTTGTATTCCTCCATCAAATGCATCAAGAGCATATCACCGTGTGTTTGTTACGTGATAATAACTCTTAACGAAAGATATGCAATAAAAGTAATCCAAGTGTACGCTCCTACTTCAGACCATGCTGACAACGAAATGGAGGTTTTCTACGACCAAATCGAAACCGCATACAATGAAAATCACTGTTACTATACCACCTTAATGGGTGATTTTAATGCTAAAATTGGTCCTCCTTTACAATCAGAACATTCAGTAGGACAATACGGTCTAGGAAAACGAAACCCCCGGGGACAGGTTCTTGTCGACTTTTTGGAAAAACAAACCATGTACGCAATGAACACCTTCTTTAAGAAACGTATGTACATCCAGAAAGTGGACTTGGGCCAGCCCTGATGGACAGACACGGAACGAAATAGACTATATCATAACACCTCAAAAGAATAGCATTACTGATGTCAGCGTTCTGAGTCGTTTTAAAACCTGTAGCGACCATCGCTTAGTGAGAGCCACGTTCAAATACGACCTACACAGAGAACGATCGAAAATGGTTAAGAAACAACAACCCAAGTACGATAGATCAGCATTCTTTAATTTACAGAAAGAATATCGGCTTGAATTAGGCAATCAATTTACTGGGCTTGAAGATGAAAACTTGGACGTGGACTCGCTAAATAAGAAACTTGGTGAGATAATAGTGGAAACAACAAAATCACATATCAGTAGGACTAAAGCAAATGATAAAAAGCTAACACCTGGCACACATACTCTTTTGGCTCAACGAAGACTCTTAAAAAACAACTCAGAAACTGACCAAAGAGAAATAGAAAAAATCAACAAATTAATTCGCAAAGCTATTAAAAAGGATATAAGATCGCATAACACTAAAATAATAACTCAAACTATTAAAGATCATCAAGGACCGAAAGTTTTTAGACGCAAATTAAATAATAATAGATCAGAAATAAATAAATTAACCAACAGAACCGGGAGCATTATAACAGATCGAGACCAAATAATTCAAATTGTTGAAAACTTTTACGTAGATCTGTATGCGTCTAAAGTGTGTGAGCCAGAATCACCAGACATAGATGATCCAAGGGCTGAACCAGCGGAACACTTCGACGATGAGTTGCTTCCGGAAGTAACTGAAAACGAAGTGGGGTTTGCCCTAAGCCATATGAAACGCGGGAAGGCTTCTGGTGAGGATGCAGTGTACGTGGAAATGCTTCAAGCAGGATGCCCCACAGTTCTTAAACCACTCACGAATCTTTTTAATAAAGTATTAAACGAAGGTGTTACGCCCAAATTATGGGAAAACGCCTTAGTCACGATCCTGCACAAAAAAGGCGATAAGACCAAGCTCGAAAACTATCGCCCCATAAGCCTCCTTTCACAAATTTATAAATTGTTTGCCAAGGTCCTGTGTAATAGACTGTCTCGTTCTTTAGACGAAAACCAACCACCTGAGCAAGCAGGCTTCCGGAGTGGATACTCAACTATGGACCACATTCACACTGTCAAACAACTGATGGAGAGATGCCGCGAATACAACCGGCCCTTGTGCCTTGCCTTTGTCGACTACGAAAAGGCTTTCGACAGCGTCGAGCACTGGGCCGTGTTTCATTCTCTCAATCGTTGTGGCATTGACAAGCGATACGTGGATATCCTCCGGGAGCTGTACAAAAACGCGAAAATGCAAGTGTGCATGCACAAACTCACAGGCCCCATCTCGATTAATCGTGGTGTGCGACAAGGTGATACCATCTCACCCAAACTCTTCACTAGTGTCTTAGAAGATGTTATGAAAACACTCAATTGGGATGAGCGAGGCGTGAACATCTTTGGCCGACACATGTCACACTTGCGTTTCGCTGACGACCTAATACTCCTAGCTGAGAACTCCGCAGATCTCCAGATTATGCTACAAGACCTGCACAAGGCTTCAGAGAGTATCGGCCTTAAGATGAACATGTCCAAAACCAAGATCATGTCCAACAGTCGTGGTCCTAAACCCACCATCATTGTTGGAACCACACAATTAGATGTTGTGAACGACTACATTTATCTTGGACATTGTTTATCTTTTGGACGAGCTTCCCAAGCCAAGGAGATTTCGAGGCGGATCCAGTTAGGATGGGCTGCCTTCGGTAAATTGGACGACATACTAAAGTCTAAAATTCCACAAAGCCTAAAAACCAAGGTTTATAACCAATGTGTTCTGCCCACACTCACCTACGGCGCTGAGACATGGCCGCTCACAAAGGAATACATGCACACCATACAAGTTGCACAAAGGGCAATGGAGCGCGCCATGCTTGGCATCTCCCTCCTTGATCACATACCCAACGTGGAGATACGCCAGCGTACGAAAGTCGTAGACGTAGGTATGCGGATCGCAAGCTTGAAATGGAGATGGGCAGGGCATGTTGCCAGGAGAGACGACAGCCGATGGACCAAGGCGGTAACAGAGTGGTTTCCGATGGAAGCGAGACGGCCTCGAGGCAGACCACCTGCCAGATGGGCGGACGATCTAGCCAGGGTTGCCGGACGACAGTGGATGAGACTTGCACAGGACCGTTAATGTTGGCGTGCTGAAGAGGAGGCCTATACCCAGCAGTGGGTGTCAACGGGCTGATATGATGATGATGATGAAAAGTTCAGGACATGACCAAATTCCAATACAGATAATAAAAAGTAGCATTGACATAATAGTGAAACCCCTGATCCATATTATCAACCTATCAATTGAACATGGTTGTTTTCCACAAAACTTAAAAAAAGCTCTCATCAAACCATTACATAAAAAAGGTTCTAAATCTGACATGGGCAATTATAAACCAATAGCCATACTGCCTTGCATTTCTAAAATTTATGAAAAAGCCATTTACGACCGAGTCATTAAATTCTTAGATGCAAATAATATTCTTAACCCAAACCAATACGGGTTTCGAAAGGGGAAAAATACAACTTTAGCAATATTTAAAACATTAAAATTAGCATGGGAAGAAATGAATAACAGAAGACATGGGGTTGCTTTATTTCTAGACCTATCAAAAACTTTTGATTGCGTTGATCATAAGGTTCTTCTATGTAAATTAGAAGAAATGGGGATAAGGGAAGTAGCTCTTTCTTTCTTTAAATCATATTTAGATAATAGAAGACAATCAACTGTAATTGATATTTATAATAAACATAATAAAACTATTGAACGCGTTGAGTCTAGATTTGAAACCATGCCACTTGGAGTACCACAGGGTAGTGTACTGGAGCCACTTCTTTTTTTGATGTATATTAATAAACTACCACATGTCACAAAACATCTCTGCGTTATGTTTGCAGATGATGCAACAGTATTTATACCCCAAGTAAACAATAATAGACATGACTTTGAAAATGAAATTAATAAAACCCTCCGGGACATAACAGATTGGTTAGACGTCTTAAATTTAAAAGTTAACATCGTTATGACTAAATTTATAAGATTCAAAAATTACAAAACACCTATGTACATTCAATTTATATATACATAACAAGGGGAGCATTGTAGAAGAAGTCAATGAAATCATAGCAATTAATGCATATTATGGTTACGTTTTTCCTCAATTATGTTACGGGGTGATATTCTGGGGAAACTCGGTTGAGATGCAGTCAGTCTTTGTTATGCAAAAAAAGTGTATTAGAGCCATCTATAACCTAAAAAGTACTGAATCTTTACGTAATATATTCAAAGAAAATTATATTCTGACCCTTACGACATATATATTCTAGAATTATGTTTATTTGCAAAAAATAACTCTTCTTTCTTCACAATATAAAATCAACCAGATCGGATCAGTTGAGAAATAAATATAAATATAACCTGTGTATACCACAAGTCAATAACTCAATGTACCACAAAAGCACTTATATCACAGCAATTAAAGTTTATAATCATTTACCATTAATTATTAAACAACTTGAAGGAAATATGATAAAGATTGAATTAAAAAAGTGGCTTGTACATAGAGTTCATTATAACCTAACGGAATTTTTTGATAATTAGTCATGTAGGTTGATTTTTGTTCTAATTTGGTATTCAGAAGTATAGGCCTACATAAATGTTGTAATCCAACTTTGTGTATAATTTTGTGCAATATAGAGTTAAATTGCAAATTTATTATTGTATGTCATAGATATGATAAAATTGTTGTTCATGTATACATGAAGGCCTTAAATAAATTTAGGTATCAACAATTTTATCATAATATGTACCTACACAATTTAACAATAAAATTTTCTTATTTCTTAGATAATTATAATTATTACCTATGCATGCCGTGACATCCTTTAATAAAATTATAAGAGCACTAGATTTAGGTACTTATAAACATGTAATCCATGTGTATTTTATTCATGTGTATTTTATGTTGGGAGTCCATAATAAATAAAATAAAATGTTCAACATCTAAGGAGTTTCCTCGAATTCTCATGGATCCCATCATCAGCACTGAGTTTTGAAATGGGACCTAATTCAAAGTAATATTCGATAGTTGACCAAATCGGTTCATTAGCGACGGAGTTCTGAGTTAACAAATAATAATAAAAATAGAGACGACTTGAGGACCTCCTCCTTCTTTTTGAAGTCGGTTTAAAATGAATATCAGGCCTGTTTCGAAAAGACAGAGTTTTAAGGTACCTAACAAAGATTTAAAAAATATATAGGTAAATACATATATGTACATATTCAGTCGACTCTCAGGTCGATCAAACTTTCTCCCTTTTTGAAGTCGGTTAAAAATAGCAATAAATGTACCACGTCTTCCACGGTTGAAAGGACCTTGTTGTCCTCCCTCCAGCCGGCACACCGCCCGCCTGAACCCGTGGAGTGACGCGAGGCACAGCTTCGCGGCGGTATATGAGATTTCCAACTAAACTTTAAAGCTAAATAACTTTTGATACTGAGTCGATTTTGATGAAGTAAACACTAAATGTTGCTGAGAATAATGATTGACATTTTTCAGTAATTAATATTGAATCAAATTAGTGGTTTTTGCGTGATACCCTCACAAACAAACAAACAAACCAAAATTTCAAAAATAGTTTTTTTACGTTTTATTACCTTTTCCTCATGTATCCCACTTATTTATTTGCAACAAGCATTGGCACGCGGGTACCAGAAAAGGGTGCGAAGGCCTCAAAAGGTCACCAAAGATATAAAATGCCATTTTTGGGTGTTTGGACCTTTTCGGCCATTTGAAGACTTTCATTTTTTTGGTGACCTTTTGAGGGCACAATAACTCCGGTCCCTGTGACCCTAGGGTCACCAAAATCAATCAATCCCCTTCTCTCAATAAGACGGTGCTAACAAAAAAAGGTTTCATGTAAATCGGCCAACCCGTTCGGTTGTAATCGTCAAATACACAGTCGGGCAGACAGACAGCCAGCGCTATGCATATTAGGGGGCTTGGCCCTAAAAAATATTTAACGTACAGACGCGAAAGGTTTACGATTTTATTATATGTATAGATAACTTCTGCAACTCAATTGGGAGTTTGTTGTAGAACCGTAACCGTGTTGTATTATACTCTTTTAAAGATATTTAAACCAGCCCAGCGAGTTTATTATTATTTCTTGTATTTACATTGTGATTGTCGCTGTTATTTTTAAAGAAAGCAATATTTTTTTTTAAACATTTTATGATTATTTGACTCAGGATTCTTGTGATTCCTTTGGATTGACTTGACTTTAGTTAAGATACAATCATACTTCGTCGTCGTAAAATATCATCATTAATCATACGTAAATAGAAGTTGTGAATCTAATTTGCATTATTGTCTGGTTCGACACGCGGAGCGGCAGCTAGTAGCCGCGCAGATACGCGCTCCACCTCGCGTTCGCTTATGATTTAGCTTTACCTACTCGTAATCTTGGTTTCTTTACACAGCGTGGTCTCTTTACAATTTATTTATTTATTTATTTATTTATTAAGGCACACAATACACGATACAAGATTAACAACACAAGTAATAAAAAATAAGGTTTATTTGGTTAGTTTATTTTATTTAGTTTATTTATTTGTTTATTTATTTTTTTATTTATTTTTATTTTATTTTATTTATTTATTTGTTTATTTTTTATTTATTTATTTTATTTATTTATTTATTTATTTTTAATTGGGCTAGGCTAGTCTACTTGATGTATCGGCGGTCATTTTAGTGCTGTTAGCGATAATGGTTTAGTTATTTATTTATTTAATTTAAGTTTATTTGGGAAAACACACAGAACAATAATACAATCTAAATCTTAAATATTATATTTGCATACTCCCAATTTTGTGAGCCAACGTGCATTGTGCACGTTGTTGAGTACACGCTTCTGGCCGCGGCTTCAATTCTATAATGTCCTTCTACTGTGGGTTCCATTTGACTGAACACTTAATCTGACCTTGGCTAAACAAAGCCTCGATCTCGCCCACCAGCCAATTTTACACTGTTATGGAAACATTTTTTCAAACCGGTTTTTGATTTATTGAATATTTGAACAAACCTAGGATTATCCCGGAGTAAGAGAAAACTACTTCTATACATTAATCTACTTAAACCTACTAGATATACTCACCGGTTTTTAGTTGATCATTATTTTACCCACCTTGGATCCATTTTGAAAGGTAGTTGCTTCAGTGCAGAGTCCAGAGCGTCCAGCAGCTGAGTACAGGCCTCTAATGCGCCGTAAATAATACCTACGCCGGTTTCCATCCAACGAACGGCACTAACAATCAATCATCGGGCGAATGCTAGCACCGTCTCCCGTGGCCTCACTGTCGCAAAATACAGCCTCAATACCATATCGTTCATACGTAATAGTGCCTTTGTTATGAAGCCTCGGTTGTTTACGTCCGCAAGGCTGCGCAGGCCTTGCGCCTCCGCATGGACGCGGCGGGCGACGGGCGCGCGCGCACGTAGCTCACTCGTTATCAATCGAACACACGCTCAAAATGACATACATAACATGTAATTAGTCGATGTGGTGGTTATGTTTAATCTATTTTTGATAGTTTCCAGTGAGCTAACTGAACTAAGAGCACATAAAACGAACTGATGAACCTTAAAGTATAGTCATCATTAAATATTTTTATTTTTGTCTTAAATTACGTTTGGCGGAGTCGGAGCACATTTTGTCCTAAAAAAATTCAATCATTTAAATTCATCATCATCATTTCAGCCATAGGACGTCCATTGTTAGACAAAGGCCTCCCTCATGGACTTCCAAGTCAAGTTAACATCGGCACATTCAACCTTCCCAATGTAGGTAAACCTTCACATTACACATATGTTTTGCAATGCATCTCATGGCGAGTCGGTCGTGTGTGGGATTGTTTGCCTGGTTGTATGTGTGCTACATAGATTTCGTTCGTCTATTACGCAGTGTCAATGCCCTCACAGGGCTCGTCTAACATCTACCACAGAATATTTATCTATACAGTATTGTAACTCGGCCGTATTTTTGAAATAAATACCTACAGCCGCGCGGTACGTAAACATGCGATTGGGCTGCCCGCCTCCAGCATTTTCAATACTTACCTACATTTGCCTACTTTGTATTTCCATTTAGTTTTGTGGTTGTAAATATACTTTTTTTATATTAGGTCTTTACCTATGAAATTGCCGTTTTGTATGGAATAAATGAAAGTACTTATTTTTCCAAACTTTTTTATTTCTGTTACTCAAAGTAGGTAATAATCACCCATGCAATCGACGCATCTTTGCCAACGCATTGGCAGTTTATCGATGCCCTTCTTGTAAAAATCAGCTGCACGGGAGGCAACAAACTATTCAAAGGCATTTTTTACTGCCTCTCGGGAATTGAATTTTTTACCCACTAAAAAGTTGTCTAAATTTTGAAAAAAGTAATAGTCGGTAGGTGCAAGGTCTGGTGAGTATGGTGGATGAGGGAGAGCTTCCAATCCCAGCTCTTGCAGCTCGGAAACTGTCTGTTGTGCAGTATGGGGTGGCGCGTTGTCGTGAAGGAGCAGTGGGGACGACCGATTGACCAAAGCTGGTTGCAGATGTGCAAGCTTCTCCAACATTGTCTCCAGTTCTTCACAGTACACATCTGCAGTAATGCTCATGCCGTTTTGTAAAAAACTGTGGTGAATCACACCCGCACTAGACCACCAAACAGTGACCATCACCTTTTTAGGGGTCATTTTTGGTTTAGGGCATTGCTTTGGTGCTGAACCAGGATCTAACCAACTTGTTAAGCGCTTTCGATTGTAGAACAAAATTCATTTTTCATCGCACGTAACAATTCGGTTCAAAATTCCTTCATTTCTTTGTCTGTTGAGCAGCGCGAGACAGGTCTCAACGCGTAAGTTGCGCTGGCGATCGTTAAGTTCGTGGGGTACCCACCTATCAAGCTTTTTTACCTTGCCAATTTGTCGCAAATGGATCAATATTGTTTTAATGCTAACACTAAAAGCTGCTGCTAGCTCAGCTATAGATTGAGTTCATCAGCTTCCACAATCGCCTTTAATTCATCATTGTTGGCAATAGTCTTCGGACGGCCACGAGCTTCATTTTTCAAGTCAAAATTTCCAGAACGGAACCGGGAAAATCAATTACGGGTTGTGCGTTCGTTTGTACAGTTCTCTCCCTAAACGTTTTTGATGTTACGTGCCGTTTGTGTCGCGTTGGTGCCACGACGGAACTCATATTCCACAATTACATGAATGGTACTTATCCATTATGACGAAAAATGTTCAAATGTAATGAAAATACAACGCTAATCAATAAACAAAAGACTGAGTTTGTAAAAAGAATGTCATGTCTTTAAAACAAAATTAATTTTAATTTAGAATACACAAAGCCATGCCAAACTTTTTTTTATTTGAAATTACCAGTACTGAAGAACGGCAATTTCATAGGTAAAGAACGAATTAACAAATAAAATACTTTGTGAATTGAATAGGAAGTGTTCAGTAAAAATGTGTATTGTTTTTTTATTGGTACATATAATTAAAAAAACCATGTTTATGTTTGAATAACAAATCGGTCTTATAAACTTGTGACCGAAAAATATTTGCGCCTCGACTAAAGAAATATTCTGAGAATATTTTATGAGTCTAGCTATTGTTGTTGTTGTTAATACCGAGAGATTAAAACAGTTTTTAGTGGTATATGTTGTTATAGCAGCAGCAGACATACTTAATCTGAAAAAATTTCAACTATCTAGTGTGACAGACAGACGGCCAAATTTATTTTTCTGGTATTATTCATACACAGTACAATAAACAACTATTATTAATAATAAAATACCACGTCTTTACTTTGAATTATACAAACTAACACACATGCCCCGAGGTTTTAACACAAGCGTACCTACCGTATCATAATACATGAACCGCCTATAACTACCTATTTCACTCGTGTCAATCACTTTACTCTATTCACTTTATTTATTAATCCAGTTATCTTTTTTTTCGGGAGATAAAAGGAAATACTTATCCATTAAAAATCAATAATAAAGTATATTAAGAAGTGCATCAAGAATAAAGTATCTAAATTGTTTTTTAGCCGTGAAGGCCACTTATTGGCTTGTCTGTTGTCTGTTTAAATTAAGTTAATGTTTTGTCAAACTAGTGTTTAGTATCTGTAGCTTGTGTAAGAAATTAACTTTATTTTTGTTCTGCTTTTGTATAAGCTGTAGGCCTTCCTTTATAAGTAAATAAATAAATAAAACGACACACATTATGTACATACCTACTAGTGAGTAAAATTATTTTATAGTCTTACCTTTCAGAGTTTCCAGGTAATCTAAAAAAGTTACCTCTGGATGCGTTAATATATCCTACTCCTCATATTAAATATGTACTTGAACTTAGTGAAAAAATCGCACGGTTATTGTTAAAAAAACAACACACAATCCGTTCGTTACTGCGGCATAGTCGCGACTGTCTGCATGCCGAGATCAAGGCGCGTAGGTATAGCTCGCGCTTCGTCCGTTTGTATGAAGTTGGAATACTGTATAGATAAATATTCTGTGCATCTACCGTACAGTTATGTATTTATGATGGTTAAGAAACGGTAAAAATGCTTATTACGCAGTGAATATTACGGCGCGTGCACCAGTTAGGTGTTGAGGACCTTGGACAATAGAAAATTAAGTATGTACTTAGTTAATGTAATATACCTAGGCTTTATTAGTGCAGCCATAGTCTGAAAACAAAACAGCTTAATGAGGGCGCCATTCGAAAGATATAAGAATCAAGTAATATTACAATTGTATTCATTGATATCTCATTATGTATTAGTCAGCAAGTCATTAATTACTAAGCAGTCCAAAATATATATTATTTGGTTTTAAAATAACAGGCTTTAATAGCGTATTTTTTTTAATTTACCGACTTCCGCCTGTATCTAGTTTCTTGGCAGAACAGGAACTTATAGTCGCCTACAAGCAAGTAGTTTAAGATTAAATCATAAGTTAATTTAGGTGTTATCGTTTGTGCCGTGGGGTGCCGGCAGTAGAATGTTAATGTCCTCTCATGCCCGTGGGTGTAGGCAAGAGCCTGCTAAGGGATACCTCCGGAAGATGGGCAGCAGTGTCTTTCCGTGTATCAACATCCCGTACTGCGCTCGCCAACCCGCCTGCCAAGCGTGGTGAGTATGGCAACAACCACTTATGGAGATCCATGAGGGAGAACTGTGTTCAGTAGTGGACGTTTTACGGCTGAAATAAATGATTTCATCATTTCAGATTTGATTCTCTTGGCAATAAATAACAAACAGCATAAAAATAACTAATTATCCAGTAAAACGCACCTCTGCAAAGGTTCAGCTTGATCTGTTCGTACTTTTAGCTTGAAGAGGTAACAAACATCCATGCAAACAAACTTTCTAATTTATAGTTCAATATATATAAAACTCTTCCGTTACTGACTGTGTGACTGACAGACAACGCACAGCCTAAACCACTGGACCTAGAGACTTGAAATTTGGCACACATTACCTTGAGTATCCTAGAGGTGCACTAAGGAGGATTTTTCGAAATTCCCATGGGAACGGGAACTACGCGGGTGAAACTGCGGGGTGCGGCTAGACTATTATATTAGTTGGACTTATTTATAGGCGATTAACGCAGACTGATTTTTTTTTGTTTATTTCAAAGTCTGTTATTTGAATTGAGGGAAGGTATTGTTCTAAAAGTACAAAAAAACGCATTTACTCTATTTAATTCATATGAAAATCCTTAGCATATATAACTAATATATTTTATGGCTTAAATATTCACAATAAGTAAAATATATACTTAGCAATAACAATAGATTCCTTTGTAAACTAGATGATGCACCCTGCATCCAAATTAATTAATATAAAAACAAGCTAAAACCCTTTGACATTTTTTCTTAAGCCGGGTGCTCGAGTCTGCTGTTGCGACGGACGGGTCAAAATGGTCGGCCACTCGATGTTGTTTGGCGAATCTCTCAAACCCGAGCATGTGGTCGGCCATAACAACGCCTCGGCACTAACAGGCTAGAGGCCCGGACTACAGGTTTAAATTTTTCAATGAACAACTTGCATTATTCATTACATTACACATAGAATGTGGCTACACCATTCTTACCTAAAAACTAAAATATACTTATTTCTATTAACATATCCTTATCATAATGAATAATATCCACGCGACATTTACCAGGATCTGAACCATTTTGAGTTTTATGGTATTTGGATGCAGTCTCACGCGCGCGCCGTGTAATGAATGTAATTGGTCTTTTACATTTATTATCGATGATTTATACATACATCGTCTGCAACTGGTATTCATGATTTACGGGATGCTGCAGTGCCTGAGCATTATAAGATGGATTAGATTCTACCAGCACCTATAGCATCCTCCCAGCAAAGTCCGCTGTTGGTCTTAGGAACGAACTGGTCAATATGTCTAAAGCTAACTGAGCCAGGGGCGTCCTCGTGGTGTTTCCTTCACCGTTAGCGTTACGTAATAAGTGTCGCGTAGATATAACTCATAGTGTGCACAATCATATTTTCCAACGTTATATGCACACCATTATCCGTACACGTGCACCAGTTCGCAGCTCCCCAGGACATTACGCCTTCTTGTACTCGATCCGCTCGACCTTGACCTCGTCTCCGAGCAGCTTGTACACGTAGGTGACCACCGTGGCGCTCTGGATGTCCATCAGCACGAACGATGGAGTGGACGTTCTGAAATAAACACCAGTCTTACAATATTATAAAGGGTAAGATTTGTATTTTGTGTGTTTGTAACAGATAAACTCAAAAACTACGGGATCGATTTTCAAAATTCTTTCATCATTAGAAAGCTAAATTATCCCTGAGTGACACAGGCTATATTTTATCTCCGTATTCCCACGGGAACGGGAACTATGCGGGTGAAACCACGGAGTGCGGCTAGCAATCAATATAATTCTATAATTTAAGAGGTGTCTTCAATGAACGATGATGATGATGATGATGCCATGACAACCCGGTGGTATGTCAAACTACCTAAAGGTAGCATTCCACCAGTGCGCGGCGCTGTGCGGCACAAATGTTGAATGTCAGTTGAAACCTTATTATCAGGTGAAAACACCAAGATCAAAAGGAAATGGCTGCCAACATGGCTGGCCAAATAACTTCAGAATTTATAAATTAACTTGACACTGGCGGAATTGTGTTAAACCAAACACAAAAGGCCATAAAATAAAAAGACAAGACAAGAAAACACCAAAATGACATTCTAACATATGTATGTGCCGCAAAGTGCCGCACACTGGCGGAATTCTACCTTAGGTACAATAAGTAGAGGGTCATAACTATCTTTGCCTTGTGAAACTTGCATTGTAGAGTTTTGATGACCGTCTGTGGTCTTCTTCATCAGTTCCAGCAAAATATACGTAATTTCTGTATATGCACATAATGTCTGAGAAAATTCCTCAATTTTAAGTTTTGATAAAAATAGGACCTATCTCGAAGAATCTTAATAATTTCCAGATCACTTTGTTATTGACTGAGTACTGAGGTAACAAGGATTGTAAAGAATAAATATTGCATGCACCTGGATCCGCCGTCAGACCTTTCGAATTTCAGAATGTTTGTCCATAATTCGTCTATTGAGCTGCCTGTGTGACTGAGCATCATCGGGAGACTGCTGTCGCAAAGAACGTCGTTCAGCCATGAGGTTAAGGGTGTCATCAGAAAGTTTCTGAGGTCTATTAGTACGGGGGGTCTTAAAGAACTGGGACCCCACCGTAAGGACGGTTTCTACGAACCTGTTATTGATCTCGCCACCGATGCATCTACTTCTAGACAGTTAAAGCGATTTGAAAGTGCGAGTTGAGAGGTTTAGTTTAGAGGTTTTGGATATGTGCAAGAGTGGGTCGGAGCGTAGACTTCATCGAAGGTGCCTTTCAAGTTTGACGTTCATATTCAATGTGCCTCTAACGATTCGGTGATCACTACCGGTTTTCAACCTGTGAATCACGGAGACATTATTGAATATCCGTTTCTTGTTGGTCTACTAGATGAAATCAATCTCATTTCTCGTGGAACCGTCAGGACACATTTAGGTCCATTTCCTGTGAGGCGGCTTCTGGAAATAAGAATTTATCATGAAGAGTCCTTCTTTCTCCAGAACATCGGCTAGCCTCTGTCCTCTGGGGTTCCGTTGCCCATATCCACTCTCAACTAGCCTAGCTTTGCATTGAAGTCCCCCATAACAACAGTGGAGTGTTGTTCGTATACATGGCTCTGCTGATGTCCTCATACATATACTCAACTTCTTCATCTGGGTGTGACGAGGTCGGCGCAGATACCTGAACGACTTCGCAGATATTCTGAGTGTTAGGTACGCGACCCTGCTCGACACACTGTCGATGGTAATAATGTTGTTGATGAGTGACTTGTGAACGAGAAACCCGACACCACCTCGGGACTGTTGGTCGCCCTTAAGATGTCCCAGTGCAATCTACTAATTTCTTCTTCCAGCTCAACAATCTCTTCGTCCTCAAAGTGCGGATGTTGTGTGTTACCAGGGCCAGTGGTCGTCGTAGGGGTTGGTAGCCGTCCGTCTCCCGGGGATTCTTAGCACCCCTAGCCCCGCCGTCACCGTGGCTGCTACCGTAGCCAGGTTGTGTGTGAATTCATGAGAGGTTATCGCCATACTCGCCACGCTTGGTAGGCGGGTTAGCGAGCGCAGTACAGGGTGTTAAGACACGGAAATACTCTGCTGCCCATCTTCCGGTTGTATCCCTTAGCAGGCTCTTACTGTATCCACGGGCATGAGAGGAGGGGGTGACATTCTACTGCCGGCAGCCCACATACATTTAGTAAAATGTATCAAATATATCAGATATAACAGTCATCTTGTACCCATTACACAAGCTTTGCTCATCTTGGAACTAGATGATGCTGTGTGAATTGTCAAGCATTATTTATTTATGTATGCAACCGACAACGGCGGTGCGTATGTCCAAGCTAGCGAGGTCCTAAGACTGTCTTGTCAATAACTAAATATTCATGAAAATCTATGAATATCTACATGTTAGAAATATGAGCCTAAAATGACGATGAGAAAGGCAGAGTTAACTCTTAAGTGAAAGCAAAACGTAAATTATTCAAGCTATTGTATTGTATGTATAAGCAGGCACTGACTCAAAATTTCCTGAAGAATTCACATTACAACAATCTGATGTGGTCGTTCAACCCAAGTCTTCCGACGACATGACGCTCGATTCCAATTTAGACATTTTTGATTTATGTTATTTTAGATTAAAAATTAAATTTTTAGTTTTTTTTTTCAACTGGCGCTAGAAATGCTGGTTGTGATTTTCGATTGTGCTATTTTCGTTTGATTGCATGTATAACTGGTATAACTATCAACATCGTTTAGGACGACACGTCGTGCAGAGCAGTGTTATTGCTTGGTAGATTTTAATGTTGTAATGTAAAATGTATGAGATTGGGCTTGATTGTGGGAGTGCTATAATATTACGAAGAAAGTTTTCAGAAAACAGTACAGAAACAGTGTATAATAAATAATGTACGAACTTGTGCAAATAACTGTAGGCTCCTGTCGCTGATCCCGGATTGATATAGAACTTGTTCTCATGCTCATAGGCTTCAAACCGGTGCGTGTGCCCTGATATCAGTATGTCTACGTCCAGTTGTCGTTGCACCAGAGCCAGGGACTCCTCGTCTCCCCAGGGCACCACCTGGTGGCCGTGGATCAGGCCGATGCGGAACTGACCCACAGTTATCACTTTCTGTTCCGGATATGTTGACACCTGGAATTGATTTTACATTCTGTGAGTAATGAAGCTGGGGTTTAGTGGAGGCAAGACAAATTATGGTTAATTAGTAATGTTACTGCTCCTGGTCACCAACATGTGGTGAACCCTATGAAGGTGAGTTATAGCGCATTCAGTCAAAAAACAAGTGAAAGAGGCAAGTCATGTCAGAATAAAAAAGTGTAAAAGTAAGAAAAATAATACAATAACATGAATCACCTGACTTGTGTACAAAATGCAAACCAATTGTAACACTTTTTGTTTGCTTACTTAGAATTGATTTCTTAACAGAATTGGCTACAATTTATATTGACGGGAGTGGTCAACCATCTACAAAAAAAAGCTGTATAATACTGTATCAAGAAAAAAGTGAAAGTTTGTTTACATTTAGTACACATAAAATTTGGCTGAAGGCTATTATATTCATATCAATTTATTTATGAGAGTTTATGTATACTGTGGGGTGCTGGCAGTAGAATGTTACGCCTCCTCTCCTACCCGTGGTTGCAGTAAGAGCTTGCTAAGGGACACCCCCGGAAGATGGGCAGCAGCATCTTTCCTTATATCAACATCCCGTACTACGCTCACCAACCTGCCTGCCAAGCGTGGTGAGTATGGCAACTACCCCTCATGGAGATCCATGAGGGAGGCCTTAGTCCAGTAGTGGACATTTTACAGCTGAAATGATGATCATGATGATGATGATATACAAGTAGCTTTGGTTTCCATAATTTGATAAAATATGAGTATTGCTAAATTAATCTTAAATAGGTGCAACAGTAAGAGAGCACAATGACAACAAATAAATGTGAAACATTAGTACTTTAGATAAAATTGTTAATCTCCCTACTATGTATGTAACCCACCCAGTGGATATTAGGCTGTGGTGATAATGAAAGGTATCATAGTATATGAAATGTACATTACTTTTCATCATTCTCATCTACATCAGCCTGAGATCACCTACTACAGAAACAATATGCATTCACCTCATCAAAATCGCCCCTGACAACGTGCACGTCGCTGGCGAGAGTTTTGAGGTAGTCATAGGAGTCCTTGGTGCACAGGTTGCCGGTGCACAGGATGTGCTGGATGCGGCCGGGCAGGAGCAGCTTCTTGAACTTCGCCGGGAGGCTGCTGCAGCGGTGCGGGATGTGGAGGTCACCTAGCACTAACACTAACTGTAATAGGTAGATAAAATCCAGTTAGTCACTGCTAAGAGATCTCTTAATTAGATTACAAGATAGTTAATTGTATTCGTGGCCAGTGGAGTTAAAATCATAGTTGATACTTCAATCTTTTCCCATTTCCCCGAAATGGGTGTTTCTCTGTCAGAAATTTCGATGTAGTAGTTAGCATGCTTACCATTTTATTATAATAAGATTTGGAATGTCACCGGAGCTGAACTAATATTTAAATACCTATTTTTAAAGAGATCTAAACAATCTTTCTTTTTTGTGAAAATCTAAATTGTTTTGAATTCTGAATTTATTTAGCAACATTCACATGAATGAGAACGAGCGAGCTGGAAGTGGGGTTGCTAGGTCATTCTAAAAAGTGACGGATCCTACAATCGAGTTTTAGGTAATTCTTTAATTTGCACGAATGAGCCGACCAAATGAGTATGTACCAGTAGGTATGTACCTACCTAAATTTTGTACTTTATTTTTTTCTAATGTTATAATTTTAAAAAAGTGATTCCCCTTTGTCACGACATCGCTGCATCATCGCTACCTATCGCTACTCAATAAAGTACGACACATCTGGCAGCCCCGAAAAGAGAGCATTTTTGACAACTAGGATGCAACCAGTGATAACTTTGACTGATGCGTTTCAATTTTTGAACAAACATTTTATCCATGTCCATCTTAAAAAAGGTAGTAACAATACATTTCGGTATGCCAGGGACCTAAAACAAAAAATATAATTTAGTAAATTTGTTAATCAGTTTTTCCAAAATAATACAAACCTTTATCTCATAATGCATGTGGTTTGAAACATTTCTTAAATTTTAAAATGATTTTTCTTTAAATTTAGAGCACTCTGAAGCTCATGGGTTCATGCTTAAAGTATGGAAAATGTTTTGAGCACTATCTAAATGCTCTATGGAATTTATTTAGATTTTGGTCGATATTGCCATTGTTGAAAGTACGTTTTCCCGACTTTCCCCAATCCTTATCAATTTATGTACAATATCAATGGATAATGTACTTAGCCACAGTTTATGCAAATCAAACCTACACTATCTAACATTATTTACGTAACTTTAAATAACACGCGTACACAAGTAATTCAGGCATTGAAGTGGAAAGAAAGAATCATAAATGCTTGGTATTTCATTACATTTATTTATTTCGTACAAAAGACAAACAACAAAAATTAACAAATAGAGCACCGTAAAAATTTTGTCTCAGTGCCATGTAACATTACAGATAATTTTATAATCCAAGGCCTTACAATGGTCATTCATAGTCTTTACATAATAATATATCTAAATAACAACAAGGACAGACGAACGGACGGAAAAACAATTCAAATGACAAGACAATAAACAAAAACAATAAAATTAAAAGGCTTTAATACAAGCCTGTTTATTCCTTGACCTCAATAAAAGGACGGAGCGGCACGGAATAATTTCTTTTTATTGATGATTAATTGAACATTGACGTTTCTATGAACCACTTCAGTTCAAAAAATCACGAAATCTACCATAGTCAATCAATAGGCAGGTAATGGTATTTATTACAATACATACCCTAACTTATCTATATGAATACTAATATTTTTATACTACAGGTAATGTTTGTGAACTTGTGAGGTTGTAGGGGGTAATCTCTGTATCTACTGATCGGATTTTCAAAATTCTTTTACTAATAGAAAGCCACAGTATTTGTGGGTGTCATAGGCTATAAATTACCCCCCATCGAAGTGGGCACCGGGTCAGCTACTGTACCATAAGCAGGTGGATTTCTAAAGACCCGGGCAACATTATATACTTCGGCCCACTATTTGTTGTCTATGGTGCAGGTGTGGAAAAGAATAATTTCATGGTGTTGTGGGTGACACATTACGTAGATAAATTTAGTGTAAGTTATTAAATTGGCACCAGCTCGCATGGAAATGGAATCAATGGAATATGAGCTCGCTAGGAATCTCACTCTGTTGTTCTTCGTGGAACGCCTGCTCGATAAAGGCGAGCCGCGCACGTTGCACGATCTTTCCTGCCAGTTCGGTGCCAAGGGATTCACGAAGGAGATGCGCCAGATCGCTGGCGGGTCCCAGTCAGGGCTCAAGAAGTTCCTGGCTCAGTACCCGGCGTTGTTCAACATAGACGGGGACTATGTCGATATCAACACGTTCCAGAAGCACCCCTGCGGGGCTGGCGCCTCCTCCAACAACGACTACATCGAGGAGGCGAAGGACTACTTCGCGGGCAAGCTGGTGCAGTACGGGGACGGCACCGAGGTGCCCATCAAGAGCCTGCTCGGGCACCGCAGCCAGGCCTCGCCGCAGGTGCGCCACATCTCCGGCCAGCGCATCAAGGAGTTCAAGGACTTCCTGCTCAAGCACCCGGACGCCTTCCAGATCATCGACGACAACGTCGTTCTAGTCAGCGAGAATCACAGGAGAGGTAACGCACACACTAACTCTGAACAGTTCCACAATCTGCCGGTCGCCAACATCAACACGGATACTGCCCAGCAGCTATTGGACTATGTCGCGCAGTGCATTGAGGCTACAGGACCCGTGATGGTAGATCAACTCTTTCATCTGATCGTATCCCGCTTCCCGCAGGAATACTGGTATCAGATGTTCAAATCACCAGCTGATTTGAGTGCTTTTTTAAAGATTTTCTCTGATAGTTTTCATGTACAAGCTAATTTGGTCACACTCATAAGCAAACCAAAAATACCTGTTATGTATCTAAATGCAAAACCCAAACCAATATTGAAGACTGAGTCACCGAAACCTGTGGCCGATGATATAACTGCATCCCCTGTGCCCCCGCCTACTGTAGCTAGTCCGACCCCCTCAGATGGCACCAACAGCCCTGCTAACAGAATACTCAGCCCAGTTGAATCTCCCAGAGGGCCACAAGGCAATATTGCAAACCAAACACTCAAACAGAGAATAAACTCTATTGTCATTAAGAATTTGGCAGAAAATATGGTCAGAGACAGAGTCAACAATCATTTGAATGCCAGAGGAGCCGAGGAAGTAAATGGTACTCCGAGTCTGCGGAATAACTTGATGGGAGAAGCATGGCGGCAAAAAGTCATTCAATGCACTAATGTTATTGCTAATGTAAGAGAATGTGCAGCTTTGATGGACAGTATAATGCTCCCTAAACGCAATGCAAAGAGTATAGTCTCTTTTGATTGTGAAGGAATAAACCTTGGGCTAAAGGGAGTCTTGACCTTATGTCAGATTGCTACAATGAATGGAGAAGTGTACATCCTAGACATCCTGGCATGCCCGGCTATGGTCCAAGAAGGCAAAATCAAGGAGCTGTTGGAAAGCGAGAATGTTGTTAAAGTTATTCATGATTGCAGAAATGATTCGGTTAATTTACACAATCAGTTTGAAATAGTTCTCAAGAATGTGTTTGATACGCAGGCAGCCCATGCAGTGCTACAATTACAGCAGCAAGGAGTGCCTGTTTACAAGGTTAAAAACCTCAGTCTCAATGCCCTATGTGAACTGTATAATGCACCAATGAACCCTATGAAGGAACAGTTGAAAAACGTCTACCGCCGGGACCAGCGCTACTGGGCGAGGCGCCCATTATCCAAAGACATGATCATTTATGCTGCATCAGATGTGCTCTCCCTGGTTAACCCGGCGATATACGCCTACATGTCCGGCAACATAAGGGCAGAGAACCAACAACTATTTGAAGAGCTAAGTAATGAGCAGGTATTCATGCACATACAGCCAACAGAAGTCAAACTCCGCAAAAGGCAGAGGAAAATCAACACTGAAGTTGGGGAATTGAAACAAAAATTGGCTGAATCGACTAAGAATATTGTGCTGAGCAATAGGGAAATAAGATTGCTTAGATATCTAGAACTGACTGAAGAAGAAAAGGAGAAACTAAAAGGATGTCACAAAATATCTAAGAAATTGGAGAAACTTGAAGCCATTGGCCAAGATAGGGATTCCGATTCTGATGATGACGAGAAAGAAAATGAAATGATGAGTTTAGAATCTAACCCTTCTGACCCTATATCATCCCCACACTCCACACAGCCGCCGAGTCTCACTGAATCCATGCAGATGATGGATGAAATCCTATCGGATACAAGCATGGACAAAGTGGAGAAGATAAACCGCCTAGAAGCAATCCTCTCCGCCGTAGCCCCGCTGAGCGGCGAGCTCGAGGACAAGTTCTCGCAAACCATGGAACAGACGTTGCCACTGCTCAAGAACAAAGATTGGTCCAACCTGAGCCAAATTTTGAACATTGGAGAACCGGACAGGAAGAACTGTTCATGTAGATGCCATAACAACCACTCTGTTGATGACGTGAAGTGTATTGATCTCAAAGAAAGCCAGAAGGCCGAGGTCGGTTCGCAGACCCTCAGCACGGGGGACATCGTAATCACGCGGATTCATTTCCGGGAGGAGGACAAGGCAAACGAGCGCATTCTAGACGCCACTCCCCCCAGCAAAAGGGCCGTTAACAACATGTCCTGATGTCGCTCCGCCTTCTTACAACTTCAGATTACCTGAGTGCCACAATTGATTTCACTCGGTCTGTAATGTGATCATTTTATACTTAGTTTAATTTAAAGATGTTGCTCTCCCCTCATTGATTGAACCGATCGCTCTGCTAGTTTAGCTGGGGTGAGGTACCGGTGCGACTGAATCAGATAGAATAAATTAAGTGTGCCGCGAGGTCGTGCATTGCCAAGTGTGTGAGCGCCTACGCTATTTGTTCATTTGAGCGGAGACGAGCGTGTACACTCGAATAAATGCAACATATGCATACTGTAGACGGCTACTAAGTTCCTGCTAAAGGAATTGACAGTATTTGCTGGAACTTTTGTACTTTTACTTTATTTATTTTGGCTATTGCCTGTTAGGTATCCAAACATTTATGTGATAAACTTCAAGGCCTCTTTTGCTCTCGTTCTACTTTGAATTGTAAATAAGATAACATGCATAATCTTCCACTTCGGAATCACGATAATTCTCGAGTGTTTCGATAGGATTTTAGTGAAGTAATTTATAAAACGACTTATTTATTTTATAGAAAGTTGGGGCAATTTTTTGCCGCCAACGATCACTGAAGGGCAATAATAGGTATACAACAAAGTAACGTAAAATATTTATCAGAAATGTTTAGACTAAAATATTTTTAATCCAAATGGTTAAGGGATAGAGTTTATTGTGAGCGAGTGTAGTGCAAGTGGTGCTTGTCGCACGTTCCGTTGATTGTGTTTCGTAGTGACTTCGCCTGACACCTGTTCATAAGACGTAGACTGTATTTGCAATGGATCTTTGTGATGAATAACCCTAAGGTTGTAACATTATTCTTTAAGTGAAACTAATCATTTGTGCCTTCGAGTCATATCCAACGAATGCCTTTATTATATTGTGAATTTGTAGAAACTTTTTATACATTGTATTTATGTGGTAGATGAACACAAAGGTTTAGAGAAAATATTGTTTATCATTATCTATCACCTAGAATAATGTTTATACTTAAAATTTTATCTACCACAAAACAAATGGGTTTATTATATTGTACCTAACATAAATTAATAGTTTAACCCACACAGTATTTCTATAAGCTTCTTAAGTATTTAACAATGTTATATTTAGGCCTGTTGGTAAAATTCAATAGTTTATATTGTGTTATTTGATATGATAACAAGATGTGGATTATACCTGTCTATTTTGAAAATTAGAGATGGTTGCTTATGTATCCATTTATGTTTTCACCTCTATCTCTATTATTTTATCAGTATTGTAAGCTACCTAGCTACTTGAACAGATTAATTGTAAAGCCATGCTGGTATTTTTTTTGTTTTTCAATGAAATCTGTACACTCCAAAATGAAATGCTCTTCACATGTTTTCGCAACAATTATGGTTGAAAATATGCGTAAACTTGCTTAAATTTTAGGTGCCTTACTATTTGCACAGCATGAAATGTATTTTCATTTGCATAACTTGTTTGTTAAATATTTTATCAGTGCCACTAATAGGTTTTATTAATTTTAAGGAGCATTTTTAGTCAATTTAAGCATAATCACTTTCTGTTTTATATTTAGCTATCCACAATATCAAAAGTTGTGTAACTTAACTCGAAAATTCGCTTTCGAAAAGTCGTTTAAACTGTAACACGGCAATTAGCCGGTCAGCTGTTTGCGCATCGTTTATGTTTATTACATTAAAAAGTTTAAAAAATAAATTATGTTTCATTAAATTCCAGTTAAAATTTAAAATCGGTTTCTTAACTTAGAACGGTTTTAGGGTTGCGTACGTTGTTTCTAATAATGATAATAATAATCATCATCATCATTCCAGCCGTAAAATGACCACTACTGAACACAGGCCTCCCTCATGAGTCCATGAGGGGTCGTTGCCATACTCACCACGCTTGGCAAGCGAGTTAATGAATTATTTCTAATGATGTAGGAAGGTACCTCCACACCTTTATAGTTGGTCAGTCACTAAAACCGGACAAGTACGAGTTGGACTCGCACACGAAGGGTTCCGTACCATCCTGTGTAAATATTTCAAGCGTCTACCTGTTGCCGTTATTAATATCAAGCAAAAAAGTCATGTTTGTTGTATACTTAGTCTGGCCATAAATACTGTTACAATTAAAAATAAACAAAATATTACATTTGAGTTTGGAACCTGTTATTTTTATATGATTGTTCATTGAGTTTTCTCATTTTGGCGCCAATAAATTTACAATATTTTGCGATATTAAAATGGAGTGGGATGATAAAGAGAACCGAATCGCTGTGATTGCATTACACAAAGTAGGTATGGAGCCAAATGCAATTTTTAAAACTCTCCATACGCTTGGTATTAGTAAAATATTTGTGTACCGGGCTATTAATAGGTTCAATGAGAACTCCTCTGTTTGTGACAGAAAAAAATCTGGCCGTCCACGTAGTGTTCGTACGAAAAAGGTGGTCAAAGCAGTAAGGGAAAGAATTCGAAGAAATGCTGTCCGAAAGCAAAAGATTTTATCTCGGGAGATGAAGATAGCACCTAGAACCATGTAGCGTATTTTAAAAGATGACTTAGAACTTGCAGCCTATAAGAGACGTACTGGTAATTTCTTAACTGATATTTTAAAAAAGAATAGGGTGGTAAAATCGAAACAATTACTGAAGCGGTACGCAAAGGGAGGTCACAGAAAAATTTTGTTAACGAATGAGATTTTTTTTACAATTGAGCAATATTTTAACAAACAAAATGACCTTATTTATGCTCAAAGCTCTAAGGAAGCTTCCCAATTAGTCGACAGAGTGCAATGTGGGCACTATCCGACTTCAGAGATGGTTTGGTGGGGTATTAGCTATGAAGGAGTAACTGAGCCATAATTTTGTGAAAAAGGTATCAAAACATCGGCACAAGTGTATCAAGATACCATTCTTGAGAAGGTAGTGAAGCCCCATAACAACACCATGTTCAATAACCAACAATGGTCCTTCCAGCAAGACTCGGCGCCGGGTCATAAAGCTCGGTCTACGCAGTCTTGGTTGGAAACGAACATTTCGGACTTCATCAGAGCTGAAGACTGACCGTCGTCTAGTCCCGATCTTAATCCGCTGGATTATGATTTATAGTCAGTTTTAGAGAGTACGGCTTGCTCTAAACGCCATGATAATTTGGAGTCCCTAAAACAATCCGTACGATTGGCAGTGAAGAATTTTCCCATGGAAAGAGTGCGTGCTTCTATTGATAATTGGCCTCAACGTTTAAAGGACTGTATTACAGCCAATGGAGACTACTTCGAATAAGCTTTTTATATTTTAAATTGTTTTATATTTATGTATTATACTAACAGACTGTAAAAGTAATAAATGTTATTTGCAAGAGAAAAAAAATGTTTTTCTTTGTTTCAGTATTTATGGCAAGACTAGGTATATCCTTAAATATTTTTTATTCTGTTTTTAGTATTTATTTTGTTGTTATTAGCTATAGTTATAGAAATATATCATTTGTGAAAATTTCAACTGTCTAGCTGTCACGTTCATGAGATACAGCCTGGTGACAGCAGACAGACGGATAGCGGAGTCTTAGTAATAGGTTACTGTTTTTTCCCTTTGGGTACGGAACCCTAAACACAGACGCTGTTTAGCGAGAGTGTAAAGAACACAAAGTTTCTCGAAATCTGTGGTAGAGAAACATTGTTATTTATTTGCTTTGTAGCTAAACCAACACGCGTGAGTGCCAGCAGTAGAAGGTCCTCCTCTTGCCCGTAGATGCAGTAAGAATCCGCTAAGGGAGGATAGGCAGCAGCGTCTTTCCGTGTATCAACATCACGTACTGCGCTGGCGAACCCGCCTGCCAAGCGTGGTGTGTATAGCAGCAACATTATACTCATCGTGAGCAGGTGATTTGAATGGATCTCCGTAGGACCCTAGACCTACGGAGATCCATGAGGTAAGCCTGTGTCCAGCGGTGGATTTTGGACATGAACTGCTAAGATGATGATGATTTACGCATACCTACCTACCCGTGTTAAATGTGCACGGAAGTCGCGAAAAAAAAGGAAAAACCCGATGCATAGTAAATGATTGTAAAATTCGAAATTACAATCGATTTATTGAAGTAACTGAGGGTGATAGTAATACACGATAACTATTTACGTCCTTACAGACTAAAATCGAAGTAGATCGTTATCTTCATGGCCGTATCAGCTTCGTGCGAAAGTTAAACGATCGAATAAAAGAATACTTACACGCAATATTAAGCGCCGTCGCTCGCCCGCTTGCATAATATCACCCGTAAAATTGTCTTGGCATTAATATTCTCACACCTCTTCTACCCGCCTTATTCAATGAGTAGAAAGTGCAATAGATAGGCACTTACCTGCTTGTAATAATTAGGCATGACTTAGGAAGGAAAAAGCCTGTAGGTAGATACCTATACAATAATTTTGGCAAAAAAATACAATGTAAGTATTTGTAATATGTTACAGGCTATTTCCTAATTAATTAATGGCATTATTGGAAGGTACTATTAGTACCAAGGAAATAGCCTGATCAATTATAGAAAGGTAACTACCTATGTAGATTTATTATTTTAATAATCACTAACTGACCCGGCGAACAAGAAGAATCAAGAATCAAAAAATACTTTATTCAGTGCGGCCGCATGGACCTTATTGACGCGTCACAAATTACAAAATAAAACACACAAATAAATAGAATAAAGCACATAATTGAATCTGTTCACTTCAGATGACACGCGAGTTAGGAAAAGAAGTGAACAGAAGAACCTAACTCGGTCGTTATAGTCATCATTTAACAATTTTATTTTGTCTTATGTTACGTTTGACGGAGTTGGAGCAGATTCCGTCCCAAGTGGTTTTGTCCTCTAGGTAATCTGATATTTTATAATAAGCTTTATTGCATAGATTGCGTTTAATAATGTTATCTTCTATGTTCTATGAACTTCGTATCGCATCTATAATTACAGCCACCACTTACAACTTACCCTACAACTACCCTACTACTGTCCTACAAATACCCTACAACTACGCTACAACTAACTCTGAAACATGTGTTTAATATTTTATTATATACAAAATTTCATTTCCTATTTTAACCCCTCCTGATTTAATTTACGCAACGAAAAGTAGCCTATGTCCATCACCATGGTCTAATCTACTCCTATACTAAAATTCATCTATACAATAAAATATATTTTTCATTTCTCATACTCCGAAAGTAGTGTTGTTTTGATATGATTATTGGGTGGAAAATGCTGCTTCCCTCCATAGAAAGGGAAGAACTCATACAAACTTCCCAACTAAGGGCCGGAATGAACTTTAAAAATAGAATGCTGTCAGCTATGTATGAAGAGTTTTATGTCAAAAAAAACTAATAATAAAAAAATGCTGCGGCCATGTGACTTTCCATCCAAACCAAACAGCCAGTGTGAACTTAGCGCAAACTTCTTTGAGCGGAATAAGCCGCAACAATTACGCGGTGAGTTCCTTATTAAAAATTTAAAAAGTCGACATAAATTGGCGGGATAGTAATCTGTTATGTATCTGTGACGGAATTCAAAAAATAGGTCCATAATTGACAATTAATTTTAAATAGTAACTACTAATATTATTATATAATAACAATAAATAGTTTAGATAAACAACTAGTTTTATTTTCCTCATATTCGAAATGAAAAGTAGTGTTTAACACGGGTAAAAGAATCAATTCCTACTCGGACTATTGCTATAGCCGCCCTCCTCGCTACGCTCGGGCGTTTAAATACCTCGGGAATTAATTCTTTCGACCCTCGGTTAACAATTTACTATATTGATAACACCATGTTATAAGTCGAGTAGGTATTATAGTAAAATAGTAGTTATTATTATATTATAAAATCTAGATATAATTTACAAAAATGCAGTTCAGAGTTTATCCTTTGAAGAACTTGTAGGCAGTTGTACTAGTTGTAGGAACATTTGCTCTTACCTCAGATAGAAGCTTTTACGCGGCTGGAGACAATTTGTTCAAAACCGTTATTATTCTAAGACCAAATGTAATGTAGTGCCATCTGTTGGAGATTAGAGAAAATTAGTGTGGTGTGGACGCAGTCGTTCTTAATTAGGTCGTAATTAATGTTAGATTATATTAAAATTGTGAATTTATTTATATGTATGTGTATCGCAGTGCCGCCTGCGCCACACAATACGGGCGCCACTGAAAACCAGCGCTCCAGCAGCCCTTGTGCTGATGTAGCAAATGCTGAGGGGTAGCCTTATTGTTTTCACCTCTCTATCATGTAATTAAATAACTGTATCTGTAATGTATGTAAGTGATTGTGATAACAATAAAACTTTTTCTATTCTATTCTTCTTCTTATCTAGAAGTCAATCAGTGCTTGTCAAAACTATGTCAATGTCAAACAAAATCAAAACAATCAAACGGTGGACTGGAGAAATAGTCTGTTTGGATTTGAAATTGGGATTTAGTTTAAAAGTTTTACAATTTCGTAATAATTGTGATTTTTATCGTCTAATCTATGAAACGCACGTTATAAATAAGTGCACTAACATGGAAGACTTCGATATATTTACTGATCAAATTGAGTTCACGAAACCGTTGTACAAGAATGTACTGCACAAGTTGGTTTACGAAGCGCCTCCGACACCTAGTGCACCAAACTACCAAAGTAAGTACCTAATTAATAAGGATTTACCAAACCTTTATCTGCTCATAGGTGACTAATTAAAAAACTGTTCATCTGGGAAACTGTGTTTCACTTCACCATAGTCCTTAGACATATTTTTCCTATTTTGATACAATACACCTAATCTTATCTTAGGAAGTCCTAAGACTATTAATTTATCACTCCTAAGTACTCATGCATACCTAATACACAATGTAGATCCATTTCTCTTAGATCTTTGTTACAGGCATGTCTGGAAACGAAAACGTGTGTGACCTTTTATCTTTATTACTAGCTTATTTAATTTGACCCTACAGTACTTAGCACAAATTATTAATTTATTTTATGGATGCCTAACAGAAGAAGCACTTGACATATATTATTACTTCATCATTTCAGCCATAAAACATCCACTAATGAACAAAGACCTCCCTCATGGATCTCCATGAGGGGTAGTTGCCATACTCACCACGCTTGGCAGGCGGGTTGGCGAGCGCAGTATGGGATGTTGATATATGGAAAGATGCAGCTGCCCATCTTTCGGAGGTATCCCTTAGCAGGCTCTTACTGTATCCACGGGCATGAGAGGAGAGGCAACATTCTACTGCCGGCGCCCCACGGCTAATTACTTAATTCAATACAATCATAAAAACTATGAGAATTATATATAAATTGTACCACAGCACACCCCTACTGCAGCACAGCAGGTGGTGGTCCAGAAAGGCGCATGTTACTCCCTGATAATGTAGCATTTTTTAAGTAAAGATCTTTTAAAATTAGTCCATTAGTTTTTCAGTTTACAATCATCTAATACTACAAATCTATGAATATAAATACTTTTCATGCAATGGAATATATCTGGTCTTCCTAGGTGGACAAAAACTGTTAGCGGAAGAGTGTTTAGCTGATAATGATGATCTAAAGTGCACCTTTCATCTGAGTGAGGCTGTGTCCTCATCCATACGGACGATGGCCATATACCGTGAAGAACAGATCAAAGCTGCAGGTACGCTATACATTATTTATACATTCAGGAATCAATTTATAATGAAATAATACAATATTAATGATAAGTACATGCTTAGTACATGTATGAGCTGAATTGGCTCCTAAACTATTTAAAACTGTATTTCAGGAACCAGTGGGTTTTCTCAGATATTCACCTTAAGTTATTAAAGTCTCATTTGTACTTTTGTCAAATATTTTTTTCTTTTAGGTAATAAACTGCATAAGATAACCAACTATCTGAAACCAATTGATGACCTGACAAAGGCACATGCTTTGTAAGTATTTGTAAAGCAACTCTGTATTGTTATCATAAATTTGAAACCATTTCAAATCTTCACTATTTGATCATCATCATCCAGAAACTGTTTGTTTTGCCATATAGTTATGGAGACATGCTAACATAATTGCCCAGAACTGGGACCACTGTAAATCAAATAAAAAGAACTTTTTTTTTCATAGCACCGAATTTAAGCAACAACACAGGTGGAAACATAAATAAGCAGAGCAGAGCTCTCACCGAATGGTGACCAAGGACTGGCCAACCAAGTTGTGAATGTCCGATGGTGCTGGTGGACAACATTTGCCAGGTTGCTGGAAAGTCCTGACGGCGCACAGCACAGGCCTGGCTCAAGTGGCATTTGCCAAGGGAGGCCTACACCCAGCAGTAGTTACCTATGGGCTGTGGATGGTGATAATGATGAAAAAAAATAACAAATGCTATTGTGTGTATGATAAAAGCTTTCTCCAAGTGTGCCTACAGATTTCTATCTCAAGCTGTATAATGTATACCAGCCTTTGCACTTGTATGTATGTATGTGTGTGTGTGACTCCATTTTCCGCATTTAGATTCCAAGGTGGTCCATTATGCGTGAAGTGTCTGGCTAGCATAGCCAGCCAGCCCTACTCCAACCAGAAGCGCAGAATCTTCCTGGGATCGTCACAGGCTTCACAGAGTGACCTCGGTTGATCGAGAATCTGTTGTCGTTGTGCTGTTACTCCCTCGCATTCCAGGACTACGTGGGCAGCTGATTTGACAGCCTTTACACTAGTCTGAATTAATTACAGGTCAAAATCTGAACAAGAACTGTTTGACCTCCTCTCACCATTGGCAGACATCAACAAATCTCTGAAGAAACTGCAAATAGAAGATGTGCCGTTCCACAAGCGATACCTGAGGTTTTCCAAGGAGAATAATGTTGACAACTTTCAGAGAATACTGAAAGAGCTACCTAAAGGTATTGTGGAGCAATTTGATCATTTGAAATAAAAATACATACTAAATACTGCAGTCATCAACTGCTATTCATGCTGTACAAGATAAATAATAAATAATGCTGGACAAATCACACAGCATCATCTAGCCCCAAGCTAAGCAGAGCTTGTGTTATGGGTACTAGATGACTGATATACTTAATACATTATAATCTACAATTTTTTTTTATTCTACATTATAGAACACATCCAGAACACCCTAAACAAATATCTGAAGATCATACATTCATTTGTCTCTAGGCGGGAATCGCACTCGCAACCTCTTGCGTCGCAAGCGGACCTTCGCCCGCTTCGCCACAGAGGTCATCAAAGATGCTGCAGTGCCTGGGACATTGATAGAGCTTGCCCAGCACCTAAACCATCCTTCCAGCTTAGTTGGCTATTAGTGAGGGCCCTGTTCTTTACTGGTCAATATGTCTCAAGCTAAGTCGCGGGTTGCCTTACGATGTTTTCCTTCATCGTTAAAACACGTTTTAAATGTGCACATACTTTTTTCAAGACAGAAAAAACCCATGGTGCACGGCTGGTTCGAACCCACAACCTTTGGATCGAAAGTCGGGGGTAGATACCTCTACGCCTACTTTTGATAATGAATGCTCTTATGAGTCTCTTAAAAAACATTTTTTTTTAATGGTTCTCAAAACCGAACTTTTTACATGAAATCAACTTATTTAACATACTGACTTAGATACATAATTTAGTAAAATTATATACATTTCAGCAAATTAAAAAAAATTGTTTGTACTTTCTATGATTTATGAGTATGTTTATGAAATTTTGGTATCTATTCTGGCTTCTACAGTACAAGCATTATTTTTTGCGACTAGAACACTTATCGTTAAACCTTATAACATGATTATTATCCAAATTGACCAACACAGGCTGGGCTGGGTACACGCCTCCCTTAGTTTGTGCCATTCACCGCGGTCCTGTGCCAGTCGCAACCACTGACGCCTTGCGACGTGAACTATGGTTCACGTCGCGGGGCGTCAGTGGTTGCGACGTCAGTGACTCCATAGAGACTAGACTAGGCGAGGTTAGACGACTCCATAGAGTCGTCCAACCTCGCTACTGGTCGCCCGACTCTTTATAATGATTGATTACTATTAATTAATTGATCACTAGTTTTTTAGAGTTCCGTACCCAAAGGGTAAAAACAGGACCCTATTACTATGACTCCGCTGTCCGTCTGTCTGTCACCAGGCTGAATCTCATCAACCGTGATAGCTAGACAGTTGTAATTTTCACAGATGATGTATTTCTGTTGCCGCTATAACAACAAATACTAAAAACAAAATAAAATAAATATTTGAGGGGGCTCCCTTAAAACAAACGTGATTTTTTCAACGGTGTTTTGCTCGATATTAATAACGGCAACAAGTAGACGCTTGAAACATTCACAGAATATTTAGAACTGAAAATCACAACCAAAAGTGGGTGGTACTTAAAAACAAGTTGTTTTGCCAAATAATGGTGTGGATTCCTTCGTGCGCGAGTTGACTCGCACTTGGCTGATTTTTTATTTGTTATAATTCCGTTCCAGAGTGGACAGTGGTCCAGCTGACAGCTGCCTACAACCCCAATGAGAACTTGAAGCCGGTCGCCGAGTACCGCGAGGAGATCCACTCCCTCTACCTCAGTGTGCTCACCAACGACTACCTGGACGAAGTGGGACCCTTCACCATCGATGTCCCAGCTAATGTCACTAAAGGTATCGTCATTTCAGCCGTAAAACGTCCACTACTGAACGGGTTGGCGAGCGCAGTACGGGATGTTGATACACGGAAAGACGCATGCTGCCCAACTTCCGGAGGTATCCCTTAGCAGGTTCTTACAGCATCTACCGGCATGAGAGGAGAGCTAACATTCTGCTCTAGTTATCATTGAATTTATAGCACTAAGAAACTAAAATCCTAAGTCTCGACCACCGCCGGAAGGTCGTTTGCATCTCGACCTTTTATAGGTTTCTTTTCGGAGAGTGTTCTCAGCAGCTCCACAACCTGATACCACCATCTCCATTCTACTCCAAGACTAACCGACGCACGGAGCAATACGGATCGGATCCCACTGCTGGGCAAAGGCCTTCCCTTTCTCCATTCGTCTCGCTCCAGAGCGATAGTTCGCCATTCCGGACAATAGGCGTCAAGTTCATCCCGCCACCTGCGCTCGGGCCGGCCGCGTGCTGTGAATGTGTGTCCTGTCCTGTGGCTGTCTTAGCCCGCATTTCATACAACATGCGGAACACGTGTCCGGCCTAGCTCAGATAATTGAATGTGTGTTCTATTGACTGGTACATTCGCAGAGGGAGAGAGGCCGCTCTTCACAGAGCTGTACTCTATCCTGGAGGACAACTACAAGACCATAGACAACGCGCAGTTCCTGAACAACGAGCGGCAGGTTCAGAACTACTGGAGCCGGCGCGAGGACGTCGACCTCCGGCTGATGGTGAGACGCATTCTTTACCAAATTAGACAACTACAAGACCATAGACAACTACAAGACCATATACAACTAGAAGACAATAGAATATTACAAGACCATAGACAACTACAAGACGATAGAAAACTGCAAGACCATAGGCTACCACAAGACCGGAGATGGTTGATAGAAAACTTTTAAAACTATTATTGACTTTACTTTACTTTAATAATTCCAAATAACGCAATTAAGTTTTTAGTCTATGATGCGTCCAAAGCTGCGGATATAAACTAGCCTTCATATGTGTAGTCATGCACGCCTGTGAGGCGTTCACGCGGTACATAAACATTCATACTCAACGATAAAATCCTTCTAGATCTTCCTTTCTTCCTCGGGGTTAAATTTATAAATTCTAGGACCAAAGATTTAAGTCCCTGTTAATTTAACCATAATTATTTAAGTTGAACTTCTACAAAATTCTATTTATTAAATAATGTCAAGCCACGGTAATTTCAATTCAGTGATAACATGTCCCGAAAATACGGAAAAACCAAGTTACAGAGCAAGATGATAATTATAATAAATAAATAATAATGTCGCGTAGATGACATTTATAGAAGAAGTGAAAGGTAAGGTTTCTTGTTCGCTTCTTTTCCTCCCTTGGAAAAAAAGCGAACGAATTCAATTGTGCTCTATTAAATTTAAATGTGTCTTGTTCTTCTTTTGTAAATTGACTATTCTATGTAGCTTTTTGCTCTATTGAACAAACACTTAATGACTTTGACTTTCATTCACGTAGTTTACTGTATGGGTTGTCAGAGCGTGATCAACGTGATGGACAAGGACTGGCTCGGCGGCTGGAGCTGCCTGCTGACCGGGCGCCTGGCGGACGGCGCGTGGCGGGCCAGGGTCGCGCGCGCCGTGGACGCCGCCGTCGAGGACTGGGGGTGAGTGGTGTAGGGGACCTCTCCAGGACTGGCTCGGCGGCTGGAGCTGCCTGCTGACCGGGCGCCTGGCGGACGCCGCCTGGCGGGCCAGGGTCGCGCGCGCCGTGGACGCCGCCGTCGAGGACTGGGGGTGAGTGGTGTAGGGGACCTCTCCAGGACTGGCTCGGCGGCTGAAGCTGCCTGCTGACCGGGCGCCTGGCGGACGCCGCGTGGCGGGCCAGGGTCGCGCGCGCCGTGGACGCCGCCGTCGAGGACTGGGGGTGAGTGGTGTAGGGGACCTCTCCAGGACTGGCTCGGCGGCTGAAGCTGCCTGCTGACCGGGCGCCTGGCGGACGCCGCGTGGCGGGCCAGGGTCGCGCGCGCCGTGGACGCCGCCGTCGAGGACTGGGGGTGAGTGGTGTAGGGGACCTCTCCAGGACTGGCTCGGCGGCTGAAGCTGCCTGCTGACCGGGCGCCTGGCGGACGCCGCGTGGCGGGCCAGGGTCGCGCGCGCCGTGGACGCCGCCGTCGAGGACTGGGGGTGAGTGGTGTAGGGGACCTCTCCAGGACTGGCTCGGCGGCTGGAGCTGCCTGCTGACCGGGCGCCTGGCGGACGCCGCGTGGCGGGCCAGGGTCGCGCGCGCCGTGGACGCCGCCGTCGAGGACTGGGGGTGAGTGGTGTAGGGGACCTCTCCAGGACTGGCTCGGCGGCTGGAGCTGCCTGCTGACCGGGCGCCTGGCGGACGCCGCGTGGCGGGCCAGGGTCGCGCGCGCCGTGGACGCCGCCGTCGAGGACTGGGGGTGAGTGGTGTAGGGGACCTCTCCAGGACTGGCTCGGCGGCTGAAGCTGCCTGCTGACCGGGCGCCTGGCGGACGCCGCGTGGCGGGCCAGGGTCGCGCGCGCCGTGGACGCCGCCGTCGAGGACTGGGGGTGAGTGGTGTAGGGGACCTCTCCAGGACTGGCTCGGCGGCTGGAGCTGCCTGCTGACCGGGCGCCTGGCGGACGCCGCGTGGCGGGGCAGGGTCGCGCGCGCCGTGGACGCCGCCGTCGAGGACTGGGGGTGAGTGGTGTCCCCTACACCACTCACCTCCATGTGCTGCCGTGCGATACGCACGATGTGATCGCACCAATTCTACTGATTAACACGGGCGGGTAGTAGTGTAATCTCTACAATCAGGGATTCCCAAACTAGGGGGCGTAGGGAAATTTAGCGGGGGGCGCGAGCCGCTTGCGCCGCACCAGCGCATCAGCGCGCCCTCCGCTCGGCCCGCGCAGTCGGCCGTCACTGGTCATGGTAACACATACACACTTCCGCACTCTTTAAATCTAAATCTCAAATTTAAGTCGCTGCCCGCGTCTATCTGTCTCTCTGTTTAGCTTTCTTCTCCTCCTAAGCCACGCAACGGATTTTGATGCGGTTTTCACTAATGCCAATTCTAAGCGATATTCGTTGAAGGCCGTTCAGGTCCTACAGCCGTAGGACGTCCACTGCCGCGCTAGGCCGCCCTCATGGATCTCCTAGGACGGGGTCATGAAGGGGCTGTTGCCATACTCGCACCACGATTGACAGGCGGGTTGGCGAGCGCACAGCGGGATGTTGATACACAGAGAGACGCTGCTGCCCACCTTCCTGAGGTATCCCTTGGCGAGATCCCCACAGCGCACACCCCACGTTATGATATGCCTACATAATTTTTTAATTATGCCATCTCATGTTCCAGCTTCATACGCCTCACGAAAAAGCAAAGGGTCTTACTTTACAACCTCACGGAATCCTGCCAAGCCCTCTCCTCGCACCAGATCAAGTCGTGCATCCGCCGCGTCCTGACGGAGCACGGTGACGTCACCAGCGTGCGACAAACGCTGCGGCCGTGCGACAGATGCACCAAAGAGTTCGTTCTCGTCAGCGAGCTGTGCTTGAAGTGTCTGTCGCAGGCGTTCGAGGCGGTGCATCACTTCAGCCTGGCGGACGGCATCCGCGCGTTCGCGCAGGTCGCCTCGCGCGTGAAGGACGGTGCGGAGTGGGCGGGCTTGAAGAAGGCCAAGCGGCATCCTGTCGTGTTGATCGTTGACGAGGTGAGGCGCTTTGTTCCGGTTCTAGTTTATTTATTCATATGCAAAATAATACGTCTTTTGTATTATTATTACTCACGGCAGAATGGAGGTGTTTAGGTTGAGATATTGTTTGTGTGCTATGTGTACCGAACAACGTTATTATTTTATGCAATATTAACGGGATATTTACCATGATTTGAGTCTTTTGAGTTTCTGTGAGTTTGTTTGAAAAACGGTGCCCAAATATCGGGAAATTCGATAAGACTTAAATCATTCTAAATATCCGTAAATATTTCATAATAGTGTTCACAACCATGATGGCGTCAAAGGTTATAAGATTATTATACTTTTTTAAATCTCTGTAGAAAAAAAAATAGTTACAAGGAACATTACAGTTTTTCAGCCATTACTATCCTACTGAAGGGTAACGGCCCGCCTTCGTTCCGATCCTCGCGACTACACGCAGTCACAGGCTACAATCTTTTCAATTCCAGATGCTAGACACGTTCCCGTGGGAAACGCTGCCGCTACTGAAAAACCACCCCGTGTCGCGCGTAGAGAACGTGCACTTCCTGTACCACCTGTACTGCACGCACCGCGCGCGCGTCGTGGACGGACACGTCGAGATAGCGGGCGACGCGGGCCGCTACGTCATCAACCCAGGTAACGTCACTTCCTGTACCACCTGTACTGCAAGCACCGCGCGCGCGTCGTGGACGGACACGTCGAGATAGCGGGCGACGCGGGCCGCTACGTCATCAACCCAGGTAACGTCACTTCCTGTACCACCTGTACTGCACGCACCGCGCGCGCGTCGTGGACGGACACGTCGAGATAGCGGGCGACGCGGGCCGCTACGTCATCAACCCAGGTAACGTCACTTCCTGTACCACCTGTACTGCAAGCACCGCGCGCGCGTCGTGGACGGACACGTCGAGATAGCGGGCGACGCGGGCCGCTACGTCATCAACCCAGGTAACGTCACTTCCTGTACCACCTGTACTGCAAGCACCGCGCGCGCGTCGTGGACGGACACGTCGAGATAGCGGGCGACGCGGGCCGCTACGTCATCAACCCAGGTGACGTCACTTCCTGTACCACCTGTACTGCACGCACCGCGCGCGCGTCGTGGACGGACACGTCGAGATAGCGGGCGACGCGGGCCGCTACGTCATCAACCCAGGTGACGTCACTTCCTGTACCACCTGTACTGCACGCACCGCGCGCGCGTCGTGGACGGACACGTCGAGATAGCGGGCGACGCGGGCCGCTACGTCATCAACCCAGGTAACGTCACTTCCTGTACCACCTGTACTGCACGCACCGCGCGCGCGTCGTGGACGGACACGTCGAGATAGCGGGCGACGCGGGCCGCTACGTCATCAACACAGGTGACGTCACTTCCTGTACCACCTGTACTGCACGCACCGCGCCCGCGTCGTGGACGGACACGTCGAGATAGCGGGCGACGCGGGCCGCTACGTCATCAACCCAGGTGACGTCACTTCCTGTACCACCTGTACTGCACGCACCGCGCGCGCGTCGTGGACGGACACGTCGAGATAGCGGGCGACGCGGGCCGCTACGTCATCAACCCAGGTGACGTCACTTCCTGTACCACCTGTACTGCACGCACCGCGCGCGCGTCGTGGACGGACACGTCGAGATAGCGGGCGACGCGGGCCGCTACGTCATCAACCCAGGTGACGTCACTTCCTGTACCACCTGTACTGCACGCACCGCGCGCGCATCGTGGACGGACACGTCGAGATAGCGGGCGACGCGGGCCGCTACGTCATCAACCCAGGTGACGTCACTTCCTGTACCACCTGTACTGCACGCACCGCGCGCGCGTCGTGGACGGACACGTCGAGATAGCGGGCGACGCGGGCCGCTACGTCATCAACCCAGGTGACGTCACTTCCTGTACCACCTGTACTGCACGCACCGCGCGCGCGTCGTGGACGGACACGTCGAGATAGCGGGCGACGCGGGCCGCTACGTCATCAACCCAGGTGACGTCACTTCCTGTACCACCTGTACTGCACGCACCGCGCGCGCATCGTGGACGGACACGTCGAGATAGCGGGCGACGCGGGCCGCTACGTCATCAACCCAGGTGACGTCACTTCCTGTACCACCTGTACTGCACGCACCGCGCGCGCGTCGTGGACGGACACGTCGAGATAGCGGGCGACGCGGGCCGCTACGTCATCAACCCAGGTGACGTCACTTCCTTTCCAAAACCTTAATATTGGACGTCTGGTGTTGCGTCAATGACCAAATTTGATTATTTTTATACAAGGAAAATAAAAATAAATAAATAAAAAAGTTAATCATAACTTGTGATACCGGACTGTTAGTATTTCGTGCAAGAGAAATAACGCACTACGAAGCCGAAATTAACCGATTGTCTCTTTCCAAAAGGTCGATGTGCATTTTTATTGTTAAATGATGACAAAAACGATCAAGTTGGGTTATCCTGTTCTCTTCTTTTTCAAACTAGCGTGTCATCTGAATTGAACAGATAACGTGCTTTTTCACTTTCGAAACACTCGTGAGTTACACTATTAATTGTAATGTTAGACGGGCTTTCTACTCACGTTATTATACGTCGAAAATAGGTTTCCAACGTGTTCAGTTCCTCCCGGGGGATCTTTCATCAGGGAATGGAGTCTTACGCGGCGCCTTTTCCTTGCCTCTCGCGCGCTCGCGCTGATAACGTGCTTTAGTCTATTAATTTGTGTTGTTTTATTTTGTAATGCATGACGTGTCAATAAGGTCCATGCGGCCCCACTGAATAAGGTATATTTTAAATTTGAATATCGTCAGCTAGCGTAGCTAGTCTACACTGATATTATAAAGAGCAAAGATTTCTTTGTTTGTATGCGTTGGAGCGGCTTCAAAACTAATGGGCCGATTTAAATAGTTCTTTCACTATTAGAATCCTACATTAGCCCTGAGTAACATAGGCTATATTTTAAACCATTATTCCCGCGGGAACTAAAACTGCGCAGTGCGGATGAAATAAATGGAATGGAACGCCTGTTTCAGAGCAGAACCTGGAGCGCATGGAGAAGCGCATGAGCTCGTTCGTGCAGCACTGGTGCGCGGGCTGGCGCGGCCGCGTGGCGCGCCCGCCGCCGCCCGCCGACTACATCGACTACCTCAGGAACGCGGATATATTCCTGTAAGGGCCGGTTTTTCAATCATCAGACATAAGGTCGTATACTTATCCAATTGTCTAGGGATCCGTTCTGCTCCAGTTCATGCGTGAGCCTGATATTAGGGTGCATGGAGTTCGGTGTGCGCGTGAATTGGTTCACTTCCCTTCATTATGCAGAACACATCATCCGCGTACCGTTTCCACAGTTTTACACCGCTAGCTTGCAGATCTACCATGCCTTCGAAGAGCTCCGTCCAGATGTTAGCCTACACCGGCGCCCCCGGACTGCCCATGGCTACTCCGTCGATCTGGAGGAAGTGTTGCCCACGGTATAGAAGTTTCCCTCTAAACAGTTTTCTAGTAGACCAAGGTACTGATCCGGTAGCTCATTGTCGTTAAGCCTTTCTTTCCAGGAATCCAGGTTCATCAAGACAGTCGTGGAGTGGGACGTTTGTAAAAAGGGACTCCACATCAAAGCTACCAAATTCTCACCTGGTTCCAGCTTTACTGTCCTGATGATGTCTACAAAATGCCTTGAGTTTCTCACGAAAGATGAGGTCTTTCCTAGAAGGGTCTGTAGCACCGAAGCTACATGGTTCGCCAAGTCATAGCTCCAACAGTTCCATCTGAGCTCCATCTGAGGATTGTAGAATATGACGTTTTGTAAACTCAAAAAAGAAATCATCTAACTCCATCCCTGACACCATGAAGTATGATGGCATAGTTTCTACTGAGGGTGGAGGTATATGTGAACTATTTTCTAATTATTTGGGCTCTGTGTTTGAAAAATCTTTATCTAATTCTAATCCGGAAAATGTGTCACACTTTAAGTAGAGTCATTATTAGCGAGTGGGATATATTGCGTATATTTTCCAAACTAGATGTTAACAAGGGAGCAGGACCAGATGGTTTACCTCCAATAGTGTTAAAGAAATTCGCAAAGGAACTGAGTGTCCCTCTTTTCCATATTTTCAATGCATCACTCCATGCAGGTACGTTTCCGACGGAATGGAAGATTGCTCATGTAGTGCCTATTTTTAAATCTGGTGATAAATATTTGTGTGAGAACTACAGACCAATCAGTATTTTGTCATGTCTTGGGAAGCTGTTTGAATCGTTGGTTTACGATACTTTGTATCATCACATCAAACCTTGTTTGTCTCCAAAACAACACGGATTCGTTAAAAACAGGTCTACCACTTCAAATCTATTGGAGTACAAACACTACCTTTGTAGTACCTTTGCCAAAAGGTCCCAGGTGGATAGCATTTATACAGACTTCTCTAAGGCCTTCGACAAAGTCAACTACAATTTATTGATTGGCAAACTCATGGCATATGGGATTCATGGTAGTCTTTTGAGATGGGTTGAATCATATCTTTTTAAAAGGAGTCAACTAGTTTCTATTAAAGGTTTCATATCATCACCCGAACCAATAACATCCGGCGTGCCGCAAGGCTCACATCTGGGACCTTTGTTTTTCATCGCTTTCATAAACGACTTCATTGATAAGTTACATTGCCCGTGTCTGTTGTATGCCGATGATTTAAAAATTTATCAAAACATTGACAGTATTCTTGATGCTAGGCGTCTTCAGACAGACTTGAACACCGTTAATTTGTGGTGTAGCAAAAACTGTATGATTTTAAATGTGAGCAAATGTTTTGTTATTTCGTTCACAAATAAAAAACAGAAAATAGAATTTAGCTATACTTTGCAGGGCCATCCTCTGGAACGAAAATTTGTCGCCAAGGATCTGGGGGTATTGTTCGACGAGAAACTGACTTTCCGTGCTCATTATGAGGATTTAGTTTGTAGAGGCAACAAATTGCTTGGCTTTATCTCCAGGACCACTAGAGATTTCCAAAACCCTTCTAGTATTATTTACCTTTTCTTTTCACTAGTCCGAAGTATATTAGAATACAATTCAGTAATTTGGTCTCCGCACTATAGCATTCACTCTGATAACATTGAAAGGGTCCAAAAGAAACTTTTGAATATACGGTGTTATCGGTGTGGATGTCGCAGAGCACTGCCTTCTTACCCTGACAAACTCAAGCGGTTAAGTTGAAGTCACTTGAATCCCGGCGTAAATTTATTGATTTAACTTGTCTCTTCAAAATTGTACCTCTACATTCCCATATCGACTCTCCAACTCTGTTGTCCCTTATTAATTTCAATACAAAGCTAAGATCTCGTTATCACTTTGTCAACACGTTTGCTCTTCAAGTTTATACGAATAACACTTTTTTATAATCCATGGGTTAGAATGTGCCGCCAGTATAACGATTTGTTAATTGAACATAGTGACAGGTTAGATATATTTGATAACAATTTATTTAGGTTTAGAAACGCTTTGCTTAGTTTGTTATAATGTAAGATAATTAGTTTTTTTGGTATTTGATTTATTAATTTAATTGTAAGTTCATATTATATTTAATTTCCTTTCTATTTTTTTGTGTGTTATGCTGCTTCATAAAAATCATGATGTGTATGCATGCTTTGGAATGCTGTCTGGTTCAATACCATTTATATACATTTATATTTTATTACATTGTACTGACCGCATTCTGTTTTGTGTACCAAATAAATAAATATACTAATCAAACGATAATACGAGTAGGTGTCCAAAACGCCATGGAGAGTAGCGGGACATCGCACATTAAATAAAGATCGCCTAGTCACACCATCCCGTAGGCTCATTATGTCAGCCGCAAAACGTCCACTGCCGAACACAGGCCTCCCTCATGGACCTCCATGGGGGGTAACTGCCAGGCTCTCAGCACGCTTGGCAGGCGGCTCGGTGAGCTCTGTATGGGATGCTGATATACGGATAGACGCTGCTGCCCATCTGCCGGAGGTATCCATTAGCAGGCTCTTACTGCATCCATGGGCATGAGAGGAGGGGTAACATTTTACTGCCGGCACCCCATAGCCTCGCAAAGTCCGAAAGATCCGTGTACATAATGGGCCCGTCGGTAATAACCGATCACCTGATGACGTGGCTACTCAAGCACACCTTTTATGACGTATATGAATTTTACAAAATTCCATTTTAACATTTTATTATTATATTATCTATAATTAATTTTGACTTGTATGTAACTAAGGAGTTATAATAAAGAATTTGTTTTTGTATGCAGGGCGTCCCCGGGTATGGATGATTACTTTACTAGCTAACTAGCTTCTGCCCGCCGCTTCGCATGCGTTGTTCCCGAATAAAAAGTAGCCTATGTGTTGATCCTGGTCAACATCAATACGTGTGCAAAGTTTCAGCTCAATCCGTAGCCTAGTTTTTGCGTGAAGAGGTAACAAACCTCCATCCAAACAATTTTTCGGCTTTATAATATTAGTGGGCTTTATTTATTATTGTTATTCTATTTTTACTATACTATGAATGTTTTTAATTTTGTAAAATGTAATTGTAAATTATACTTAAGAACTGACTTGTAAACCAAAACGTTATGAATAAATAAACTGAACTATGCCACATGGAGTATTGCAGACTAGCTGTCCCAACTGTGGCAACTTCGTCTGCGCCACATTAGAGAGAGAGGGGGGGGGGGGGGGGGTCATAGGCGCCTACAATTAAAATGCGCGCGCGGTAAAACTGTGATATCCTCCATGTTAGATAATCCTTGCATTCAAATATCTTTCCTAATATCGAAAGTATTCACATATTTGGGCATTTTCGTAGAAATTTGTCCAATGTGTGTTGGTTACAAAATGGAATCAAAAAATTTTTTTTTTAAATTATCTAAATTATCTAAATTATATTAAATGATTCGTTATTACTCAGAGATGTATAACATAGCGGCAAAATAACAAACAAATTGCATTTTCAAAAGATTTTTGCCTTTTTTAGAGTCAGAAAGTTGTTCAGGTTTCCGTTTTGTAACTTTTTTCATACAATTTAATTGATAAAAAGTTATTATTTTGTGTTAAAGGTCCCACTTATTACGTTTAAATAAGATGGCCTTGAGGTATTTAAATATAAATAATTAAGTTTTGGTCTTCTTTCAAGACAGGTAAAAATTTACTATAAAATTTAACTATTTAGGACAAACATTTTTAAGGGGTGTCGAAAGCTAGTTTAGTCTTATTTTACAATTTGTTTTTTAAAAATAGTCAAAATAAACAGTTTTTTTAACGTAAATAAATCTAGAAACCTAAAACAAAATTCGTTAGAGTCTGTACAAAAAGAGAAGCGTCGTAGGAGTTGAGGGCGCGCGTGTGACAATTTACTACTTTTGTTGCAATGACAACACTGCTCTGTTATTGCTCGTATGACTAAAAGTTTTTGATACTTGGTAGACATCATGTATAGACACCCAACTGTTGTCATCAGTAGGTACTTGCTATTAAGTAGGTAGGTTGGTATGTATCTTCGTATAATTCTGATTGAAATTGGCTACCATAGTATAGCACATGTGTTACGTGATTCTACTGAGGTTAAAGTGCTGGCTCAACATTATTTATAAAGGATAGTGGCTCTCTATGTTGTAAGTCTAACGTGCTTCCATGGAGCATGGCCTATCTACTCTTCTAGAACCTAGACTTAAAAAAATCAAACATGGACAACTATAAGTTTTGTATAAGTTGGACATTTGTCCATATGTTGTTTTTATTTAAAAACAACATGTTATAACCAAAATATTATGTTTATTGCTTTTCAAAATACTCCCCTTTACACTTTAAACATTTTTTCATGCGATCGAACCATTTTTTAAAACAGGAGGACCACAGATCTGAAAGCATGTTTTCTACCTGCTGATTGAACGCTATCACTGCCTCTTCGGAGTTAGTAAAAGTGAAACCTCTCATCAAATCTTTGATTTTGGGGAAAACACAGAAATCACAGGGTGCTAGGTCGGGGATATGCGCAGGATGGGTGACGAGTTGTACTTTTTCGGAAGCTAAAAATGACTTTGTTATGTTGGCCGTGTGTGAAGAAGCGTTGACATGATGTAGGAGAACGCAGCTTTTTGGTCGTATTTTGCGAACTTTTTCTAACACCCTGGGTAAACAAATGGTAGAATACCACTCGGCATTAACACTTTTGATCTTCAAGTGGAATTGTCGAAAAGTCGAATTTTGCTCCGTATGGCACATTTGTAAAATCATCCAGAATTATTGTCTTGGGCCGGCCCTTGCGTTTTTTCCCTGGAGTGCACCGCACACCTCTATTTACAGCACCTTCTTTTTTAATTCGAGACACAGTGTCGCTACTAAGACCTGCAACATAAAACATACATAATCAAAGTTTAATATCTAAAAACGCAAAGTATCAATATGTGTTAGTTGTACTACAAAAATAGATCAGCTTAGGCTAGAGTGATTTTTACGTAATATAGTATTTCAGATTACGCTAATCACACTTAAAACACTAAAGACGCTATTTATTTCTTCTACGAAATCAACGTACAGTCCAAAAATACCACAAGAAAGCTATTTATTACATACCAGTCATTGCGGCTACTCGCTCCGTAGCTTTGTTCAAGTCGATGATTGGGCTTTTTGACGCTTTTTCGCGTTGACAAAACTGTATTATTTGCCTCACAGAGCTGCTTAACGTTTTTCCTCTTTTCGATATAATTGTGCAAATATTTAACACAAAAACAAGATCAACAATAATTTATCGAGTCGAAGTTGGCATTTCACAGTTGCGTGACGAGACAGATGACAGCTGGATTGGGTGGCCATATAAAAATCTTAATGTTAGTTCACTGTAACGCCACGACGGTTCTCTTTTTGTACAGACTCTAATATCTAGAAGTAGACTGGTTTAAAAAAAAATATTAATCAACTTGTGGGACACCTAAAAACCTACATGGACGTTTTTTAAAAAAAAATGCCCATTTACCTCATTATAGTGTGCAGGTGCAGGGAATATAGCTGCTCTTATCTCTGTTTGCCAGATACTGCGGGCACGGAGACGGCTGCCACTTTGCAAACGGCGGAGGAAACGGCGCAGGCGTGGAAGGTAAGAGTATAGCAGTCTCCTTTCCTCATAGCCACATTCTGCGGGTTCTACTGACGAGCACTTCTGGCCGAGTGGTATCTACACTTTATAATTAAATAAAAATAAAATAAAAATAAAAAATAAAAATAGCTTTATTAATTCCACACAATAAAATATAAATAATATGTACTAGACTAAAATTAAACTTAACATAATTTTATTTAAATTAGCATGCATAATTTATAAAATCTCTCCTTTTTTTTTTTTACATAATATCGCTTCAAACTTTAAAATATATAATTTTAGTATCGTAATCAATAAATTTATTCGGTTTTGTTATGGACCCCGGTTCGGGTAAAAGCCTCCTCCAAAAACTTCCATTTCTCTTTATCTTTTGCAGTATTTTTCCAGTATCTGCCTGCAGTCGCAACTATGTCATCTTGCCATCTAGTAAAAGGCCGACCTCTTTCTCTGGAGCCGCCTGGCCCCTCCCATTCTGTGGCTCTAAGTGTCCATCTGTCATCAGTGTATCTTGCCACATGGCCAGCCCACTTCCACTTCATACGTTGTGAAAACAGTAGGGCATCAGTTACTTTTGTTTTCTTGCGTATTATGGTATTTTTCACCCGGTCTCTTAGTTTGATGCCCAGACAACTTCTCTCCATTGCTCTCTGTGTGGTTGTGATTTTATTTCTAGTTTTTTGTTGAAATGTCCAAGTCTGGCAGCCATAGGTGAGACTTGGTAATATGGCTGAGTTCATAACTAATTTCTTTGCTGTCATAGGTAGTTGAGACTTTAGTATTTCCTTATGCGCCCAAAACTTTTTCCATGTAGTAGCTATCCTTCTATCTATTTCTTCCAAATTTCTTTCTGGTTTGAAGGATATTTGCTTTCCTAGATAAACATAATTATGTACAAATTCAAGTGGGATGTTGTTAACCAGAATGGGTAGTTGCTTGTCGTTGGTCATCACTTTTGTTTTTTCGTGGTTCATTTCTAACCCTGCGCTTTTGCTTGCTAAATCTAATTCATTTATCATGGTATTCAGTTTTGTAGGGTTTTCTGACAGCAAAACTATATCGTCTGCAAACCTTAAATGACTCATGAAAACTCCGTGCATGTAAATTCCTTGCTTTGCCCATGGTAAATCTTTCATTAAATTTTGCAGAACAGCTATGAATAGTTTCGGTGACACTGGATCCCCTTGCCTTACTCCTCTCATTATGTTGAATCTGGTGCCTGTTCTGTCTAACTTGACTCTACATGTGCTTTTAGAGTAAATATTTTTCAGGATGTTGATGTATTTATCGTTTATGCCTTGTTTATTTAGAGCTTCCCAGATGCTATTGTGTGAGATAGTGTCAAACGCTTTTTTATAGTCAATAAAAGCCATATAGAGTGGTTTACGGAATTCTAGATATTTTTCTATCACTTGTTCGAGTACGTGGATGTGATCAACCGTGCTGAAACCTTTTCTAAAACCTGCCTGTTCACAAGGTTGGTGCTTATCAATATCTGGAGATATCCTGTCCAGTAAGCATGACGCGAATAGTTTATAAAGGCATGGCATTAGGCTTATTGGACGGTAGTTTCCTATGTCTGCCGCATCACCTTTCTTGTACAGTAATATGATATCCGATTCGGTCCAATTCTGTGGAACATGTTCTGCTTCCAGTACTTTATTGAATAAAAGTGTAATTGGCGTTAATAGAAGTGATTTTGCAAACTTAATACATTCGTTGGAGACACCATCTGGCCCTGGGCTCTTTTCACTCTTTAGTTTAAGAATTTGTTTGAGTACTTCAGTTTCGCTAAATGACTCAGCTGTGTCTGGCGTAATACTTGTCTCTCTTATCGTCGTTGTATTAAATAATGAGTCGGGTTGACTATATAGCTTCGCGTAGAAATCTGTAGCTATTTTGATGACCTCTGCGCGCGATTTGCTTTTGGTCGAGCCAGGCTGTAGAGATGGGATTCATTTTTTGGTTTTGTCTAGTTCTTTAAATGCCTTCTTTGCGCTTCTCGAGTTTTCCAGGTGTTTCTTAATAGTATTTGCTCTGTAAGTTTCATAGCAGCTTCTGATTTCTTTGTTGGTTACTTTATATAGTCGTTTCAGTTCTTCTTTGTCTTTCTTAGTAAGCTTAGTTTTGTTTTGGAGTGTGCTTCTTTCTTTAATAAGTTCCAACGCTTTGTCTGATAAGATGTTGGTTCTTGACTTGCCTTTTACGTTTTTTAAACTTTCTTTTATGGAATTGTTGATCTGTTGGCAATATTCATTGACTGTATATTCTTCGTGAGTTGCTATTAGGTTTGGTATATGATTCGCTAAGTGTGTACAATAAGTCTCTTTATCTTGTAATGTCTTTAGTGTAGCTGGAGTTTTGCCGAAATGACGTCTGCTCTTTTTGTTCATGTTTAAGTTTAATTTCGCTCTGATTAGCCTATGGTCTGATCCAAAAGAAAAGGAATTTAAAACTTCGTATTTTGAAAATAATTGAGGCATTGTTGACAGTACGTAATCGATTTCATTCCGTGTTTCTTTATCTGGTGAGATCCAAGTCCATCGATTTTTTTCATTCATTTTAAACATGGTGTTAAGTATTTTCATGTTGTTTTCGTACGCATACTGAATTAGTCTCTCTCCTCGCTTGCTTCTTGCTCCCTGACCGTATTTTCCAAGAATTTTATTCTCGTAACTCTTTGGTTTTCCAATCTGAGCGTTAAAGTCTCCCATTGTGACTATGTATTTTGTCGAGATGAGATCATGTGCACTTGTTAGGTCTTTATAGAAGTTGTCTATGTCTTCTTGAGGAGATCGCTCTGTTGGGGCGTATGCCTGTATAATTGCAAAAGGTATGTTTTGTAATTCTATTTCTAACACGCAAATTATTTCAGAAATTCCAGTAAAATGTATTACACTTTATAATTAGGGGAATTAAAAGGAGATTACAAAAATATAAGTCATATATTTCAATTTAATCAGAAATATTTATAACCTGCCGTGGGGTGCCGGCAGTAGAATTTCACTCTTCATTTCATGCCCGTGAATGCAATAAGAGTCTGCTAAGGGATACCTCTGGAAGATGGGCAGCCGAGTCTTTCCGCGTATCAACAACCCGCACTGCACTGAGTGAGTATGGCAAGTACCACTATCTATGAGAGAGACCTGTGTTCAGAAGTGGACGTTTTACGGCTGAAATGATGATGAGTTACAACCATTTTAATGCATTCAGATGGTCGTATTTTGGCTTTCAATCGGCCAAGTGTGAGTTGGTCCTTGCAGTTGGGGTTTTTGTTTCACTTTATAATATTTGTTTGTTCGGGGTTGGTTGCAGATGCGACGGGCGCCCGGGCGGTGTGCGTGCTGTCGGGCTGCGGCTCCGTGCGGCTGCAGCACGAGGCGGGCCGGGCTCCGCCCTCGGCGGCGCACCGGCGGCTGCACGTCGCGGGCAGGTAGGCCTCCACTAGTGTGCGTGCTGTCGGGCTGCGGCTCCGTGCGGCTGCAGCACGAGGCGGGCCGGGCTCCGCCCTCGGCGGCGCACCGGCGGCTGCACGTCGCGGGCAGGTAGGCCTCCACTAGTGTGCGTGCTGTCGGGCTGCGGCTCCGTGCGGCTGCAGCACGAGGCGGGCCGGGCTCCGCCCTCGGCTTCAATTCATGTAGAGTTGTAAATTTTCAACCGTTCAAGAGAGATCCTGGAACAAAAATTGCGGACATACATACATACCTCTACATACAAACATTCAGACGAAACACGTACATACATACGTCCATGAGTTTCCTTTTAAGGGATAGTGGAAGTTTGCCCTTCATCAGTTCTTTCATTGACCAAAAGCTCTTCCAGGCGTTCTCAGTGCGTCTAGCAACCTCTTTTTCTGCTTTCGCCTGGAAAGAGACAATTTGGCCAAGATAAAGGTACTCCGGAACGTATTTGATCTCCACACCCGCCACGTAAACGGGGCGCTCAGTGCTGTTTGACATGACTTTGGTCTTTTCCATGTTCATCTTCAGTCCTACCTCGAGGCTAGCGGTGTTTAGTTCGTTGATCATCAAGCTAAGTTCGGTCGCTGTTGAGGAGAATAAGACAATGTCGAAAGCGAAGGTTTGTTTTTTTTTTTTAATTTATTTATATTAGGAAGACCATCGGCAAAATAATGCTTAAATAAACTTATGCTTAAATAATTGTTAACCTACTATTACCGACGACAATTCCCCTATTAGTCCAGGTTGTGGAAAGCTTTTTGAAAACTTCTTCCAAGGTGGCAGTGAAGAGTTTAGGAGATTGAGGGTCTCCTTGTTTTACTCCGCGCTGAATAGGAAACGATGGGCCCGGAGTATGCAATTTGACTGCAGCTGTGTTCTTGGTGTAGATGTTGCGCAACAAATGTTGGTTCGATTCGTTGGTTGTGTAGTGCTTGAAATAATGAGCTATGGTGAATGCTGTCAAAAGCCTTAGAATAGTCCACAAAGGCGAGGTACAATAGGATCTTGAACTCAATATGTTTTTCAATTAATTGGTTTACCGATTGGAGGTGGTCTGTGGTACTAAGACCTCGTCGGAAGTTTGCTTGTTCTAGTGGTTGGTGCATAATCTAGTGGGGCAGAAATGCGATTTTCAATAACCTTTATAAACGTTTTATAGAGGTGTGAAACAAGGCTGATGGGTCGATAATTATTGATGTTACATTTGTCGCCCTTTTTGCGAATCAGAATTATGTTTGAATGACATAATTTTTTAGGAAGATTGCCGGTTTTTAAAATAGCATTAAACATATTTGTAATATGAGGGAGAAGGGCCGGCTCACCAATTTTCAGAGCTTCAGTTGTTATATCATCATGACCAGGACTTTTACTGTACCTCATGCCTTTGAGTGCTTTGTGAACTTCTGTTCCAGTGATCCATTGAATGTGTTGGCCAAGGTTTCGCATTGAAATCTTGGCCAACACATTCCTAAATAACGAACTGATGAAAGACTTGTTTAGGAGCGAGTATCGGCTGTGCTGTGACTAGTTGCGTGTTGTCCGCAGCCCGTGCGTGGTGGGCATGCTGTGGGAGGTGACGGACCTGGAGGTGGACAAGGTGGTGACGACGCTGCTGTCCCTGTGCGTGCCGTCGCGCGCCGCGCCCTGGCCCGCCGTCGGCAAGGGCAAGTGGAGCCAGGGGGAGCTAGGTAACTGCGTGGTGGGCATGCTGTGGGAGGTGACGGACCTGGAGGTGGACAAGGTGGTGACGACGCTGCTGTCCCTGTGCGTGCCGTCGCGCGCCGCGCCCTGGCCCGCCGTCGGCAAGGGCAAGTGGAGCCAGGGGGAGCTAGGTAACTGCGTGGTGGGCATGCTGTGGGAGGTGACGGACCTGGAGGTGGACAAGGTGGTGACGACGCTGCTGTCCCTGTGCGTGCCGTCGCGCGCCGCGCCCTGGCCCGCCGTCGGCAAGGGCAAGTGGAGCCAGGGGGAGCTAGGTAACTGCGTGGTGGGCATGCTGTGGGAGGTGACGGACCTGGAGGTGGACAAGGTGGTGACGACGCTGCTGTCCCTGTGCGTGCCGTCGCGCGCCGCGCCCTGGCCCGCCGTCGGCAAGGGCAAGTGGAGCCAGGGGGAGCTAGGTAACTGCGTGGTGGGCATGCTGTGGGAGGTGACGGACCTGGAGGTGGACAAGGTGGTGACGACGCTGCTGTCCCTGTGCGTGCCGTCGCGCGCCGCGCCCTGGCCCGCCGTCGGCAAGGGCAAGTGGAGCCAGGGGGAGCTAGGTAACTGCGTGGTGGGCATGGTGTGGGAGGTGACGGACCTGGAGGTGGACAAGGTGGTGACGACGCTGCTGTCCCTGTGCGTGCCGTCGCGCGCCGCGCCCTGGCCCGCCGTCGGCAAGGGCAAGTGGAGCCAGGGGGAGCTAGGTAACTGCGTGGTGGGCATGGTGTGGGAGGTGACGGACCTGGAGGTGGACAAGGTGGTGACGACGCTGCTGTCCCTGTGCGTGCAGTCGCGCGCCGCGCCCTGGCCCGCCGTCGGCAAGGGCAAGTGGAGCCAGGGGGAGCTAGGTAACTAGCGTGGAGCGTGGCCGACTTGCCACCATCTGTGCTCTGGGCATAATTCCCAAAAAGTTGTATTAAAAAATATTTTTTACTGTACTAACTAATACGATTTTGCTGTCTATCGTATCATGTCAGCCGTAGGCCGTCCACTGGTGCACATGGACCTCCCTCATTGATCACTAAGTACTGCACGTACTCATGGTTGCCATACTCAACACGCTTGGCAGGCGGGTTGGCGAGCGCGGTACAGGGTGTTGTGTTGACACGGAAAGACGCTGCTGCCCATCCACCGGAGTTATCCCCCATGGATAACATACCACTCGGCCAACACGGCTTCATCATTATAATGGATGACTAAATGGCATTACTAAATATCATCATCATCATTTTAGCCTCAAAACGTTCAATTCTGCAAACAGGCCTCCCTCATGGATCTCCATGGGGGATAGTTGCCATACTCACCACGCTTGGCAGGCGGGTTGGCGAGCGCAGTACGGGATGTTGATAAACGGAAAGACGCTGCTGCCCATCTTCCGGAGGTATCCCTAAGCAGACTCCTACTGCATGCACGGGCATGAGAGGAGGGGTAACTTTCTTCTGACGGCACCCCACGGCAACTAAATATGTACATCACTAAATGTACTATCACCTAACATGTTCCAGACACAACCACAGAGCAGAAGTGCACTCCTCCGTTCGTCCCGGAGCGGGACCTCTTGCGTGCCATCGCCCGCTCCCGCGGCTCCTCCAACTACGCCATGATCTCCAGCTCCGTGGTCGCGCGCGGCCTGCCCGTGCGCGTACGAGACTAGACTACATCGCCCGCTCCCGCGGCTCCTCCAACTACGCCATGATCTCCAGCTCCGTGGTCGCGCGCGGCCTGCCCGTGCGCGTACGAGACTAGACTACATCGCCCGCTCCCGCGGCTCCTCCAACTACGCCATGATCTCCAGCTCCGTGGTCGCGCGCGACCTGCCCGTGCGCGTACGAGACTAGACTACATCGCCCGCTCCCGCGGCTCCTCCAACTACGCCATGATCTCCAGCTCCGTGGTCGCGCGCGGCCTGCCCGTGCGCGTACGAGACTAGACTACATCGCCCGCTCCCGCGGCTCCTCCAACTACGCCATGATCTCCAGCTCCGTGGTCGCGCGCGGCCTGCCCGTGCGCGTACGAGACTAGACTACATCGCCCGCTCCCGCGGCTCCTCCAACTACGCCATGATCTCCAGCTCCGTGGTCGCGCGCGGCCTGCCCGTGCGCGTACGAGACTAGACTACATCGCCCGCTCCCGCGGCTCCTCCAACTACGCCATGATCTCCAGCTCCGTGGTCGCGCGCGGCCTGCCCGTGCGCGTACGAGACTAGACTACATCGCCCGCTCCCGCGGCTCCTCCAACTACGCCATGATCTCCAGCTCCGTGGTCGCGCGCGGCCTGCCCGTGCGCGTACGAGACTAGACTACATCGCCCGCTCCCGCGGCTCCTCCAACTACGCCATGATCTCCAGCTCCGTGGTCGCGCGCGGCCTGCCCGTGCGCGTACGAGACTAGACTACATCGCCCGCTCCCGCGGCTCCTCCAACTACGCCATGATCTCCAGCTCCGTGGTCGCGCGCGGCCTGCCCGTGCGCGTACGAGACTAGACTACATCGCCCGCTCCCGCGGCTCCTCCAACTACGCCATGATCTCCAGCTCCGTGGTCGCGCGCGGCCTGCCCGTGCGCGTACGAGACTAGACTACATCGCCCGCTCCCGCGGCTCCTCCAACTACGCCATGATCTCCAGCTCCGTGGTCGCGCGCGGCCTGCCCGTGCGCGTACGAGACTAGACTACATCGCCCGCTCCCGCGGCTCCTCCAACTACGCCATGATCTCCAGCTCCGTGGTCGCGCGCGGCCTGCCCGTGCGCGTACGAGACTAGACTACATCGCCCGCTCCCGCGGCTCCTCCAACTACGCCATGATCTCCAGCTCCGTGGTCGCGCGCGGCCTGCCCGTGCGCGTACGAGACTAGACTACATCGCCCGCTCCCGCGGCTCCTCCAACTACGCCATGATCTCCAGCTCCGTGGTCGCGCGCGGCCTGCCCGTGCGCGTACGAGACTAGACTACATCGCCCGCTCCCGCGGCTCCTCCAACTACGCCATGATCTCCAGCTCCGTGGTCGCGCGCGGCCTGCCCGTGCGCGTACGAGACTAGACTACATCGCCCGCTCCCGCGGCTCCTCCAACTACGCCATGATCTCCAGCTCCGTGGTCGCGCGCGGCCTGCCCGTGCGCGTACGAGACTAGACTACATCGCCCGCTCCCGCGGCTCCTCCAACTACGCCATGATCTCCAGCTCCGTGGTCGCGCGCGGCCTGCCCGTGCGCGTACGAGACTAGACTACATCGCCCGCTCCCGCGGCTCCTCCAACTACGCCATGATCTCCAGCTCCGTGGTCGCGCGCGGCCTGCCCGTGCGCGTACGAGACTAGACTACATCGTCAGGCGTAGGGGGTGGTGTGGCTCAGTGATGTAGTGCGGTGTAGTGACGTTGTGTGGCAAAATTACGTAGTGTGGTTCAGTGACGTAGTTTGGGTTACTGACGTAGCGCGGCGCAGTGACCTAGTCTGGCGTAGATATGAAGTGCGGCGTAGTCTGGTAGTGTGGCTCAGTGACGTAGTCTGGCGTAGTTACGTAATGTGGCGCAGTGACCTAGTCTGGCGTAGATATGAAGTGCGGCGTAGTCTGGCAGTATGGCTCAGTGACGTAGTCTGGCGTAGTTACGTAATGTGGCTCAGTGACGTAGTGGGCTAGGAACGGGACCAGTAGATAAATGTTAAATGGGTGTCAGATTCGCCAATTTTTTTTACACGACTATGTAATGCCCACCTAACGGCATGTTATTAGATAGACACACGATTCCATAAATTACAGATAATACAGTTCTGTTTTAAATATTTGTTGTGTTTCAACAATGCCAGATTATTTACATAACGTCGTGGTAGCTATAAGTAAATCCTCGCGCCATCTGGCCTGGTGAGAAAATTTACTGTTAGCTAGCGAGTCAGTGTGGCGTTTTCAACTGTACTGACACTGGCTGAGACGCAGGAAATTACGGCTCGATCGAACGAACTCTGGGACCAATATGTGGATTATTTGTGTAGTAAATATTAAAACGGAAAACTCGAGGTATTCTATACCAAAGCTGTGTATTAATAAATTATGTTATAATAAATTATGTTATAATAAATTTAGTTTATGAAATAAAACTAAGAAAGCTTTTAATGTAGTGTTTTTATTTATACCAGTAGAACATTACTTACTGTTATTGTAATGAATTTGAGAATTTATTTCTTTTTACACAGAATATAACGAAACAGCAAAGCCAATACGTAAATACAAAGAAATACATAACAATTACAGGACTTACTGTAGGGGTTGTAAAGATCTATCTTATTATTACACACTGGCTCGATAATGCCCTCATATTTACATTCTAATCACCCCGAACTCACAGATCTTACACACATGAAAGATTCGCCATTCCCGCCCTTTCGGCTCACATAACAGTTCTCATGACAGTCAATCGGACTCGTGCGAGGTTCACGTGTGATTTTCGTTTTCCCGCCTAAATATTTGAATTGTTGTGTAAATTTTCTCTGATTCTGTTATTATTTATTGTATTTAGTTAAATTAGATAGTTAAGAACTTCTTTTGTATATATTTGTGATCATCCCACATCGGGTTGGTAAGTTTTTTGTATTTATTTTTCTGCCCACGGGTAATCGAACGAATGCGTATCCAAAATGGAGGTCGAGTATGTAGACCCTGGGCCGGACCCCGGCCCTCCGCCTGGAAATAATTTCATAGTTCCGTCCCCGGAACTATTTATAGAGCTGCCTTCGTCAGACTGTTATGAGGATAATAACATTTCAACTGTATCCACGCCAAGCGACAGACGAGCGGAATTCTTGAAAAATGATGATACAACCGATAGTGAATGGTCTTCAGTTTCAAAAAAAAAGGACAAAAGATCTAAAAAAATTGACAAACTTAAGTCAATTTCTAAGATAAAGCCAATACATACTAATTTTAGCAAGGCTCTCTCCAGCAATAACGTAATTAATGACATGACATCCAATTCCCCACGCTTACCCAATAAAATAGTTTCATCCTCCATCAAAACAATTTTGCCAGCTGTTGATACAAACAAACCTTCAACCCAAACTTTGGTTCCTGGCCAACACACAGTTCCAACTCCAACTTCAGTTACACGAGACCACTACGAATCAAGTGACTGTGGTCCATTCATGATATATGTAGAACTAATAGAATTTGATGGTATGACGGGTACTACTCTACATCCGTTGAAGTTTGGTTCATTTTTGTTTAAAAATAACTTTACTTCCATTTTAAAAGATGGTATTAAAAAGATAGGTCGAAACCACCTCTCCATATGTTTTAAAACACCAGTAGATGCGAACCAATTTCTCAAAAGTGAAGTCCTTGAAAAAAGTAAATATAAAACTTATATCCCTTCTCACAATATTTCCCGCATGGGAATAGTTAAAGGTATCCCCTCTGACTGGACTCATGAGGAGATTGTAGAGTCGGTACAATGCCCTCTCGGAACAGGAAAAATACTGAAAACGCGTCGTTTAAATAAAAAAGTTACAACAAATGATGGTAGCAGCTGGATCCCAACCCAGACAGTGGTGTTTACTTTCGATGGACAGAATTTGCCAAAGGAAGTAACCTGCTGTTACACCATTTTACCTGTGGAACAGTATGTATTTCCCACAATTCAATGCTATAACTGTTGTCGATTCGGACATACCAAAACGCAATGTCGCTCAAAACCTAAGTGTTTTAAATGCTCAGACAGCCATACAGGAGACTCATGCCTTGTTGAAGTATCCAAAGCAATATGTATGTATTGCTCTGTTCATCATTTTGCTACCAATAAGGCATGCCCTGAGTACAGTAGACAGGTTAATATCAAACACCACATGGCTAATCATAATGTCTCATATCAAGAGGCAATAAAAATAGTTCCGCAAACAAAAAAATCATTTGCTGAGATTCTTATGTCCTCATCTGCTCCATCACATCAATTACCATCAACAAATAACTCCTACGGTGTAACACTGTCCTCCCAACTGGAACCAGTTGGAGCTACTCACTCTTATAAAAAATCCGTCCCTCGTACTCCCCGCCCACGCCCAGTCTTAGTACCAGGATATGATCAGGAAGCTCATAGAAATATCATAAAATCTTATGAAATTCCGACCCTTGCTAATGGTTGTGCCATAAACAATAATAAAATTGATCCTAACACACGTGAGAAAGAAACCTTGTCACCAGACACAATAACTAAACTAATTTCATCTTTGACCAATATAATCCTTCAAGCGGACCTACCGAACAACGTTGCAATACACATGATCAATACAATATCTATTACACTTTTAAATGTAACGAAATATGGATGTAGTCCTACAATGGAATTGTAGAAGTGTAGTTCAGAATAAATCTGAACTGCACCATTTATTTAACACTCATAATCCATTCATTTCTGCTGTCTCGGAGACGTGGCTGAATCCTGGTTCCGTTCTTAGAACTCCTGGGTACACCATTCTCCGTGACGATAGAGAAGATGGATGGGGCGGTACTGCCCTTTTTATTAAAAATAATTTACCTTTTAATCGTATTCCCATTAATAACCCAAGCAGCTTGCTTAATTTTGTTGCTATCAGGTTTAATAACATCTCTTATATATCAGTGTATATACCAAAAAAAGTTAATGCTGTTATTCCAATTCTTAGTTCTTATCTTTCCGCAGTTCCTCCTCCCATGGTCCTATTAGGAGATTTTAACTGCCACCATCAGCTATGGGGAGCCCCTGTGAATCACCCTTTTGGGCAGCAAATTTTAGACTTAATAGATAGTTTTGATTTGTGCGTTCTGAACAATGGTTCGCCAACGCGTAGAACCCCTCCTGGCTCAAATCGAAGTTATGTCGATATATCGTGTTCTTCTTCTTCTTTAGCTAGTCTTCTGTCATGGTCCAGACTCCCGATTACCCATGGATCAGACCATTACCCAATTCTTGTCTCTTTCCCTTATCAAAATACTTCCATTCCTAATTTACCTCCTCTTCTACCATACATACTTAATAAAAATAAATGGGATCATTATTCCGTCATCTTAGATGAAAAAATAGGAGCTCTCCCTTGTCCTAATTCTTCTAATGTGATTGAATGTTGTGAGCTTTTCAAAGATTCAATTATTGTTGCTGCGAATTCTTGTTTAAAAAAAAAGAACACCTTTTATGGCAAAATTCCTTCACCTCCATGGTGGGATGCGGCATGCACAAACGCAATTAAATTTCGGAAGTCTGCCGAGGCTAAATGCGAACAAATAGTTACATTAGACAATTTTCTTAATTTCAGAAACATAACTGCTGCTACTAAAAGGCTTTTAAAAAAAAAAGAAGTTAGAAGGCTGGCGTAACTTTTGTTCTTCTGTCTCACCACAAACCCCCTCTTCTATTGTTTGGGAAAAAATTAGACGTTTCAGATCATCTCGTAGGCAAAATTTACAATCATCATATTCTACTTCCTGGGCAAATGACTTTATGGACAAATTAGCTCCCCCATTAGTTCCCAATCATTTCCAATTACCTAACCCATTCTGCTCATCTAATGATCCGATTTCACAGACTAATCCTAACTTTTCACTTGATTCGTACTTTTCCTATCAGGAACTAAAATTAGTTCTAAACCAGGTTAGAGACTCTGCACCAGGTCCAGATGGAATTCCATATTCCTTCTTATCTAATGCCAATGAAAACTCACTTAAATATTTTTTGACTATTATTAATGTTATTGTCAATTGTGGTCTAATACCTCAATTCTGGAAACATCAAATTATAATTCCTATATGTAAACCTGGCAAAGACCCTTTAGATTCCTCCTCATATCGCCCAATAGCTCTCTCATGTACAATCCCTAAAGTGGTAGAACATTTAATAAAAAATCGGTTAGAGTGGTTTGTGGAACATAATTCTCTCTTATCAAATACACAATATGGATTTAGAAAGGGTAAAAGCATTTCTGACAGCCAAGCATTATTCACTACAGATATACATCTTGCATTTAGCAGAAATAAATCAGTTGTTGCTGGATTCCTGGATATTTCTGCTGCATATGATAACGTTGACCTTTGGAGTCTTAAGCAAAAACTGCACAAGTTAAAGATTCCTTATAAGATGACCTCATTTATATTTAATTTATTTTCGGGTAGACAAATTTCACTACGACTTAAAGGTGTCAATGAGACTGACAGACTCATCTGGAAAGGGCTCCCACAGGGATCTGTTCTGAGCCCTCTTTTATACAATCTTTACACAATTGACATTGAGAAGTCGATGTCACAGGTAACCAAAATTTTACAATACGCAGACGACTTGCTTATCTACTCAGTTGATTCTTCTATAGTTCAAGCAGCCAACAAAGTTGAGGAAGCTATAGTTAAATTATCTACCTGGTTAGAGGTCAATTCTCTATCCCTATCGGCTTTAAAAAGTTCTATTTGTATTTTCTCTAGAAAAAGACAAATTCCAAATATAAGTATCTATTTCTTTAAATGGTTCGTTTATTCCAATAGTTAAGAATGTTAAATTTTTAGGTAAAATTTTTGATTTTCAATTAAACGGCGTTGCACACATTAAACAAATTTTGGGACGAAGTGAGAGCGGTATTAATATTATGAGATGTCTATCCGGTGTATGGTGGGGTGCGCACCCATTTTCTCTAAGAATATTATATCATGCTATTGTTAGAAGCCATTTAGATTTCGGTTCATTTCTATTAATCCCAGGAAATAAAACAATGATTAAAAAACTGGATATGTGTCATTCGAAGGCCCTGAGAATTATTATAGGGGCTATGAAATCTTCACCAATTAATGCTCTTCAAGTTGAATGTTCAGACCCTCCTCTTAACCTTAGACGCCAGTACCTTGCAGATCGATTTATTTTTAAAATCAGTATTTTTGAAAATCATCCATTGATTCCTATGCTATGGTTGTTAAATTCTTATATTCAAACCAAGCCATATTGGAGACATAAATCCATACCTCCATTAATAAAAAGTTTCAGAAAATTTGCAAATATTAGGTTTAAAGTGGAAAGATTTCCAGTACATCCATTATTTTTGTTTGACTTTAAGTCCAAAATTTTTCAACCTGATATCAGGCTCTCTATAGGTATTGATAAAAATACTTCTAATACAAATTTAAAATTTAACGAAATTATTTCGGCCAACTGGTTTAACTCTGATATATTTTTCACTGATGCATCTAAGCTTGACATACAAAGCCCTTTAGGTGCTGCATTCTTACACATAAATTCAGACGTTTCTCAGATGTTCAAGTATCCTAGTTATGGTTCAAATTGTTCTGGAGAGAGCTTGGCTATCCTTGAGTGTGTTAAATTTATTAGGAATAATAATATTTCAAATTCGGTAATTTTCTCTGACTCAAGGAGTAGTTTACAGTTGATACAAGCTAACCCTTTCGGGAAATCCGCTTTCACCTGTCCAATTTCTCTATCTATTAAACATATTTTACGTCTTTGCCATGAAGATAATATTAAGATAACATTGGCTTGGATACCTGGCCACAGAGGTATCGAAGGTAATGAACGGGTTGACAATCTAGCTAAATCAGCTATTGTGCATGGTAGCTCAACAAATTTTTCCACTTTCACTAAAGATTTAATTTCCATAGCCAAACAAAATTTGGAAACATCTTGGAACTCCCATTGGGTTAATTCCAGCCAACATAAAGGAAAACACCTCTACCAAATTCAACCGTTCATCACCTTCTTACCTTGGTTTACAAAAATTAAAATAATTAAACAATTGACCTCAACAATCTGCAGAATGCGCATCAGTCACTGCTCTTCACCTGTTCACCTTCATAAACTGAGAGTGAGAGACACTTCGCTTTGCGAATGTGGTCTTGATGAAGGTACTATTACGCACATTCTGTTCAACTGCCCGAAATACTTGTCTCCGTCCTTATATGATTTTTTGGCCCACTATAAAGCCCCTCTACCATCTAACCTTTCTTCCCTTCTCTCCCTAAAAAATAAATTGTCTACATGTGCTCTCATAAAATTTCTAAAATATTATGATATAAAACTATAGTTATGTATTATAAATACTATAATATATAATACATAATATTTCTTTCATTATTTTATTCTTTTACTATCTATGACTGTTAGAAAAAAATATTGTATTATTTTATGTATTTCTTTTCTTTTATAACAGATTTCAGTTTTAATTTTCAGTCGCGCCCGTGCATAATTTTGAAACGGGTGTTATTATCTTTGTATAAATTATCTGTACCGTGAACCAGCTACGTGAAGTTGGCAGTAGTATTCCTACTACAAAAAGGAATAAGTTGCCATTAAATATAAAAAAAAAAAAAAAAACAGTTCTCATGGTGACAGTGACAGTTCGCTAACAAATACCCTTCAATTTAATGAACATACGAGACAGCGTATACGTATGTACCTATGCAATAGTATCGCAACTCTATACTTACCAAATCGAATGATAAGTTTTTGAAATAAAAAGAATGTTTTTTACACATTTTTTGTGAAGCGTGGAACAGAGTCATGGCTTTCATGACATTCGACCACAGTAGACAAGCACTTGGTTCTAGATTCTAATTGAGTTAAATTTAAATTAAGAACCATCGAATATGGGTATTGCGGCCGTGCTGTGTCTCTTTCATCATAATGACCATAACTTCTTTTTTCCGTTTACATAATTATGATTTTATAGAAAATGGGTGGATTGCGTTTTCCTTCAATAATGTATTAGTTATTTAAGTACCTAAACAAATATTTTTCAAGTAGGTAAGTTGAAATAAATATTCTTATTAATGTAAAAACTTAGGATTCCAATTGGTTAGTTCCTTCTGGAAAAGCACCGGCAACCGTCCCTACACCTTCGCTTGTAATTGGCAAACTCTACGCGTTGTAGGTACACTCATCGTAGCCGCCCCCTATGTTTAGAAAGTCCCTGGTAAATCTCATGATGAAACCTAAAATCCCTCACGCATGCCTACAGGTCGTCGAGATACCTGTGCGTGTTGAAATTAAGCGTAGGATCCATCCATATGTCCAAGACTCGTATAAGTTTTACCACAGATAATATAATACTTACACTAGTAGTTTTACGCGTTCCAGCAGGGAGCCACTGTTACATTCGATAGGAAATCGACGACGTGAATGTGACAGTCTTATATTTCAAAACATTAAAGGCAAGGTTAGCATCACTCCAGGTCGCTACGAGATTTACAACACGCTGATGTGCCAGACTGATTGTCGTGAATAACTTTAGGTCATCAGCAGAAATAACGGAACAGGAAGTGATAACTCTTGGCAAGTCATTTATCATCAGCAGAAATAATGTCAGTCCTTGAGTTCTAACTTCACTGCATCCGAACGCGTAAAAAAAATTGTGGAAACTAACTTCGGAAGAGCAACATACCTACTCGTATTGAATTCGGTTTCTTAGATAGCTGCCGATAAAGGCAAGACGTTTTGATGTGCCATCCAGGCTAATTTTCTCAGAAGAGTATGTTATCCACCATATCAGACCTTTCTGAAGTCAAAGTACATCGCATCAACCTGCTGTCTTACAAAATAAGCAAGTATCAAGATAAATACTTAGAATAACAGACGTTTAGATCGGTTAACCGTTGATTTAGTCCTTCCGAGTCCGAATTCAAACATAAAAACGCGCTGCGAAAATTACCATCGCGTAGCGCCGTCTCGTTTTCCATAACCCGAACAGCATTTGATTTGACAGGATTGTGTTATCGCTGGCTGAGACAGTCGAACCCGCGTTCGTCGTTCCGCATTGCTCTAATAATCTATGTTCCCGCGCGTATAGGCTTGCCTAATTTCGAGCTGAAATACAGATTTCTAGAGAATAGGTATATGTATGTACATATATGCGTAATTTTAGTGCAACAACACATTCGTGTTCGGCTTCAGTGGCTTCTTGGCAGTGTTGTGCTTTGCCGTGTTCTTTATAACTTACAAAACTAATTGACGAATGTATGGACGTGGTGCGAGGGGGTCCCTCAGCCCTGCGTGGAGGGGCGGGCGAGCGCGCGCGGCGACGGCGCGGCGCGGCGTGGAGCGGCGGGCGCGCGGGGAGAGGGCGCGGCGCGCGCGCGGCGCCGGCGCGACGACGGCGGCGTGCGCTCCTTGCTCTCCAGCGCGCGCTGGTACGCCTGCGTAAGACAGTTATTATCTTTACTCCTTGGCCTACAGGAAACACGTCCTACAGGAACGACAGTTATATCTTCACATCTTGTTCTATAGGAAGCATATTCGCCCGTTGTTTGCATGTCTAACCATTTTGCTTTGGCACCCTCGACAAAAAGTGCTTACGAATTTGTACAAGATGAAACGCGGCGAAAACGCATCCTTCTGGGCAAGGTCTAAATGCTAATATAGGTACCTACCTACAGTAATTTAAAAGATGTATTTAAGATGTTTAACTATGCTTAATAACCTTTAAGTACTCGTAAGATAAAACTATGTAGGTAGTTGAATAGTGTGATGTTAGTGAAATTTGACATTAGATTTACAAAAAGGCATATTTTATACAGTTACAACGTATACGTTACAAGCTGCAAGCAGAAGCTATTGTTATCAATATCTGCTGCATTACCTCGTCTATCTTCAGTATGTCCACGGTCTCGGCGACCTTCTTCTCCAAGCTCTTGATGTAGAGGCGCGCGTTGGTGACGTTGATGTCGAAGGTTCTGCCGAGCAGCCTCAGTAACGGCAGCGAGTCACACTCTGATGCCCTGCAATGATTAACAGTACTTTGAAGATAACATTTCAAGAGTAGTACATGGTGGTTAATATACATTAATATAATACCTATTCATAAGTACAACAAGCAGACTTAAGCTTCTGCCAATTTTTTTATGCGACTAAATGACGAGACAAGGCCCATCTGATGTTAAGCGGTCACCTCGACCTATAAGAACTACAACACCGCGGTGATCGCGTTCTAGGGATCTAGGTATGGTGGTAACACTTTCCCGGATGAACTCTTCACAAAAAGTTCTACTACCACCTACTCAATTTGTTAGGTACATCAGATGGGCCTTCGGCTTGTCTCGTCATTTAGTTGAATAAGAAAATCATCCTGTTTTCGGCTTGCCGCATCCGGCAGCTGTCATCGCAAATCGTCACTACACCAGTCGGCTGGGCGTTCGGCGCTGGGCGCTAGGCTTACCGACTAGCGACCTTCACGCGATAATCCGATGTCAAAGAGTTCCATCACTTGAGATGAACGTGGTAACTCACAGTGCAATCGCGTGTATCTGGCGGAGCAAGGTGGCGGTGACGTCGGAGCTGCGCTGCACGGAGTCGCTGGCGGCCGCATTCCTCGCCCTCTTCTCCTCCAGGGTGCCCGTCAGCGACTCTATCGTGTCCTGCTGCTGGCTCAGCTTGGCTAGGTGCTTCGCGTTCTCCTCCTCTGGAGGTCATACAAGAAATAATGTAATATAATGCTTTACCTTTGACAGAGGATGGTGGGAGTCGGCGAAGGATCGGGATGCTTGGAGGACTTTAGGGGAGACCTTTGCTCAGCAGTGGGACAACATATTAATATTATATATTATGTTATTATTAGCATGTAGAAGAAGTAAGGGAGGCCTTTGCCCGGCTGTAGGACAGCCCACTGCAGGCCTTCTTTCCACACTTTTCTCTAGAGCCGTTTTTGTCCAGCCTTTTAGGTGGTCTCTCTCCATCGACGATCTGCCGAGGTCTTTTCCTGTCTGTTGGGATTAAATTTTATTTTGTAAAATCCATATGAAGCAAACCGACAGGGTCTGAAACACTGAACGCGCTCCAGAACTCAAACCGCAGATGAGGCTCTAAAAGCCGCTGAAGTGGGACTGGCTAGCCGTCTGCCGGATGCCAGATCAGCTGGGGCTATGGTAGCCATCGAGTGGAGTCCTGACACGTCGAGAAGCCGACGCGGTCTACCGAGACGTAGAAGGCCGGACAAACTAGATTAATATCTGGTCGACTGAAGGGTGTGGCTCAAGATCGAGTGCAGAGGTAATGAGGAGGCCTTTGCCCAGTGGGACCCAAACGAGCTCAAAAAATCCTAGTTCGACCAAAGATTCACATCAATCTCTGTTTGTTCTTCATTGGAAACCAGGAAGTTGAGATATAAGCGTTACAAGCGTCAAAAACGAATGAAAATGCTATGAAAAAAAGGCACCCGAGGGTTCGACTCTTCTAACTTAGAACTAGTTGAAAGATAATAATGTTGTGCCGGCTCTACGTAATCTAGGGCAGTCTTCTTGTTTTGGACAAGTTGGAAGAGTAGGTAATCTTTGCGTAAAGACACACCACACACTCTTCTTTGACTACGTACTTCCGATGAGGTTGGTTTACCGCTGAAAGATATTGGCTACCCCCCTACCCCTTGTGTAGAAGTTACCGATATTTATCTTCAGCATCTTGACATTATCGTTTAAGTTCTTCAGCTCAGTACAGATCTCGTTGATGTAGTTGAAAAGGGCATAGTTCTCTTCTTCTCTTCGTGTGAACTCTTGGATCAATTTGTCTACGTCGTCTTCGCCAGCAAACTCCTGAAAATGGTGTCGAAATTACTCTCGAGGAAACATGATACAGTAAGCTATTAGAGATATCTTTGTAATTCCGACGAACATGGTGCCTCTCCTTATCATTACAGCCATGGGACTGCTGTCCATGTCCACTGGCTGGACAGAGGCCTCCCTCATACCTCTCTAAGATCATGAGTATATTGTGGCCATACTCGCCACGCTTGGCAGGCGGGTTGGCGAGCGTAGTACGGGATATTGATACGCGGAAAGACGCTGCTGCCCATCTTCCGGAGGCTCGGTTTTATCTGTAAGTTAATATATGTCAGTCCTATAGTCCTATCTTTTTACCCGCGCCACATCCCTCCCTGTTCGCATTATTGTTTACTATTACTTGTTTTCCTGTTATGTTAGCTTATAGTTTCGTGTTTTATTTATTTATCTATCTATGGCTGACATGATGATGATGAAAGCCGAGCACGTGTTTATTACGTGATTGCCGTCGCTTAGTCGTACCCGAATAGCGTCCAGTATGTTGACGTAGTTGTTGTGAGCACGTGTTTATTACGTCATTGCCGTCTCTTAGTCGTACCCGAATAGCGTCCAGTATGTTGACGTAGTTGTTGTAGGCGCGCAGCTCGTCCTCCTGCTGCTCCAGGCGCTTGGCCTCGGCCTTGGCGTCGGCGGCCGTGAGGCGCACCGTGCCCTTGGTGCGCAGAAACTCCTCCAGCTTCAAGCTGTGGTCGAGCTGGCGCTGGAGCTCGCGGACTTCCTGGAATCAAATACAAATTATTTATGAGAGTGCAGTGCAGGCCATTGCATCGTTTTGAGCTTTTGTATCACATATATTGTGTAAAGACGTTTTAAAGTTGGCATTAAACTTGAATGGAAAATGTTTATTTTATTATTTTTAGTGGGGTACGTTTAAATGAAAGCTTGTTTGTTAAAAAGTTTTTTTTTTACTTTAAATTTATTTCTTTCTAGATAGTGGATCTACAAGATGACCTTTGAAAAGCGAGCTCCTCCTTACGATCAGGGTCAATGGCACAAGCGTAAAATATATATTAATTACCAAGCAATGCTTCCTATAATCCACAGCGGCCTTCTCCTTGAGCGCGTCCAGCTTGCTGCACCACTCCTCGCGCTGGTCGTACGTGGAAATGGCCTGCTCAACCAGCTCCAGGATCTGTGCCTTGCCGTCCATCAACCGTTTGATCTGGTTCTTCCAGATCGAGTTGAAGAATTGCCTGTGAAACGAAAGAAGAGTTGTAATACCGAAGGAAGTATTTACACACACAGCCTACAAGCTGCTTTGTGTACCTACATCAAATAAGTGACAAAAGCCGATCCTGTACTGTGCTAGGCCAGGAATTCCGCGACCTGTTCAATGTCGTCCATCCATCGCGCCATCGGACGACCACGACTTCATGCATTTTGATATCTGAACAGTAGAATTTGTGTGGACAACCATACGGTTTTATTTTTATGGTCGTGTAAGGCGAATGACTTTCACTAAGTTCAATAAATTTAAGCTTAGAACCCCCTCCCAACTAATCGACGAGGCTATGTACCCTCGATGGCACAGCTAAATTATCTGGCCGTTGACAGGCAGTAGAGTCAGCGGTGTAAGAAACTGCCCATGCGAGCGCCATTCCGCTTACCCAGCGTGGCGATTATGGCACAACCAGGATCTTGCCCTAAAAACACCTTTTTTATTCGAATAAATGTCGAGATAAGCCGAAGGCACACCTGATGGTAAGCAATTAACTCTACCTACTACAACTGCAATACCGCGTCGATCACGTTCGCCAAGCACCTGACCGACGCTGCACTGCGCGTCACCCTGAGACGCAGTTGTAAGGTTTCAACGTGCCCGTAAACTCTTTACCGGTCCCGCAGCAGCTTATCTATCTCGACGCGCATCTTGTAGTTGTCGCTGTTGACGGTGTTGAACTTCTTCATGGCGGTCTCCAGCCGGTTCCGAAGCTGGCTGGTAAGGTTCTGGTTCATCAGGGCGTTTGTTAGGTCCTGTAACATAGGAAAGTAAATGTATTTATGATCTATTTTATAGGCTGGCCATGTGGCTCGCACGGCCACGTAGCCGTGCAGCTAGAGGTCACGGACCGCAAGCGGAGCGTAGGACGTCCAAGATGGACAGACGACCTGGTGAAGACCGCTGGTCGGCGGTGCATGCAGGTCGCTTCAAATCGCTATAGCATGGGGGAGGCCTATGTCCAGCAGTGGACGACCTACGCCGAAATAATGATGGTGTCCCATATGATTATGTATGAGCCATCGCTGGTATTCTGGCAGGACCCTCGGTGCGTGCGACACGTATTAAATCAACAGTAACTAAACATAAAGCTGCACGACAATCTATAGTAGTCACTATAGTACCTACTAGTGAAGCCATTTTTACCAAGAGAAATTGTTTTTATTTATAATTTAACTACTTAGTTGGTGTGATGTGAAAAAGATCCTGCGGTCATGATCGGTTTTCTTTTACTTATTAATAATAAAAAACCTTTATGTGGTTACAGCTATTTTTATTTGTACCTGTACAAATAAAAATACGGCAACTCTTCTTGGAAAACAATAGGTAACCCTGTCAAAAATGAGCAGGCGTTTAGGTTGATTATAGTATAAAAGATGTTGAAGTTAAAACGTTCGTGATCATTTCTTGAATGAAAATTGATTTTCATGTGTCATCCATCATCCCAATGATCTCCCTTTAGCTTAGTACACATAATATAATACACGCTGCCTAACAGTGATAGAAGCTTCTTCTAAACTATGCATAAAGGCATATACCTGGTCACACCCATTGCCCTTAGCCCGCAACCCTTTGATCTCCTTCTGGACTTGCTTGAGCAGGAAGTTAAGTTCCGTGATGTTCCCGCGATGCTCCTTCACCTCCGCCGAGCTGTTCTCGTGCTCTTTGAGGAGGGCCACCAGCTTCTCGCGCGTCCTGGCGCCTTCGAGCATGTTCGAGGAGCTCTTTGTCAGCTGGAAGTAACAGGCTGATCTTAGGAATTACAAATCCACTACAATGAGTAAGGCCCTAAACATATCATCATCTCGTTGGCCTCGTTGGCTGGACGATCTTCAAGTACTGGGCATGATGGGGTTCCCTCACTCACCACGCTTGGCAGTTGTGTTGGCAAGCGCAGTACGGGACGTTGTTACACGACAAGACGCTACCCATCTTTCTTTTACTACTAAATGACGAGACAAGCTGATCGCCGACCTTCCGGAGGTATCCCTTGGCAGATTCTTACTGCATCCACGGGCAAGAACGGAAGGGGCAACATTCTACTTCCAGAACCCTATGGCATACCTAAACATGTATACTACCTACATTATTATAATATAGCTATAGCAACTGGTATCCATGCTGTACGGGACTGTCAGCTGGACGATGCTCATAATGTAGGAGCTTTCTGTCTCCATCAATATGAACTGAAGCACACTGTGTATGGTATACCAACCTTCAGCTCCATCATGATCTTGTCCAGGTCCGTGTTGAGCGCGTGGATGATGTTCCGCTGCATGCGCAGGGTCGGCTGCACGCTGGTCATCACGCTGGCGCGGTCGATCTCCATCACTCTGAACTGAAGCAGATTATAGGTATATTCTATCTATCAGCTCACTTACCCACTGTTGGGTATATCATCATTTCAGCCATAAAACGTCCACTAATGAACAAAGGCCTCCCTCATGGGTCTCCGTGAGGGGTAGTTGCCATACTCACCATGCTTGGCAGGCGGGTTGGCGAGCGCAATATGGGATGTTTATATATGGAAAGACGCTGCTGCCCATCTTTCGGAGGTATCCCTTAGCAGGCTCTTACTGCATCCACGGGCATGAGAGGAGGGGCAACATTCTACTGCCGGCGCCCCACGGCTCTTGACAGCAGTTGGGTATATGCCTCCTCTTTATTAAGAAATTCTAAAATTCAATTTAAAAAAATATATCACACTTATTCTTATTCACACACAATTCAGTCGAAACGTCTGGTGGAGTAAAAGGTTAATAAGGTGAGTTAGGTACTACCTGGTTCATACCCTAGAAACCAATGATCTGACTTCCGACCATCTTCTTTACCGCATACACCTTGACGGCATCTTCATGCCATGTTCAGATGGTTTGAAGACACATACATAGACCAAGCCCAAACTACGACTTTTTCTGGAACGATATTTTTGTCTTTAAAAATGCACGCTCACGAATGAGAAATAAGTTTAAAAACATTTTAAATAACAAGCTTTTAAGGCCCCTTTATGTAATACCCATCCTCGAGTACCCATCCTTTGCGGTTTGACATAAATTACTACATCATCCACCCTCTTGTGGAGGCGGCCATTTTAAACGTTTTAAGTATTTCTTAATGTGTGCAAAGTTTCATTTCATCGGATGTCAGGAAGTGGTTCTAAAACAGATTAAGATTAAACCCGGATAAAGGCAAATGCTAATGCCGTGGGCACCCCACGGCAAGCGGGTTATTAGTTTAGAATTATCACGATTTTTTAAGACAACGAGAAAATATAGTTGTGAGCACTAGGCTTAAGGGCAGATCAACATTTTAATTACCTATAACGTTCTGATACTAAACGACATAAAGTCGTGGGAAATGTTATAATGCGACATGTTTCTGACACCGACTGATTTGCGAGCGACTTGTTGCGTATCATTGTCCCCGGGGACATTGACGATTGATATTTTCCGACATGTTGCAATGTTGTCCCTTAGAGAACGTATTTTATTATAGTTCTTTGATGTAGATGTTGATTTGTAGGATTTCGTATAATCCTACGATATCATAAGCGTCCACAGGCTACGGCAGAGCTCAACGTCACTCAACGCGCTGATTAACTGCAACTTAGATTTTGATAATTTTCGCTGACAGATGGCCATTAATAGTACGGCTTTGTTTGCAATACCTACTGTAAACAACCAAGTTCCCCTCTGTCGTGGTAGCTACCTGTTTTGTGTTTTGTTTTTTGTAATAGGTCCAACCTAAACCTGATTGTTATTTTATTTTGAATAATAATATGCTATATAATTAATGCTTTTAGATTTTATCCAAAATAATATTATATTTATGTTGTTTTCTATTATGTAAGATGTTTTGTTTTTTATACAATTTAAGTGTTGTAATTTTATTTGTCTTGTCTTGCTTTTCGTTTTGTTAGTACATTACATAGTTTCTTTAATAATATCCATCTTAGTTTTTTTAATTATTATGACCATGATTACTTATCTGTAATGTTACTTGTGATAAATAAATAAATTTGGAATTTTAATTCACCACTAGTACCTACCAAAGTAATCATTCAGCAATATGATGCTGTACCCTGGCAGGGTAATTTTTTCAATATAATATGCATTTCATATTTAGTACAACATGTTTGAAATAATCTAATTTGAGTTTGTTCTTTATAATGATTTCAATTTCATTTACTTTATTCACACACATGATGACCTTTAGACCAAAATAATTTATTGCACGCCTTAAAATATATGCATAATGGTATCGATTCCGTTTTACACTCCTTAAAACTAATTCAAATAAGAGATATGACATTTCCAAATTTAGAGCTGTCAGCGAAAATTTGGGTTTAATTGTTCCGTTTTTATTACAAGCTTTTATTTAGCTTGCCCTGTATGTATGTATGTATGTAACTATGTTTGTTTTTTATCACATAAATTGTGTAAAGACGTTTTAAGTGGACATTAAACTTTAATGGAAAATATTTATTTTATTAGTTTAGTACCTACGTTTAATTAAAAGCTTGTTTGTTTAAAAGTTTTTTTTACTTTTAATTATTCTAGAACGGCACTAACCGAATAGCTACCTGTATGTCATTTTAGTCCAATTTTACGTCAATTTAATTAGCTTTAGCTAGTGCAAAAACAGAATCACCACCATTGAGTAGAGTACCTAACACTAAAAATTTACGTAAGCAATTATACCTGTCTCTGTAACTTGGACAGCTCGTCTTCAGCGATCTTCTCCATCTCCATATCATCTGTTGGCACCACGACCGCCATCGTCACTAATTTAGCAGTTATTCACGATATCCCCAGAAACATATAAAATGATGAAGTTCGTTTGTTGAATCGATGGTCCTTCGTTACCTGAAACACGATGTAGTATTTTGTTGCCACAGGTAGGCTACTTCTGTTTCTGTTCCATAACATTTTATTTAGTTGTTGTTCTAGTGAGCGTTTTCAGAGCAAAGTTCTAAATTACGAATCGAATCGTGCAAGTGGTATAAATAATTTTATCTCACTACGTTCAGCAGCTCCTAAACTCAACATTTACAAATAAGGCAACCTAGTGCTACTAAATTAAAGTGGAATAAATTCAATAAAGTCAAGGCTAGATTATAATAAAGTTCGAATAGCATGAGATCATTTCCCAAATTGTGTGCAACTGGTAATTTTTGCGACTTCCGTTACATTGAAGAGTTTTCATGTGTGAAGTAGAGGTCATATCTCATCTATAATGATTGTAGCGAGCGATAGTTTACAGCTGTTGAATAGCGATGGTATGATGCTTGAGTGATACACTGCTGATAACAGATAACAGAGATAATTTATTTACTCTCGTGTGCATAACATACTTCGAGATGGTGATAAACTATCAAATCTTTTTCGCGTAAGATCAGTCTTCGATAGAGGGTGACGAAACCGATTCGTTTCAAAGAGAAAAACAACCTTGCAGTGTGTAAACTACCATTCCCATAGGACCTAAAATGTGAGGCTGTATTGTGTGGTTCGTGACGCGTCAATAGTGATTGGTGCGTAGTCTGTGGCGGTGCAACGGGCGGGCGAGCGAGGGCAGCAGGCTTCGCCGCCTCTGTTGTGTCCGCGCCGTTGTCGAGGCAACACGCCCCCGCCCGCGCGCTATCGACTCAACAAAACAACGAACACGACCGCGACGCGCGTGCAGTGCAGTGAATAATGATAACAGTGATCTAAAATGGCATTCAATAAGGATTTCGACTTAAGCAAAATCAAAATAAAACTACCCAAAAACAAAAAGTTCCAACAGGCGATCGAGAGGATCTTCAAAAAGAACCAGTACACCAAAATAGTGCAAAGTTAGATTAGACTAGATGGCCGGTGAGAGTGCTAGCAGTAGAAGTAGAAACACAGAGCCTCCGGACCGCGATAAATCTAAATCACCCAATTTCATAACCGATGAGACGGAGTTTGTCGGTAGCGGAGCTATCAGAACATCCACTCCCATCAGCAAGCACAGACGGAGTAGAAGCAGAAGCGGTACCAGGATCACACCGGGAGCTCTGAGCGTGTCGGACGAGCATTTTTACGAGGATTTGGAGGAGTACGTTAAAGAGATGTCTTCGAGCAGGGAGGCCGGGCCGGCGACCGGCGCGCCGCAGGAGCCCGACGTGTGGGCGCAGCTGCAGCAGAAGGAATCCGACCTTCTGTTGGCGGCGGAGCTTGGCAAGGCCCTCCTCGAGAAGAACGAGGAACTGAAGAAGGAGCAGGATCGCGTGGGGGAAGAGTACTCCAAAAAAGTCGAGGTGAGTCAGTATCTCGTTATACACGCGACTGTTTATTTCATTGTGCTGTTATTATTGTGAAGTTCTAATTTGGTGCGCATTTTCGTGAACTAGATTTGCGAAATAGTGCAATTGATGCAATTATTTGTATTTTACGTTGTTTTGAGTTATGATAGTTGTTAAGACTCGATAGAATATAATTATTGAGTTTATTTAAGTCCTTTACAAATGTACTTTCAAAATCTGAAAGGTGAATTACAGGTATTCAGGGATTTCCTATGCTATAAGTTAATGTAATTCTAGTCAAAAGCATCTTGTTCATTATAAAATATTAGTTCTAACACCTCTGAGATTATTATCTTATCATCGCTGTATTGGATGGTATCAATTTAAGATATTCTCATAATCTGCAAGGTTCCTGCCATTGGGTTTGCACGAAGTTTGCACATGTAGGTTTGGTTTTTATCAAATAACAAATCTAATAATTTGGAACACAAAATCCTCGCAATATGTATATTTATATCTGGCCTAATAAACTTATTAAGATCTATTAGCCTGACAAATAAGACAAGTTTACGTTGTATATATTTTTTTTAATTAAGAAAGACACATCAAATAGCTTCATTACTATTTATGGTACCAGTCTTAATTGTATACTAAATATATTAAACGACTAATCTGCGAGAGTGGTAACTATAATGTGCTAGGCAAGCCTAAACCGTCCTAGAATGTCCCAGGCACTACAGTGTCCTGTAAAACATGAATAGAAATAGAAATGGAAATAGAAAATATTTATTTGCACCTTATTTTAACAATGTACACATAATTATAATTAGTTAATAAAAAAAAACAATAAAATAAGACACAAATCGGTCGCCACTCAGCATTTGCTGTAACAACACAAATGCTGTCGCAGCGCTGGTTTTCGGTGGCGCCGTAGCGCTATGCAAAAAGCACAGACCACACACACGGTGTAACAAATATAATAAAAAATAATAAAGTAATACGGGTTTAAATAATAACTTACAACAACCTACCAGTTGCAGACGCTGTATAAATCTTCTGAAATATTGTAAAAGGCCTTAGTTACTTACTAAGCCTATTAGCCTGCTTTTGTGGATTATCTCTCACTATCGGATAGATTAACAAATTCGATTTCATTGTCTTCGCTCAACTTGTGCTGTTCTCACAAATCTTCACCTACTTTGTTATAATCTGGGTTTCGATTAACTTCCATTGGATAGTTGCGTTTCTAGAAACGTCTATTTAAGTTGTTTTGCATTTTTCCTAAAGCAGCGTAAAACGCGTATACTGCGTTTCATCGGCCCATAAATGTATTCAGTTTTATGAAGAAATAGCTGCATATGCAAAACTGCGGGTTTTGCATATGTTGCAAGTGTATGCAAACAGAAAATATAACAGACTTAAGTTTATTTTAGTATATTCCTTCAGTTTCATCTTTAGCGGTTCTGTATTTTTGCATCTTCAAACTTTGCTAAGCGGTTTTAGTCCTAGTCCATCCAACTAAAATGCCGTAACTACAGAAGTATTTAGTGCTATTACTACTCACCTATTATTATTATTATTTTTAGCCTCCACTGTCCTATCAATTTTATTATTATTATGACCCTTACCTATATTATTCAGTAGTGATTTTACAATGCCATGAATAATTGCCTGACTTTATGGCTGTTTCGATACTGTTCGCTGTACCTACCTCGCTACTGTAATAAATTTACTTTTACGATAGCAAAGCGATAGTTTCAAAACACTTTTAGTACTCACCTAGGTATTAATTTACACGCAACATAGGACTTGTAAACTAAAATTCAGTAGAAATATTAACCTGCGGTCACCTGCAGCATCTTATCGGCATACGGCATACATAGGTTTCATACGGTATCCGGCTGTTTCAGCAGTATTAAGCAATACAATCTTAACAAATTGCTCTAAAATTTATGTATGATATATGTACATACGCATACCATATTAAACTAAGATATTGCTGTAATGAATTTAAGTCCACACTAATCGAATTTTGTCAAACTGGAACTCATTAGAAATCGATTTACTGTATCGTTGTGTGTGGCTAGACCACAATAGACGACACCTTTTATCGCTTCTATTGTCAGTGAGTGGTCTAATCATCACCTACCAGCATCTTTTGAAATACCTGCTACCTGTAGCCGTCTCGTCTGCTGTAACCATGCTATCATGACGAATTATCGATCATCAGAATAAGAACTATAGAACTGAGGGTCATTGGGTTTGATTTTGGACAGTTTGTAACACAGGCGTTTTCAGATAAAAAAGATCATTCTGACGCAGATTTTAGACGCAGCAGACAAACTTAGACATTATAATCAAACAGCCTAACGTCCAAAATTTTGTCATATTTTGTTTAAAAGATGTTGTGTCAAATACTCTAACTGAATACTAGCAGGCAAAACAAACAATGCTTTTTAGATCTCGAGCCGCATAAAACTATCCGTTGATAAGATTTTGTTTGGTTTAGGACGCTAAGCTCCTGCCTTCTGGATAGAAAGTAACTTCGTCAGATTCCTTGTTTCTCCGTACGGCATTTGTCGGGTATCTTAATCTTTAGTTACTGATTCTTGAGATATGGCTATTGTCTTGGTTTTTGGGTCAACGACTTTATCGTACAGGGAGTGCCATGCGAGATGTACGTTGTCTGTCTATGCCCTAAATAATATTATTTATGATTGTAGTTGTTGCTACCTACTATATAAGTATTTTTTTCTGTATATGCACAAAACAAGGCTCTTGCAAAAATCTAGGATGACTGGAATGTTTGGGCTCCCCTTTTGCCTACCCAGCAGTGGGAAGCTTAGGAATCTTAATCTCAGCCATAGGACTACTGTTCACATCCACTGCTAGACGTGGCCTCCCTCATGGATCTCCAAGGTCATTTGGGGGTTGTTGCTATACTCGCCAAGCTTGGAAGGCGCACGGAAAGGCGCTGCTGCCATCTTCAGGGGGTATCCATTGGCAGATTCTTACTGCATCCACAGGTAAGAGACGAGAGGCAGCATTGTACTGCTGGCACCCCACGGTGAAACCCTTAAATGAAGCCCATAGATTAGGTAGGTAGGTACTAGAATTTTGTAGGGGATTATTTTCGAGTCTTTAAATTCTACAAAATAAATGTTGCTTGTTGATCAAGGTTGTTATTTTGTAAAAGATCTTTCAAAATCCGGCTCCGCCTGTTTGTTTAGGATTGATTAGATTTGAAATCGCATTGCAAAATTAAATTTTGTGACTCAATTCGTCATCACAATAAAATATCTTATCATTAATGTCTCATTCCAGTTAATTAGGTTTCATCATCATCATCAGCCCCACCATGTCATCATGTTAACCCACTGTTGGGCATAGGCCTCCCTTTGCCTTTGCTAGCTGATATTCTTGATCAGCTCACGGTCTTCTGAATATCATCAAACCATCGGGACGGTATACGAGCTTTCGACAACCCGTGGCCACTTCGTCGATGTTGGGGACCCGATGATGCTGAGCAGGGCGCGGCCATGCTTCATCTAATTTTAAAATATAAAGATAAAGAAACGTTTATGTATTTTGACACATTTTTACAATCAAATAAAAAAAAAACATCAATTCGGTTTTAGTTTTAAAGTGACAAAAATGGTCACTACTCAGCATGTGCTGTAGCAGACGAATCGTACCACAGCGCTGGTCTTCCGTAGTAACTATATACATAAGCTAATGAGATTTGCTTCATTTTAGGGACGTTAAACGTCCGATTTCCAAAAAAAAATGCCCATTTTATTTCGGTTTTATTACATGTTCGTTTTCTTAATAACATTATTATTTAGTAAAATTAGTGTAGGAATATCGATGTTCATTGCAAACTTTTAATCAAAATATTACAAAGACAGGCTTTTAATAAAGTCATGCACTTTATTATTATTGTTACCGACGCAAAAAGCGCCTATATCGTTTTACTTAAAATACTCAGAATTTCATCAAATAACTATAATACTATAGTAACTTTCGTAACTTATTACATTCATATTACACCAACAATAACAAGTACGTGAACATTCCCGCTATTTAATATGAAAATAACTATAATCGTTAGGTCGATGATCACGATATCGTCTAGTAAGTAAAGCCTTTGCACAGATGATTTATACAGCGTCAGCAACTGGTAATTATGCTGTACGGGACGCTGCAGTGCCTGGGACATTGTTAGATGGATTAGGCTTGCCTAACACCTATGAAAGAACATGTCAATACGTCTGAAGCTAACTAAGCCGCGGGTTTCCTAGCGATATCGTCCAAAATAGGTTAATATTTAGGTAATCCGGTGATCATCATTTTGATCGACGGTCTAGGTACTAAATATTTACCTATGGATGTAAAATTGTGAAGTTCATGACGATGGTAGGTATTGTTATCGCATCTCAAATAAGACGTATTTTATTACCTAACTCGAACGATCAAGTCGTTTACAAGATGTCATACTTAAGCAAGTATCATAAACAATGCTATTAAATTATTATGATCATAACTTTCTATGCAAACTTATGGGCGTATGCATTCTTCCGGTCCTGACATATGGCGTACAAACCTGGTCTTTGACATCTCTGCAGCGGTCAAAGCTCGGAGTCTGCCAAAGAGCGATGGAGCACAATATTATAGGTGTTAAATTAACAGACCGCATTAGAAACACCACACTGCGCTCCAAGACAAGAATCGTCGATGTTATTCACCAATCCGCCAAGCTGAAGTGGGCTGGACATATTTGCCGCATGACGGACAAAATGTGGGCAAAGATAGCCACTGAGTGGGTCCCACATACAGTAAAGCGGCAGCGCGGCCGGCCCAGGCGCAGATGGCGGGATGAACTGGACCTTTCCTGTGATGACTGGTCGACTAGGTAACGCCTTAGACCAGAAAGTGTGGAAAGAGGGAAGGGAGTCCTTTGCCCAGGAGTGGGATCCAATGCGCTGATTAGATTTATATAGATTAGATAACTTTCTAACTTTTCGGTCCTCAAGAGTGTGTGACCTCATGGCATGAGACGAGAATCATGCCTTGAGTCATCTTGTAAACGCCTTGTTCGTCCTTGTTAAGTATCTTAATTGAGATACTATAGATATATGTAAATATCTCACGTCGTCTTGAACTTCACATTTTTATTTTTTTCTTTACATGAACAAGTACCTATTACTTCACGAAATAACTTGATGGCCGGGTCACACATCCACGTACAGGCATGTCGACACTGTGACATCAAAATTATATTATGTCAGTCGTTTTCGGATAATAAAACACACGTATTTAGATAGTTATAGCGCGTTTAGTTTGGAGGGGTGCTCGTGACGTCATAACGTGTCTTAAACTGAGACATGCCATGACGTGACGTGTCATTTCGACACTATTTATTTTCGCCTTTAATTTTGAATACAAAAGAATGGCTTAATCAGGAAATCCCCCGCGATTATCCCCTGCGATACATGTCCAATAGTTTTGATAATCTTACACGAAGGAAAAAAAATAGGCAATTAGCATCGAACAGCGGCATAATTGTCTATGAAACTTAAGCAATCTCTCAATCGCTTTAAAACCAGATTGTTGGTTTATTGATAAGGCCTTTTTAGGTTTTAATACGTGATACTGTGATTCACCTGCTCAGTTGGTAACGAGCTGCTACTGCGCACAGATACCGTTATTATGATTCACCGTGTGAAACTTTTATAAAGGTTTGTGGAGAGCCATTCATGTATTCACAATTTATGCGCTTACCGATCCAAAGGTATGTGTGAACCATTGTATAAGGGACTCGTTACTCGTTTATTATAACAGTAGAAACAGCCTTATCCGAGTTTTCCATCTTCAAAAGAGCAATGTCCTCATGATGTGTGCATGGCAGGTCAGATGCTGGACATGTAATCAAAACCAATGTCCACCAGTATTCACAACCAGCATTCCATCTTCTGTTGCTACATTATGTTTTTGCTACTTTCAGGTTACCAAATACCTACATATGTGACGAAAAACTAGCACAAAAAGTGTTGTAATTCGATCACGTGTAACTGCTAAATTGTAAATTATCTGAACACACGCCAAACAACAGTCATCCAATCTTCAGAGATGTGTTGATTACTGATGAACTTTATCATCTATGTACACTAATATTATAAAGAGGTAAAGTTTGTGAGTTTGTGAGGTCATAGGGGGTAATCTTTGGTTCAGTAGAACCAATTTTGTTTTTTTTTTTAACAAATAGAAAGCCACATTGTTTGTTAGTGTCATATCCTATATATTAACCCGCAAAATGATAAGACTTTTCGTGGTAGTCAGATTTTTACCGCCCAACGAAGTGGGCACGGGTCATAGTTAGCTAGTTGGTTTATAAAGTGATTCGCAAAAACTCCTCCAAACCTTTTTGTTTACCTTCGATACTTGTAAGTGAGGTAGACTCTGCTATTCTAGTATTCCTAGTAGTGGAAGTTTTACGGATGAAATGATGATGATAACGATGAGGTGTATTCCTCGCGTCAATACCTTTGTTTACACGTGTAAGTTATAGCCAGGTTTACAACCCACGACGTTTCGGCTGGCTTGCTCCAGCCTGGATCGGAAAACATTTTCAGGTCGAGAACAGCTGCTTAATCTACCCTTTTCACATTTTTTCATGTGAAACATCTTTTGCGCGCGGCGGGGGGGGGGGGGGGGGGGGGGGGGGTTAGAGGAATAAGGCTCGCTGAATCGACTTATCCGCTTCTTCGTAATTGTTTCATATCCACCAGGTGTCTTTGGACGGCCAATATTTTGGCTATTATATCTGTTGGTGTTCCATATATATTTTTTTTTATTGTATAGGTACAAAAATCTTTATTAGCATGCAGGCAGATGTTTTGAAAGTCAAACAGTTTAGCTAACATTGATGGTAGCTCAGCTTTCCCAGATAGCCTGCGGGCCCTCGGCGATCCCTCTGCGGTAAGGTCGCCGGAACCGGTCGCGGCCGGTTACTGTTTCAAACAAGTTGCCGGAGACGAGCTTGGCACTAATGCGAGGATACTACGAGTGCGTCCGTATGTACCTACAGTGGCACTCGGTTTAGTTTTTAAGACGCGTTGTAGTGTTACACACACGCATTTGTGTTCAATAATTCAATTGGTGTACTTAATATTATTTATGTCTTGGTCGATTTCTAAAAACTCTTTACATGCAACTTACTTATTGGATACTTTAGTTATTGTACCGGGAGAAGAACATTCTTTACGTTTAATCAGTGTACCGCGTGTGCGAAGCTAAAATACAATTATTATTTTAATCTTAAACTTTGTTTTATCGTGAGGAAACCCGCGGCTTAGCTTCAGACGTATTGACCTGTTCTTTCCTCTGAATAATAGCTGACTAAGCTGAGAGGATGGTATATGTGCTGGGCAAGCCTAATCCATCTAACAATGTCCCAGGCACTGCAGCGTCTCGTACAGCATGATTACCAGTTGCTGACGCTGTATAAATCATCTATAATAGATGCGAAGGCCTTACTTGTTTTATAATCTTATGCAAGAGATAGATCAAATAAATGTAGTACAGAAATTGACAGCAAAACTTCTAGTAAATTCTATCTCCTATGGATAACAAACAGAACTCATATTATCGGTGACTGACTACAGGAGTGCCACGAGGGTGTATTTTTCTTTCTAATTTATACTCGCAGTAGGTAGTAGCTTTTGGTTCAATCAATAATTTGTAATTGTATTAAAACTATCATCATCATTGATTTAAGCCGTAAAACGTCCACTACTGATCACAGGCCTCGCTCCAATCTGGAAGGGCCATACTCACCACGCTTGGCAGGCGGGTCGGCGAGCGCAGTACGGGATGTTGATACACAGAAAGAGCTGCTGCCCATCTTCCGGGGGTATCCCTTAGCAGGCTCTTACTACATCCATGGGTATGCTCCTCTCATAAGAGGAGGGGTAACATTCTACTGCTGGCACCCCACGGCATAATGCATATGATGCATTAATAAACCTTTTTTAAGGTAACCGTAAGTTAAGTGTAACCCAAAAATCAAGGAAATTGATCATAAAACATAGGTAGCGAGTGCAAGTGGCGAGGCCGTCTCATGCGCCGAACCATTGTGCCGAATGCAGGCTACACGCTTCGCTTTCTTGATTTATTGACCATGGCGAGTGGACCCGTTCACAATAACTAATGGCACGGGAAGCCGTCCCGGAGGCGAGGCATGTGGACATTTAGGCCGATGATCGTACTGTGATTAACTATGAACAAAGATTCGGAAGGGTTTGGCATCATGGAATATTTTCATCATCATCATCATCATCATTTCAGCCGTAAAACGTCTGCTACTGAACACCGGCCTCCCTCATGGATCTCCATGGGGGGTAGTTGCCATACTCACCACGCTTGGCAAGCGGGTTGGCGAGCGCAGTACGGGATGTTGGTACACGGAAAGACACTGCTGCCCATCTTCCGGAGGTATCCCTTAGCAGGCTCTTACTGCATCCACGGGCATGAGAGAAGGGGTAACATTCTACTGTCGGAACCCCACGGCAATATTTTATATAATAAATTTTTTTTTAGGAATAAAACAATATCTAGACGGGTTGTATGGGAGCTTGCGGGAGATTGCACTGGACAGGGACAAATACATGAGGCATGAGAGGAGGGGTAACATTCTACTGCCGGCACCCCACGGGAATATTTTACTCGCCTGTAATAAAAACTTTTTTAGCAATAAAACAATATCTAGACGAGTTGTATGGGAGCTTGCGGGAGATTGCACTGGACATGGACAAATATAAATAATCGACAACAGATGTAAAGGCCTTACTTTTTAATTCTGTATATTTCTTATACTCCTCCAAGAAGATAATGTTCATCTAGGGGGTCAGTGGTCAACCACACTCGGGATGTGGCTGGAACAGCTTGTGCCTCTCGCCGTAATCCATTCCTTTGTCGGCGCGTTTTTGCCGTTCCTAATGCTGCCCAGATGCGGATCCGTCAATGAGGTCTGTGGCGCCAGATGGAGGTTCGGAAATTTAAGCCAAATGGTCATAAAATCTGAAGATTTTTTTATGTGGAGCATGATAAGACAGTGATGCTGATTTAGAATAATGATTGCGTCTTAGCCACATTAAACAAGGCAAACTTAAGGTATTTTATAATGTTTTTAATTATAAAATTATCGTGTGTTGGTGGTGTTCTAAATAAAAAATACTTAGTAGTTTTATATACCATCATAATACATTGCTGTAGATCTTATGGCCAATATCATATGGCTAACCTAGAGTGGGACGTCCCACTTTGGATTAGTTTGTATTGACCATTTGACAAAATTCAAGAATTTCCTGAAATTTTGCAACAAAAAATGTGCGACAGTACGGCAAACAAGCATGGCAATAATTGTCTATGGCAATACTTCCCCCAAGCTTAACTCAGTTTTCCTCCAGTCCAAACCTGTTACAAAGGCCAATTGTGATCTGAATGATAAATACAGTCTCAAAGACTAGTAGCATTCGTGTCTTGCATTAACTTTCGGTGAATCGTTATTGGCCATTCGACAGGCAAAGTGATGTAACCCACGGTTTTATGCTTTCGATGCTTTGGGAATTTTTATGGGTTTTTTTGCTAAGCCATTTCAAATTTAGATTCGATAAAATGGTAGGAGTTTTTGTTCTCAAAGGTAACTAAATCACTTCCTATAAGTTACAAATACAATTCAATGATCCAAATACAACTCAGATGAAACGTATACCTACAGTGAAATATTATCTTCTATATCTTTGGCACTGACATTGACATGTTAGAATAGACTTGACAGCATCTCAAGCTAGAACCTCAAGTATCAAATTGTGGGTTGTACGTTTGTTGGGCCGTCCGAAGTGAGAGTGTACGGTGCAGATTGAGGTCGCGGCCTTGCTGTGCTGGCCACAAGAACGCCTGCACTAATGATAATTCACTTTTATAAACTCACTGGTATTGTTGTATTTCGCTTCGTAGATGTTTCATAAAGATAAGGCAAATCTTGATGTTGAGTAGCTATGTGGACTAAGTTTTATTATTTGTTGCTTATTTGAATATACTTATTAGAATGTACAGACAACGATATAAAACAGTCGTCATACAACTATTTTCTTGAATTGTTTACCAATAATAATAAAACCGGACAAGTAAGAGCCGTACACCCCCACCGAGGGTTCCGTAGGTATGTACATGTATAATAATTATTATAAATTAGCTGATCTGATTTAGTCAAAGTTTTTGGTCAAAATACAAAAAGATTCGGACACCCATCCAACTTATGGCCGCGCGTAGCGTACCCTACGCGTAGGTTAAGCAGTTAACGTCAGAACCCCTGGACCAAGTGCGATATTTTATGTTTTGAAACTATCAAATTTTAATACCTTTTTGGTACTATTTGATACCTAAATTAAAATATTTAGTACCTCGATGAACAGTGAAAAAACAAGAAAAGAAATTGGTCAGACATTCTGACGTCAGGTTGTCTGGACCACATTTTTTTCACATAGCTAGAGACATTAAAACTTAAATATTTCTTTGTCAATATTTAATACCTTTTTGATACCTTAACATACCTTTTTTTTAAATTTTTATAGCGTCGCAGTAAAAAGTTACGGGTGAATTAAACTTTATAGGAAGCAAAACTTTTTTACGGATATTTAATTTGCCGCATACATCACACTAATATTATAAAAGCGAAAAATATAATATATATATATATATTACTAGCTGCTATATATATATGATATATATATATTACTAGCTGCTGCCCGCGGTTTTGCATGAGCTTTTCAAGTAGCCTATGTCCGTCACTGGGATATTGTTTACCTCCCTGCCAAATTTAGTTAAGATCCCTTTAGTCGTTTAGGTGTGAAAAGGTAACAGCTATTTAGATAGACAGACAGAGTTACTTTCGAATTTATAATATTAGAGGTAGTACCTATGCATGTGTATGTATGATCGGATGAAGATGGCTTGGGATGGGGCTCGTTGGCGAGTTTTGGGGAAGTCCTATATCTAGCAGTGAACTGATATAAGCTGATGATAACGATGATGATATATTATGTAGTTTTAAATATATATATATGCATTGTGGATTAGAAATAAATACACTCTAGGTAAGTATTATAAAGAATAACTTTAATAATTAGAATTATACTATACATGATATTATTGATATGAAAATATTAGTCTTTTTTGGCGTATATTAAACAATGAGCAGCCATCTTTTTATAACTTACAGTTACTCTATTTGACATATCGTCGTAACATTGCCATTTTGACCCACGTCGACAATGTGATTTGTAATGTCCTACACCTTCGGGAGTCGCAGGTGACACAAATTCAATAACAGACAACAGATGGTACTCAATGCCGTTTAAAGATATATTAAGTATGTTGTGGTAAATCATTAATGCAAATTTTTACTTCGGGATTGGGCTCAAAAACAGCAATATTTTTCAAATTATAAGTTTTGTTTCAAATAAATAAAGTTTTGTTGAAATAAATAATATTATTTTTATCAGCAAAAGTTGTTAAGGACCCATTTCTGAGTAAAGTTATCTTGTTTATTATTTCTTTTTTTTTCTTTTCTTTTCTGCCAATAGCCAAACCCCTCAAATTTTCTAACATAGAAGGCGTATCTGAAAAAAAATACTCATTGTTTATGCCAATTGTGTTTTTTTTTCGTATCGTTTTTATTATTTAGCTTTTTCTTTTCTTTTGTCGTTTTTTTCTTTCTATCTCGTTTTAATTAACAGCTAGATATTTTCAGTTGTCCCAAAATAGATTTAAAGTGTTTTACAATAAATTCGTCTATAAGATATCTCTCTGATTATGAGGCATAAATACCTATTCAAGATTGTACAAATTTGCATTACTAATGGGACAACTTCCAATATGGTCGAATGTTATGAAAAGAACTTTTCAATCAGAAACATCAGCCCCAACTTCGTCTAATGTCGAAGTTTACTTTAAAATGTTGAATAGGTATTTATGCCTCATTAACACTAAATCGGAGAGATATCTTATAGATGAATTTATTGTAAAACACTTTAAATCTATTTTGGGACAACTGAAAATATCTAGCTGTTAATTAAAACGAGATAGAAAGAAAAAAACGCCAAAAGAAAAGAAAAAACTAAATAATAAAAAAAATACGAAAAAAAAACACAATTGGCATAAACAATGAGTATTTTTTTTCAGATACGCCTTAGATTAAGATGTTAAAAAATTTGAGGGGTTTGGCTATTGGCAGAAAAAAAAAGAAATAATAAACAAGATAACTTTACTCAGAAATGGGTCCTTAACAACTTTTGCTGGTAAAAATAATATTATTTATTTCAACAAAACTTTATTTAAGTATTTGAAACAAAACTTATAATTTGAAAAATATTGCTGTTTTTGAGCCCAATCCCGAAGTAAAAGTTTGCATTAAGTAATGATTTCATCATTTCATCATCATTTCAGCCGTAGGACGTCCACTGCTGGACATGGGCCTCCCTCATGGATATCCAGTTATTGCGGTTGAAAGCGATCTGCCTCCACCGTCGACCTGCGGTCTTCACCAGGTCATCATCCCATCTTGTTGGTGGACGTCCTACGCTGCGCTTGCCGGTCCGTGGCCTCCACTCGAGAACTTTTCGGCCCCATCGGCCATCTGTTCTGCGAGCTACATGGCCTGCCCATTGCCACTTCAACGTGCTAATCCGTTTGGCTTTGTCGGTGACCCGAGTTCTTCTACGTATCTCCTGATTTCTGATTCGATCGCGTAAAGAAACCCCGAGCATAGCTCTCTCCATAGCTCGTTGAGCGACTCTGAGCTTATTCATGAGGCCAATCGTGAATGACCACGTCTCGGTTCCATATGTCATCACTGGTAACACACACTGATTGTAGACTTTCGTCTTAAGGCACTGAGGAATTTTGGACGAAAAGACGTTGCGTAGTTTCCCAAACGCTGCCCATCCGAGTTGGATTCGTCGATTGACCTCTTTCTCGAAGTTGGACCTACCTAACTGGACTGTTTGTCCTAGGTATACATACGCGTCAACAACTTCGAGAGCCGAGTTCTCAACCATAACTGGGGCAGGCGCAACATGGACATTCGACATAATCTTCGTCTTGTCCATGTTCATTTTAAGACCTACCCGTTGGGAGACTCGGTTGAGGCCTTCGAGCATCGTGCCGAGTTCCTCCATCGACTTTGCCATGACCACAATATCGTCGGCAAACCGAAGGTGAGTCATGTATTCGCCGTTAATGTTGATGCCTAGTCCTTTCCATTCCAAGAGCTTAAAGGCATCTTTATATAATTCATAAAATTATTTACCACAACATAATATATCTTTAAACGGCATTGAGTACCATCTGTTGTCTGTTATCGAATTTGTGCCACCTGCGACTCCCGAAAGTGTAGGACATTACAAATCACATTGTCGACGTGGGTCAAAATGGCAATGTTACGACGATATGTCAAATAGAGTAACTGTAAGTTATAAAAAGATGGCTGCTCATTGTTTAATATACGCCAAAAAAGACTAATTATTTTCATATCAATAATATCATGTATAGTATAATTCTAATTATTAAAGTTATTCTTTATAATACTTACATACCTAGAGTGTATTTATTTCTAATCCACAATGCATATATATATATTTAAAACCACATAATATATCATCATCGTTATCATCAGCTTATATCAGTTCACTGCTAGATATAGGGCTTCCCCAAAACTCGCCAACGAGCCCCATCCCGAGCCATCTTCATCCGATCATACATACACATGCATAGGTACTAATATTATAAATTCGAAAGTAACTCTGTCTGTCTAAATAGCTGTTGCCTTTTCACACCTAAACGACTAAAGGGATCTTAACTAAATTTGGCAGGGAGGTAAACAATATCCCGGTGACGGACATAGGCTACTTGAAAAGCTCATGCAAAACCGCGGGCAGCAGCTAGTAATATATATATATATATATGTATATTACTAGCTGCTGCCCATATATGTATATATGACTGGTTTTTCGCTTTTATAATATTAGTGTGATGTATGCGGCAAATTAAATATCCGTAAAATATGTAAGTGTTGCTTCCTATAAAGTTTAATTCACCCGTAACTTTTTACTGCGACGCTATAAAAATTTAAAAAAAAGGTATGTTAAGGTATCAAAAAGGTATTAAATATTGACAAAGAAATATTTAAGTTTTAATGTCTCTAGCTATGTGAAAAAAATGTGGTCCAGACAACCTGACGTCAGAATGTCTGACCAATTTCTTTTCTTGTTTTTTCACTGTTCATCGAGGTACTAAATATTTTAATTTAGGTATCAAATAGTACCAAAAAGGTATTAAAATTTGATAGTTTCAAAACATAAAATATCGCACTTGGTCCAGGGGTTCTGACGTTAACGGTTAAGCAACCCTATGCGTAGGGTTGCTTAACCTCGATCATTGATTTCATACTTTTTTAAGGACGATTTTTTTTGTGATTCCATTGCAAATGTATAGTTTTTGGATATTATATTTTTTCTCTGTATCTACAGTACCTATAAGACGATATACCTTGCCACATTTCATACCTAGTTCTAGGTCTACTATTCTTAATGTCAAAACATGTTTTTGCGGTATAAACGGTCGTATCTTTTTTCAGGTTAGATTAGAATATTTTATTTTTCACAGCTTGAAGAGGCTGTAGATTTTATTAGGTACCTATATGTTTTAATTTTGCGTCTTTTGTCTTTGTGAGAGATTGTTTCGACTATTTTTTTACCAATTTAGGTAGTTACAACATAGTAGTTTTAAAAGTGGATATATATAATTTAAAGCTTATTTCGGAAACACCTACTGGAATCTTAAACCAGCGTTTTCTATAATTGAAATTCAGAAATTCATTCATTTATTTCCATAGTTTGCAATTACAAAACATAGACACGTCAACTTACAATAAAAAAAATATTTAATCTTATGTTAACAGGAAATAAGGCACATGTGAATTAATCTGTTCGCTTCCCTGTTTTAAGCACTGTGATAAAAAGCGATTAGAAAACCCAGTTCTTTTTAATAGTTAGTTTCAGTTAGTTTTAAGTTGAACTACAGCACATTTCAATACAAAACATCTAGGTAAATGTCTATTTACTATTAGGAGGCAAAACTATTCGTTGAATAAAAATACAGCATAATAATACTGTTTTTATATTATAGACTACGGCGGTTACGTAGCCGCGTCGGTCGAGTGGGGTGTGATGTGCTTCAACCGATGGATTCTATAAGAAATCTAACGGTGAAGGAACATTTCGTGAAGTACCGCGCTTCTCACGGATTCTCTGTTTCGATATATTGATGAAAATTATACTTTATAGTGGCCGAGGCAGTGTGGGCCTGCCGAGTGTGGCAAGTATGGCAACAATCCCCTACTGATCACTTCGAGATCATCCCAGTGCACGTCCTACGGCTGAGATGATGAGAAGATGACATTAAAATTAGACGGTACGTAATGTAAAGATTGCAGCGCCCTGGACAGCATAAATACCAGTTGCTGACGTTGTTAAAAGTATCTATAATAGATGCAAAGGCCTTGTAGAGATTGTAATGTTATATGAGAATGCGGGCAAAACCTATACCCACATCAACTTCAGTAAAATCGTTTTGGATTTTACCGGTGACGGATGGACAGAAGGACAGACAAAGGAACTCGTAATAAGCCGTACTTAGAACGCCATTACTGGGTTTCCGTCCTTTGAGGTTTCACCTTCAGGTATATTGGTAAACCCTGTTTCGATGTTAAAAAGTTGACTATAATAAATAAGACTACAGACTATTTTGATTTGAGATTTGATATTTTGGCTATTCATTACAGACCTCTGAGTCAGATGGGCGAATAGTCGACTGAGAAACAGCTTGTGGGTTTGAGACATGCGGGAATAAAGTTACAAGTAGGTTTCACATTATTTATAATTGATAAGGAACACACCTTATTATGATCTTCGTATAGACTACGGATGGAAGGAAACATCCTGAGGAAACTCGCGGCTTAGTCAGCTTCCGATGTGTTGACCTGTTTTTTCCTGATGTGAAAGGCCATTCAACTTTTATGGGCAAACAACCTATTGCCCATTTCACAAATTATAACCAGAGTGTAAGTATTTAAAAGAGTAGAAAGTATTGATAATAAGATAATAAGATAATTTAATAAGATAATTTATTTATTTTACCACAAACATCACAAGTACAATTTAGTTCTTAATTCTACTAGAATAAAAAACTATCCAGAACGGAATACATAGGCACCCAAACTAGGTATAAATAACCTGTATGATGGCATGCCTATACCCTCCTTAGCCTATAACATTGATAGAACCATAAACCTCAAATCAAGATTCTAAAGATCTAAAGAACTCTTTTGAGGCTTCTCCTTACTCCGCTTAAAAACAAAAGAAGGAGCGAAGCAGACAGCTGAAGCGAGTGCTGTAAAGCCGTTGTTATCCAATTAGTGGAGTACTTAGGTAACCACCACTTGCCGCGACACGTGCTCTATCGTATTGATTCCGGCACCACCGCCTGCGGTTGGCTAAACTTTGGTAACAGATAGAACTACGTTGTTATCCACAAACATGACTCCAAAGTGCTCGAAACGATTTGATTTCGTGGTCAAATGAAAACGCAGTTGTGCATTGCAACATCAGATATCATTTTTTAACAAACAATTTTTTTTTTAAACTGTTTGTACAAAAGTTCTTAATGAGGTACAAGTTTTAACAGCTATTAACATTCAAAAAGTTTAAACAGACATATTTATTACCTACATATTACCTATAACTATTATTAATTTTACATAATAATATACTTAATAAGATTTTTATTTAAAAAAATTGTGAGCCGTCACGGGAAGCCTGGCAGATGTGAAACATCGACGTTATTTACAGTACACTACAGTACAATACAACATACATATATACTATATATATATATCATATATAGCGTGGCGACGCGTCGCCACGCCAGAAATTTCCGATTTTACGTGCGGCTATAGATGTTTCACATCAAAAGATGTTTACAGACTTACTTAACCTACCTTGTTTATCTACCTACAAGAACTAAATAAAACTAAACACTTAATACGAAAAACCTATATGTTGGATATCTCTAATAGAATGTTTTATACACAATATTTACTGTCTCTCTGAAAGTATTCGTACACTAGAAATAGATAAAACGGTTTTACGTTTACCTATTTACCTACTCTGCGATCTCCAAACGAGCTCCACCACCCATGACCACAAGTGTAGAAATTATGAAGAAACTCAAATTTGATGTACTCGTATTTCATGAACGTATCCGTGCACAAGCAGGTTCAGCAATTTTAACATTAAACGCTATTGTGTATGATTGGCCTTTCTCATCTCTAAATATATTTTAGCGACTGTAAACTCTACGGTAGTCTGCAGTTCCGAGACAGACATTGAGAGATGAAAATAATGCTGGTCTAGCATACTTAGGTACCATCCCCTGTGCTAAGTTGCTTACGCGAAAATAAAGTATGTCCTTGATTTAGTGTCAAATTATACTCCACATTAAACACGAAATGGAAAGTGAACGCAAACCATTGATTACTTTAATTCGATTGATAACATTAGGACGAGGTGTCAACCTCAACGTGTGTGCGGAACGGAGAAATCGTTGCCGTGCGGTTATACTTTCAAATTATTCAACTCCATTGCACAAGTATTATGTTGACTCGGACTGCAACGCTATTTGAATGCAACACTTAGGTCCTGACCTGGTAGAATATCTAGACTCTAAGTTACAAGGTATGTAAGTTCAACATCGTACATTACCTTGTCCGAGTAAGACTCACATCGATGTCCAAGAATAGTGCCTCTCCAGTTATTGAAGGTCGGCGGTCATCCTCTTAAATTGATTTTTATCTTTGGCCATCCGAAAAAATCAAGAATTAGGGAAGCTTAATTCTAAACAGAAGATGATATTGAAATATATTGATGTTTTAGCTGTAACAAGTCACAAGAACTCCAAAAAAATTAAGGAACGATCATAATTTTCATGGGAATTTGATTTTCACCAAACAGTTTTGAGAAACACGGAAATACGAGTGGCAAAACAATATCCATTGTTTCTTTTTAAAAACCTGCTGCTATGAGTGGTGTGGTGTTATGCCTTTCACGTGAACGATCGATATTCGTTATCATTTATCGTAGCCGAGCTCTTAATGTGGATATTGTGTAAACGTATTGATGATAAGGTCCTTTATCGATTTTGAGTGTGTTATTAAAAGTAATGCTTGTCATAGGCACACCTAAGTTGAATTGAACGTCCATCATGGCGTGATTGCAATAACGAAAGAGAGTGTTACATGTGCTCTAAGTAAATAAATAAATACCATTATACCATATTAAATCACACAAACTTAGGCATTATCATGGACACCAGTCTGTCCTGGGATCCATGTGTTGCCGAGATCAGCCGTAAAATGTTTGCATCCTCAGCCTCGTTACGTAGACTTGTGTTTCCTGATGGGTTGCCTGGAAGAAATTGCTGTCAGCAATAAGGCCGCCTATTTGTACGTGTTTACCTATTAATATTTTATTTTTAAGTTTATCTGTGTACAATAAAGTGTTAATTCATTCATTCATTCATTCATTCACTTAGTAACTTTTTGCCTACTGCTACTAAAGTTACGCTTGCACAATCATTGCTGCTCCTTACATTAGATGCCAGCTGTCATGACCTAACCGAAGCCCAATTGAATAAACCTGAGCGCCTTCAAAACCTCTGCATTCGCTTCATATTTGGCTTACGCAAATACGACCATGTCTCTGAATTTCGCGCAAAACTCAAGTGGCTCCCTATCCGTCTTCGCCGGAATGCACATATTCTGTCCCTACTTTATATTATAATATTATATTTTCTCCTACTACTCCCTTCTATCTCAAGGAGCGTTTTCAGTATCTGCACGAGGCACATACTTGAAATCTCTGGTCTTCTGAAACTCTGCAGCTTATCACACCAGAACACGCCTCTCAATTCTATAGCAACTCATTTACTATACAAGCTGTGCGATTATGAATTGGATTCCCTTTCTCTATTAGATTATCAAAATCTCTGGCTATTTTTAAATATAAAGTACACTGTCATTCAATACTTATCCTTGTCGTAAAACTGTTTTTTTCCCCAAATATTAGGTACTTGTATAATTTAATTATGTATTAATCTTTAGGGTATAATAGTTATATCCTTACCTATTTATGATTGTAGTACCTATTCATATATTTAGGTTGTTATGTATGTATGTAGATATATTTTTATCTATTTTTATACGCAAAAATAGATAATAAAAACGGTTATATCCTGTCCATCCAAAGGTTGTCTGGAAGAAATCTCTTTTAGCGATAAGACCGCCCATTGTATGTCATATTTGTCTGTGTTTCTCTTTGTGAAATTTAATGTTATATGGTGAATGTACAATAAAGAGTTTATCTATCGATCTATCTACCATTTATCTATGTAAACCTTTACATCATATTAAGCGTCATCAGCAAGGCCTTACACCCCGTGCTGGGTAAAAACTGTGTTAGGGTAAGGTAAGGCATTAAACATTGTTTTCTAGTTTAGTTAGCACAGGTGAAGTTTTATCAAGCATCCTTAGAGCATAACAAATCGAGAATTGCAATTTTCTACTTTGCAGGCTAGAACTGAATGACGTAATATTTACACCACACAGTAACAGACATGCGTCGTGTATTAAAAATCTAAGTAGACGAAACCACAGAAAAAACTGAACAAGTCTCCAAAGTACCCTTTTCTCACAATTTATAATGGGGACCTGGGAGCGCAAATTTAAAAGCAATTTCTCCATTAACAGTAGCATCAAATCATCCATGATTTCTCATATAGATTTAGGTATGATAAAATCGCGTCTTGCCATCCGGGCGCGGGCGGCTCGCGTGCTCGCGGAATTGAAAACACGAATTCTTATGGAGATGTAGGAATCTCCACTTAGGACGATTAGCATAGCAAATTGCAATATCGAAGAGCGGCGTGCAGTAGGCGTGCAGCATGTAATGATTGATTGGTGTGTTTGAACACGATGAAAAGGAAGGTGTCATTGTACAGTCTGAAAATAATCTTTTGTTACTAAACTTTAATACTAACTTTTATTTGATTTAAACTATGGTACTTAGTGGGAAAGGACGATGAAAGGTGGACTAAGGTCGTAACAGAAGCGTTGGTCCAATGACATTATTAGTTCTGTTGGGAGTCAGTGGACGAGAATCGCAAGGGACCGTAAACAATAGCGCATTAAAGAGGAGACTTATACTCAGCAGTGGGTGCAAACGGGCTGAAATGATGATAATGATGGACATAAGGTCTGTAAAATAATTAGCTTCGAAGCTTTTCCCTCAGACGCCCTAAGATTACTGTAGATTTGTTAAGAAGCTTTGAATTGTCGGTCAAATTCTGTAAAAATCATGAGGTATTTTCCTTTGACAGGTCTCATTATAAATAATATCGTGCTTTATAATATTTCAACACACAAGTATAACGGGGTATTTCTCGCGATATTTACTTTTTCAGAGTCTTCCTACGACCGCAGCTGCAACTCAAACACGATCTGAATCGAAACGTTGGGTGAAAATAAAGGTAAATAATGTAATACCCGGTTACATGTGTACTTAGCTAGAGCCAGGTTTTCGACAAACTTTCCCGCTATCGCTACATCCACTTTGATCCATGATCTCTGTGATTCCGAGATCTTAACTGCCATGTCTGATAATTTCGGCTGTTCTAGTATCTAATGTTATTACTTAGCTTCCGCAGTTACATAAGAAGTAATCCGTGTTAGTATGAGTACCTACCTCGACATGCGTGCGCGCCGCGTCAGGGAAGGCTGTTTGCGTGACCGCCGGTTTCACTGGAGCCCCTAAATGGCTGCTCACTGTGAAAACTGTCTGTATACATTTAGTTTTCGTTTCTAGGTCCAGACTATGCCTACCTTTTTTAAACTTTCGCGATCACAACACATTATTAAAATATGGGATTATCGGGTATTTATCGCGTAATTAGTCTCCCCGCGACCACGACCAGGTGCAATCCAGTCGAAACGTCGGGAATAAAATAAAGGTAATTACGCGATAAATACCCGATAATCCCATATTTTAATAATATGCCTACCTTTTCATGTCCACATTCTACTTTACATGGCATCGGCAGAAGAGTTATTTATTTTTATTGCCATAGCCATCAACTGAAGACACACAGACCAATATATTTATTGATTTCATTCAATTCATTCATTCATTCATTCAATAGGAAGATTTCGAATCTCGCCTCATGCAAACTTAGAGCATTTGCTAGGAGCTCGTTGCTTGGCGGGTGTTTTGGAAAGTACAGAATCAATACTGACAATAACCTTTTTAATAAAGACAAATTATATTCAAATTTAGTAATTACGGTAGAGTGCGTCGTGATCTCAGTAGAAATTATAATGGTCAAGCTTTAACTGAGGTGAACCAAACTAAATTTTTTGGCATTTATTTTATATTATAGAATCGTTTTTTCAAGATTCCAAAAACTACGCTCTAAAAAAAAACGGTTTTGCAATGTGTGGACGCATTTACAATAAAATTCCGAAAGACATCAAAGACCTACCAATAAAGCGTTTTGAACATAAATTAAAATTATGGTAATATGACAAACAGTTTACACAATTTCAGAAATATAGATTAAATTATTGACATACCCATTAATTATAATTATTTGCATGACATTAGTTTCTAATTAATTATTGATGTTTAAATTGTTATTACTATTACTATGTAATAAGAGTAACTTCATGTTAACATTTGCACTCCGAATAGTTCGGTCAAGTGTGTGATACCTAACCATAAACCTGTGTGTAACCATACTTGAGGCAAATAAATTATTTCATTTCATTTCAATACAATCACATTTTACCTTAGTTGTGGAAATATAACCATGAAAACTACTCAGTTCCTGCAACACTCCCTTGCCTTGACTTTAACGTATGAAGATTACTCATGTTCCGTTCAAAGAGAACTAGTTTTGCAGGCTTAATACAAATGTCCTTTGTTCTGGACTCAAATTACTAATAAGATATGTATCATATCAGCTAGTTCAAAGTAACGGATACTGAAGCTTCATTCTCATTCGTCAGAGTTCGTGGACCGTAGCAGGTTTACCTTTTTGTGATGAGTTCTTGAAACTATGGGATGACTAGTAGATGTGCTAGTTTTTGTTCGGCAGGTGGTAGTGTACAGCTAACATTCTTAGGCTTCGAGCTACCAGGATAAGATATACTAAATACGTTAGTTATTATGCCATTTGGTCATATCATATCCGAATAGGTGATGTAAAAAGATGTGTAAGAGGAACGATATTCGCTTTTCTTAAATTCTTAGATTCAATATTTTCAATATTCAATTTACAAAAGAAGAACAAGACATTTAAATTGAATAAAGCATATAATTGAATTCGTTCGCTTCAGATAACTTTTTTCCAAGTGAGGATAATAACTAGCTTATTTCAGTCAGTTTTATCGATAACCTGGTTTTAAATACTACATGACATTGATTGAGAAATTGAATTTGAATTTGAGAATGTATGGAGCATAACTCTACATTAATCGCACCGTATCGACCGCGCCACGCCACCATGACCTGACCTATTGATTCTTCACAGACTTTCATTATTCATCACCTTCCTACTATTTGTTGACTATGACAAGATAACCCCATAGAAAGAAAGATGAAGAAAGAAATAAAAACGTTTATAGATCCACTTACAAAAAATATCATGATGATCCTCCATGACGATTTCGGCGTCGATGACAATGTTCCAGCTTATTTCAATTACCGTAGGTACGTAAATAACTAAAATAATATGTATACCTATGTAGGTAGTCCTAGGTCTTCTAGTAACATATTTGTTCCCCCGTGAAATAAATGTCTTAGCTGGTTTTCTGGTTTAATTATCGGTGGTGGTGTTTTCTTGTAATATATGGCACAGAAAACCTTGACAACCTTTAAACAAACTAAATGACACTCTTTGTCTATAGCTGTGATAAAAGGTAATGTGATGTAAGTCTAGTATTAACCTAAACTGGGATTAAAAATCTATTACAATTGATTTCTAAACGCAAACTCGGACGCGTTGATTTCGATTACATAGTAGGCTATGTGTAGGTATTATATGTGTCAAGTTTTTATAATTTCCTACATACGAGTATGTACAGTAAGTAGTTAAAACATGAATCGATTCGAGCATACATAAACTTTCGCTCATAAAAATATTTTTATCTTCAGTTTGTTTTGTAATTAAATCGTTGTGTGACGTTTTGAATGTTAACATTCGTTGTTATTAATCTTCCAAGAAATATTTTTAGACAAAATATGGGCAGAAGCTGGCTTTTTAATATCATGTTTTTCATCAAGTTTTACATTATTGAAGTCACGCCTAGGATAAGTGATGTCAGTGGATCCGTGATTGGTCAGTTGATCATAATACCTAACCTTATTCAAATAGATTTAATGTTGTTGCTGACATTTTAGCATAGGTTGTTTGTTAGGCTCAAGCTTTCCGCTCGAATAGTATGTCTGTAGCCGATAACAAGTCAGATTTTTCCTATGAGTTTTATAGCTATTAGCTGTGCGATATCAATGTACTGAACCTTATATTAGGCTCCACGCAAAAAATATTTAGTTTATGTTTTGTTAAGTTGTTCTGTATGACATTCAATGTGTTTGTTTTCTTTTGAATACGTTAACGTCCTATAATTCCATTAATTTCCATATGAAACTTTAGCCAGTTAGCTCTTTCTCTTTTCCAAGCTCCCAACATGACGGTGGCCATGTACGTAAAGTAATATAAGTAACCTTTTTCTTTTTTAAGTATAAATAAACTTTCGCGATAATACATTCTCTTATTTCTATCAAAATAACGTTTGCAGCCCCTAATCGTTCAAGTGGCATTGCCTAGCTTAGCGCCCCGCTGGCTCGGTGCGCCACAGCATGTGACGGAAACAGATGTTCCGTGCGCACAAGGCCGAAACGCGACATTTGGACGAACTGTATGGAAAGGTGCAATATGAATGGACCTTACCGTTCTTAAATATTCAAAACATGTAGTTATTATACGCCTGCGGGCTTCTGTTTCCCTGAAAACCCTAACCAGTGTATCTTTAAGAAAATAATGAATTCGTGTCATATAACCCTTTGTGATTTTATTGTTCGCTACGTCGTCACTTACCTTCGGTAGAGATCGTGGTCAAAGAAGGTTTTAATCCGTTAAAAATTATAAAAGTGTTAATTATGACGTGTGTCCAGGCAAATAGAGAGCCTGTGTCATTCATTCATTCGGTTTGGACAGTTTTTGTTTATTTGGCAAAAACTGTTGAACCAAAACAATGGTCCCCCATAGCCCTTGTTTGTATCTAAGCCTATGTGACATAGTTTAGTATCTGAGCCTAATAAATCAAGGGAGTCCTATGCCCAGCGGTGAAGTCGTGCTATGCCTGATGATAAAGCAATAAGTATATATTTGACTAGAAAACCATTGCCGAGGTACGCCTTACCGACATCGAGACGAAATGCAACAGCTGTCCAATTCGGATGAGGTTCCGTCATAACGAGACGTCGATGGTGCAACGTCGCGGCCGCTGCTGGTGACGGCAACCCTGCCCGTCTAATGAGGCGAGATAATCCGATTATGCATTTTGGTAACGCGATCATGAAATACCAAGTAGCTTTTGAAATTATGATAGACAACTCAGTTATTTCAATATTTTAAGCCTATCAAACGGCAAAAGTTCAGAGTTTCATGGCGTTCCCCCAGTCGTCTGCGCGTACAAACACAAATTATATTTTCTTTGTAACGAATCCTATTTCATACTAGTTTCTGGCCGTGGCTTCACAAGCTTTCTATTTGTCGAAATATCTTTGCTGTAAATGCATTAATTCCTGCTAATTTGCTAGTAAAAAAGTTTGCTAAAGTTTTCGCCTAATCTGTACTTTGGTATTGGCGTTTAGTTTGTAACCAACATAAATATCTAGATTTAGCATTATAACAAGATATATGTACATAAGATACACTTGATGCATCTCTTTTCTATTATGCAAGCGGACAAGGTGGAGTCTTTACGAAATATCCAGTGCAGTTTTAGCTTTTTGAGATGACTTTCCTTGTGATAGCGATGGTGATATGCGTGTTCCTTTATCGTGCGTGAAGCCGCTCAGATTGAATAAATAGCTGAAGCTTCCGTTTACCCAAGTAGCCATTCAATCGATGCTATCGACTAGACATCTTCGCATTTTGCAATAACAATTCCCCGGTCAGATTGTTAAGAAACGACGACCACTCGTCTATTTGCACCTTTGCCAGTGACTTGAGTGACTGATTGCGTGGATAATATCTCCTCGAACAACCCCAAGTCGACCTTGGTCGAAGCCCTGGTGTGACGCACATTATATAAGGCACAAGGCATATCCTAGGTAATATCATTTTGCAACGGTTACGCAACAGAAATTGCATCGGTATTTGCATTATTGCATTAAGCGCTCCATTTTAGCGCTTGCAGCAAACACTAAGCACTACCTCTTAGTGTTGAATGATCATTTAGAACAGTCAAGTTGTCATTGTCTTATCTAAGCCTAGAGAAATGAAAATAACAAGAGATGTACACTTAACCCTACATACTCGTACAAGCCAAAATACATGAGACAACAGGGTTCTCACTCATTCATGGACGAGCTCTGTGGCGCAGCGGGCGAAGGTCCGGCTGTGACGCAAGGGGTTGCGGGTTCGATTCCCGCCTCGGGACATAATGTCTGTGCGATCTGCAGACATTTGTTCAGGGCGTTCTGGGGGTCTCTATCTATGTAGTATAACGTATTAAGTATATCAGTCATCTAGTACCCATAACACAAGCTCTACTTAGCTTGGGGCTAGATGAGGTTGTGTGATTTGTCCAGCATTATTTATTTATTATTCTCCATAGGAGCGAGAAGAATTCGTGCGTGTTTGAATACTGGAAATGTAATTGACTGCTACCTCCATGTTCAACTATGTATATTTTAAATCAACCTATTTATATATGTATATATTTTTAATATTATGCAAATCTCTCCTCTAAAGTTTTCCTACATTTCAATACCTCGCAGACTCCTCATCACCCTCTGTCGGAGGAAACGAGATCATCCCAAAAAACCTTTCCTATGTCGACGGCGACGAGCCGTCTTCCGTCATCAAGAAGCTATGGTGTTACGATGTGAGCCTTTGGTGGCATTGATTTCTAAGATATATAAATTAATTTGTTCTCTATAGTCAACTACAGCCTCAGGTAGATTATTTTGAATTTAGATTCGTCTACTGGGCTAAGTAAGATTGGCCGAAGCGACCGCCATAAAGTCGCGTGCTAGTAAGCCGGCTGCTAAACGCAGGCCATTATTGTTTTCGTAACGTGCTACCTGTGTAATTTACTAGATTACTTCGGACTCGCGTTCGCATACACCAGCAATTGAAGACGCTGCGTTTCCTTCCGTTAGGGTTGGGATAATGCGACTATAATTCGCCCAAGCGCGTTGAAAATCACTTTCTGCTTGAATATTTTTATACAGGTTATAAGTGATTTTCGATAGAAAAATTCCGTATAAAATTTGTTTCTCCAAATTTTGATTTTTTGTTTGGATAGAAACCTAGATATAGTGCACAAGATACCTATTAGATCAAAAGTTTCATAGAAATATCTATTACGACGCTACACCCACGTACGAGCGGTTGTATGAAAAGTAAGTTGGATTTGACGAGCTCTGTGGCGCAGCGGGCGAAGGTCCGTCTGCGACGCAAGGGGTTGTGGGTTCGATTCCCGCCTCGGGACAAATGTCTGTACGATCTGCAGACATTTGTTCAGGGTGTTCTGGGTGTTTTTCTATATATAATAAAAAATATCTATCTATGCAGTATAATGTATTAAGTATATCAGTCATCTAGTACCCATAACACAAGCTCTGCTTAGCTTGGGGCTAGATGATGCTGTGTGATTTGTCCAGCATTATTTATTTATTTATTTATTTATTTATTGGCCCCTCTTAAATGTATGTAATTGCAATCAATTCTGTAAAAAAGTCAAAAGTAAGCAAGTGAATTCTGATGTCCAGCAGTGGATGTCAATGATGATGATGATGATGATGACATTTTTGTTTGGCCACCAAGCGACGACGTGGCCGATTATAGATCACAAAAGTAATTAAATTAATGGAAAGAAAATAAATTAATTTGCAAAGCATAGGTAAAGAAGGGTCCTTCCCATAGTTAATTCGTGTCAAATCCGACTTAATTTTAGGTTTTTTTAAGTTGTTCAGAAGTTTTGTACTCAATAATCGTTCGACTTAAAATACTTTCGTATTCGTAATACATTTATCAAGATCACCATCAACTCCATAGAGCATTTTGATTTAGATACGAGTAGATATCAAAACTAAAGTAGAAATGTTGACTTCGTCGTTTTGTATGAGTTCTCTGGCAACCAAATCAGGTTCTAATTTATTTTCGGCCGCCACCCAGTCCAAGTTACGGTCTGATTCATAGGCATCTTTTAATTTATTGCCGTTGTTTTAATACGACAAACTGATGAGTTTTTACGTCGTATTTTCTCATCACTACATCCGATTCGCTTCAATTGTTCGATAACTGATAAGGCTCGAGAATGCACTACGCGAGTACGAACACCTTCGACTAGACGAACGCTCACGGGGAAATGCACTAAAGAGTTTTTAATCCAAGTTGCTTTGATCCACAAACTCTTTTCACAAATTGAGCAAATAGAAAGTAGGTGGGAACTATGTAGAAGCCATTAAATTAATGAGCCGTTTTCAGTAAAAAACAAAAAAGTGCTTCCTACTAAACTTGACAGATGGAGCTGGCAAGCGGAGAAGCAAGTTTGTGATTAATCACAATTGCTGTCATTGTCAATCTATGTTTCCTACCAGTAAAATAAAACGAACGCCATCTATATGGTTCAAGGGAACTATTTTTGAAGTTTTTACTTTTTAATGAAAACACCTCATTGGCTTCAGTGAAAAACTGACGTAGTTTGCCCAGCCCAGTTTCATACGCTTTGAGCACTAGTTATGTACGACTAAACGACGCACCATTGACCTTCATGATGCCACCATTTATGGTGGAAAATCAATAACTTGTACTTTTATAGCTCAGACATTGTTATTGATAATGAAATATTATTTCCAGCGTACATACAAATGTTTTTCAACATATGTCAAAACATTTGTTTGTAACGAATTTTGAGTTGAAGTTTGTTACTGTGCACTTGCTTTGGCAACACAAGTTGCTCAGTTATGATTTGCTCGAAAGAAATTAGTCATATTACATTAAATACCACAAGTACAATTACAGAAACAAGGTTTAAGGTATTGATATTCACCCTTTAAAAGTTAATGCAATAATAGATTTTTCTGTAATATCTTTACGGTCATGTCTGCTGTATGCGTGATACGCTGTAGGCCAAGATAACCACAATGTGGAGCCCTAAGACAGCGAGACGGAAATGCGGTAGACCTCTCAGACGAAGGCGGGACGAACTGCACGCTGAAAAGGGCTGGCGAGGGTGGCGCAAAATCGTAGAGCGTGGCGGGATTGGGGGAAGGCCTTTGCCCAACAATTGGACGATACAGGCTAATAGTACTTAATTATAAAAACTTACATGACCTATTGTCTTCATATTTATTTGCGTGAATGTTCACTTGTTTTGAAGAAGCGGGTCGCGTACCGATTTCACACTGAAGAAGGCCCTCGGTAAGGGTCTATAATTATAATTGAGGACAAAACAAGACCTAGGTAGCTAAAAAAAACCGTGTTTTTTGAAAATTAAAGGAATAAGCAAATTGATACAGGAAGTGATCTCGTTTACATAGGTAGATGCAGCATACTGTTCTGTTTCTCTCGATCACTACACCACGATATCATAGATAAAAGTAAAATACTGTGTTACGAGTAAGTATAATCAGTGCATCTCCCCTCTTTTATAAGTATTGTTGTACCCAACAGAGTCCTTGATGCTACTAACACTATTGTTAACACTGATTATACCTATATTATAAAAGAGCTTTTCGTCAAAAACCTCCCATAAGTTCAATAGCGTTCACACTCTGCTGCTCCTTTACCTTGGTCGCTGCCTCGGAAAGGTCAAAACCTCGAATTTACCCCGTCCTGATCACCGATAACATAGCATGAGAACTTTTTGTTGAAAAACCTTTTTTGAGCGCGCGAGGTCATCGCCTCGACAACGGGCGACCTAGCTTACATTGTTGGAAATGCTATATCATGTTTTATCCTAACAGAATGAAATAGTTTTCCGGGTCAGCGAACCTAGATAGATTCCGACACATTGACATGAATGATGCCGTTACAATTTGATTCATGGGTTTTCGTGGGAAATAGTGCGAACTGAATTTTGCAGCTGAAATCAATTTTCACATACATCATTATCAGGCATATCTACAAATCAGATAATGATACCAGACATAAAGATCAACTATTATATGATTAAATATTAAAAAACTAGAATTAATTGTAAAATAGTCTCATTATTTTTTAAAACGAGGTTAACTAACGCAATAAAAGTACCTAAGTAGGTTGTTAATTCGCTAAAATGTGCTTCAGTTGAGTGCAATGATTAAGTTAATGTATAAGATCTGAGACTGCATACTTATTTATATTTCTAATCTTAAGTAAGTCCCTATTTACGTACCTAACGGCATTGAAATTCAGTGCCTCACGGCCAAAGGCGCGCGCTGAGCTGGCGACCGATTTGTCTCTTACTTTTTAAAATCTTAATATGGTATTTAACTTAAGTATGATACAACAATTTATATTAGGGGTCGAAGCCCCCTATTATGCATAGCGCTGTCTGTCTGTCTGTGTATTTGACTATTACAACCGAACGCGTTGAGCGATTTACATGGAACCCTTTTTGTTAGCACCGTCTTAATCCCTGTTTCCGGTCACAGGGACTGGAGTTATTGTGACCTCAAAAGGTCACCAAAAAAATAAAAGTCTTCAAATGTCCGAAAACGTCCAAAAACCCAAAAATGACATTTTTTACTCAAGTGACCTTTTGAGGCCTTTGCCCCCTTTTCTGGTTCCCCCGTACCAATGCTTGTTGTATTATACATAATTACCTATTGCACGAACTCATCCATGCTCATTATGCCCTTAAATTGATTCAAACTCAACGCAAACCCTCGTGAGAACCCTATGAGACCCATCATGACATAACTGGCTTCTACGAATTTTAAATAAAAAGACAAAAATAAATTTAAATTTTTTCGAGTGCTAAATAAAAATACAATGAAAGGTTTATATAGCCACGAAGGCCGAGTGAACGTAGCGAATATAATAAAGCAATGGTTCTCTAACCGAGTGACGTGTTTGACCATGGAATCCGTACAGCACAAAAACTACACATCCGCTTAACTTAACGAGATTACGCGCAAATTCAATTTCCATTGTTTTACATGTAGGAAGTGAAGTGATTTACCAACGTGAAGACAATCGCTCGTCAGTCGATCACGCACCTCAAATATTGAATGCAATTGATCAAAAGTCCATACAGTGTAACATACTGCGCTCGCCAACCCGCCTTCCACGCGTGGTGAGTATATGAGGGAGGGCTTTGTCCAACAGTGGATTATAAATGTGATGATGATAAGATGATAATAAATGTATTACAGCAACGGTTTTTCAAGAAAGTTTTGGTTTCATTTAAAGTTACTCGTTCCACCACTGGTTCATTAATTTTCGGTTTATCAGAAGCTGCTAGTTTTCGACCGATAGTCCGAACCATGGCTCCGGCTGGTCTCCTTGGGCTACGTAAAATTATTTTTCAAGTGATGCCTGCATTGACATTTCTGTTTATTCGTATTATTTTTATGTGTTCTGTTGCGGTACTCAAAAGGTTCTGTCAGAATACAGCGTTGCATCTTATATCTTAGGTAGGTACAACTATTGCTGAGACAGAACCTTTTGGCACACCACACTTTTATGAAAAACTGTAACCTTCATAAGTTAGATTATTAATTATGTTTATGGTGTGGTGTACCGATAAACGCATTTTCATTTGATTTAATTTCATTTCATTCATATTTCTTTAAATTTCTTTATTTATCATAAGTAAAATATGTAAATCTAAGACGTATTTTCATAATATCAGCCCGTTTGCACACATTGTTGGGTAAAGGCCCCTCTTTACGGTTCCTTGCGATTCTTGTCCACTGGATCATTACAGAACTATTATCAGTCATTGCACTGTCGTACGGGTGGTCTGCCTCTTATTCGCACCGTGTCTCTTGGTCCTCACGACTTTCATTCATATTTCTTTATTTATTCCTAAGTATTAAATAGAATCTACTTTAATGTTTTGAAGTGCGATTTTTTTTAGCAGACTCACGGAGGAATCACGCCTGTTTCTCAGAACACAACGGATTTCCACGCGCTACGATCATTGCACGCACACTCGTTTCGCCTGATTCATACTCATTACTCTGCATGTACTTCTTGGCTTAAGGTATTACTGACCGACCGACATTAAACTGTTGCTTTGTTGACTTTCGGAATATAAGCAAGCAGTCACTGTTTGATCGCCACTCTTAAGTTGGCGATCAAAAGTTTCATAGTCAAGCGATTAGTCTACAGGGCTCGTGGTCAAATCTCTTCGCAATTTTGTTGCAGAATAGTTCAATTCTGCAATCCAAGCCACGATTCCAGAACAATCACGCTCTCATGTTTTTGACTCGCTATGAACGGCGTGTTTTTCTGAGCCTGGCGCTGTGAGAAATGTCATTGCTGTTTCTGCCATATTTCCTAACGTGTTATTACCCGAATGTGTTGTAATGCAACGTGTGTGACCTTACATGTGGAAATTGATGACTGATATGTGAACCGATGCTTTATTGTTGTCCGTCAGACCAGCGTAAACGCATCGATTAACTCAAACCGACATACTCGTAGCTGTATTGTCGTGCGGACTATAGTTTTGCATGAGTGATTCAGTTTATATTATATTTCAATTCTTCTTATACCACGAATTAAAATATCTGTTCTCTCTATTCTTCTGAACGCTGATATATTACATCTGAGAAGTAGAGTAAAATTTTCTGGGTCCAATAAAGACCCTTGTGGGTGTGAGTAACAACTAGGCATACCTAGTTGTAGTTACTCACACCCAGGTAAGTGTTCAATCCACTTTGTCAGCAATTCAATGCAAGATTTAAGCGCTAAATGGTAACAAAATGTAAAATCCCCTATGTTTATGCAAGTGCATGCAGGTTATGTATTTCGATTTTGCAATGCTTTCAAGCAATTATTGTTATCACAATCAATCCAACTGATAAATTGCCCATGTTGTGGTCGACCGCATGGTTGGCGGACTGTCGTTGTTTACGAGATTACGTCTTGCTGGCTTAGTATCTTGATGTGAGATTATTGCAAGAACTATTTTATCAATGAGATACGACAGGAAGTTATAGGTATAGGTACTGAGTATATCTGAAGTATTTGGTTGATGAAATAGGTCTTATCTTAATCTGCACTAGGTAATGTTCAACAGCAAAGAAAGGATAGAAAGTCACCCTTCAGATTTCACACGCGTTTTATCAAAGCGCCTTAGTATGATATTTTACAAGGATATCCTCGAAGTATGTTCAGTTTTAGCGATAGAAAGTTACACTATATCTAGTTCTCTAAACTATATTACATGCTCCGCGGAATAACTGATGCCATTAGCGAGAAGACGTTTAAATATCCCGTTAAGTGTTTATAACCATGAATGTTCACCAACAGTTTATATCCTTTTCTTGATGTTACCACAGATTACAGAACCTAAATATTACATCAACCGTTGTATCAACGGTTCTTATTCCCCTTATCCTTTTTCAGGTGGAGTTTCTGTAACCACTTTCTATGAGGCTTATGTACCAGCTTAGGCAAATAAAAACATTTATTATTCCATGCTCCTTTAACAATCAACACGAAACTCTCCCTTCCGAATGTTATTGTATGCTTGAATTCTTTGTTCTTAAAGTTTTTATTTTTGTTCCAGGTGAGTGAAACATCACAAGTTGGTACTTCGATGAGGTAATCTTCATTTATGTTAGTAGTTAAAATTTAAATCAAGTTTTATCGCATACTTTTCAAGAATGGTTAAAACCTCTTGCATGATTATCTTGTACAGTAGTGTCACGTTTGGTTTCATGTACCTATTTACAATATTACAATTACCCAACGTTGGATTTTAAAGTAGGTCGATATAACTGTACGTACACGTCATCAAATATTTAAAGAGATGCTTGCAAAATACTTGTTTCTTTATTCATTTGTTAAAACGAGTGACGTATAGTTGTAAGTGTGGAAATTAATTAGTGGAGTTAAAGTGTCTGGTTCATTATCTGAGTAACTTTAAAATTACATTACCTAGTTATGTTATTCGGAAAATGTTGGTGAAATAGCTTGTATTACCATGAACGGAAACTTGGCAAAATGTACTTTAGGTATATAATCTGGAACACATAACTTATGTAGTTAAATGTTTTAGCTGGGTACACAAAGCTAAACTTTACCTACCAGAGTTCATAACTAATGATAGTTCTAATACAATAACATTCAAGTAAGTTTTTAGTAAAAACAATGAGTGGTATCTTAATAATAATTCACCCATGTTTTTACATTCATAAGCTAAGTAATTATTTAAAATGTTTTGGAATTCCCGAACTGTGTAACTCGTATAAATTGACCTTGCAGATCATTTTCACAAAAGACCAAGCTCAAATTGCAGTTGTCTGTCAACAATAGCAACGTGATATTATTGGCATTTTATAATAACCAAATAGCTACGCTAGCTCTGCTTGAGGCTTTGCTTGGGCGTGCCCAGCTAAAAGCTGACGTGATTGATATCAACTCTAATCTACGTGCTAAGTTTAAGTAAAATTATTTAGGTCATTTTCGGCCAAACCCCTTTTGCACGGCAGTGGGTGATGATGCTCATCACCCACTGCTGGGTAGAGACATCCCTTAGTTTGAACCATCCACCACGATACTGTGCTAGTCGCATCCATTGACGCCCCGCGACTATCTCTATGTCGTCGGCCCACCGCGCAGCGTAGGTAACCTTTAAAATTATTTATCTTTCTTGACACTAATAAACACAAAAATTTAAATCTTTGAATATATAATATAGGTACGTAGAATTAGTGTTGCCAAGTATGTATGTAGAATTGAGATATTACAAGTGGAATGGCACCTATATATAGGTATGTGCGAGTATGATATGTTTATGCTACCTGTCCACGATTTGCATACAATCAATCTCCTGGTCGTGATGTATGTCCGACACACGTACTAAATATCTCGGTAATAATTCACACACGAATGGAAAGTAAATGATGGGATGATTTTTTTCATCGCGTTGTTTGAAAACAATTGAGACGAGACTTGAATTTGATTTGATATTTGACAGTAAGGCTATGTGCCTTGCCTATTAAGACATGATATTGTTTGTGCCTAATCCTCTCTTGATACTTTACCGCCTTACTTAAAACAGTTTATTAAATTTAAACATCTAATAAATAAGGTTATTTATTAAACCGTTACTAAGCAGCTGCTTAACATAACGACTTTGAGTTTCTGCACTATATATGTAAGGGTGGTTAAAGTCTAACATTATAGATATGTAGGTACTTAGCCTTACACATTCTAAAGAGTCTACGTCAAAAAACTTATTGCAGAATTCCAATGAAAACCTTTAGGTCGTCTGCAAGCAATGAAATTGCAAGTTATAAGTACCCAAGTTATTACAACTGTCAAATGTCAAACCTATAGAGAAATGCTTAACCCGTTAAACGTCCTGACATTTCTAAACCAGCTGCATTCAGCCTCTTACAATTCTTTGTGATCAAATGTCAGGCGCGCACCTTGGCAGCACGTGCTGAGCAGCTGTCAAACTTTTTGTCAAATTATTTCGTACCGTTTTGTGACGTTTTAATTATTGTTGATTGCGCTTTAATGTTCATCTCCGGTTGTAGTGCGGATGCATTTGGAACAGCTGCCGATTCTCAGCTGTTGATGGGCATTAGGTATATTGTTATGGGTTTATGTTAATTGTTATCACCATCATTAGAATCTACGTCTATTTCAGACAGGGCATTATTCTGCCTGTGGTTCGGGCGTTGCTTTTTGTTATAATGATTGATTAGTACAATCCTTGATCTTACAAAACGACCGCAACAGGCGAAACGGTGAGACACTTCAACACTACGTCTGCAAACTCTGCGGTTTTTATTCAAGTTTGTTGCTAATACAATTTTTTTTTATTTGTCACTTAAAACAACACATAACATAGAATTAGCTTTAAACCTTGCACGTTATTTAACACGTTAAAAGCAGCTGATATATCGCATATTCGGCGATCTGCGGTTGCGGTCTTTGCCTACCAAACTTCAATGCCAATCTGTCAGAAATATAAAGCACGGAATTGCAGCAGGCACATACGAGGTGAAGCCATTTTTCATATCCACAAGGAAATAATAAGTAAAATACACAAAATATACTGCATTGCATTTACTGAACATCAGCTTTCCAATCAACCAAATAAATATTAGTTTAAATCAAAACGTAAAGATAAGTGAGTACCTATGTCCTAATTTTCGTGCAATATTGCCAACACATAAATAAACAAAACATTGAATGGCTCTCTGTTTTGCTCTGTTTAGTTGTGATCTTGCTCGTCAATGTCAGACGTCAGACTATAAGATGATAAAATATAACAGTAGATAAAAATCATAAAAACTGTCAAATATGTATTATTCCATTAATGTTATTCTAAGACTAATCCAACGTTATTTTGACAGTTGTAACGATATTTATCGTTACAACTGTCAAACTAAGTGTAATATAATTATTTGTTGACAATGGCCATGTACGGCCAGCTATAATAATAAAACTTAGAATTAGGATTTTATTTATTTTTACCATTTTTTTTATTTTATTTAGAATTTTACTGTTATTTAGAAGTGACATTTATTTTAGATTCTGTGACATAGCCAAGTGTACTATGTATATGTTCCTATGGTGAGATAAATGAGTATGAGTATAATATTTTATCATCACGAGAATTAGGCCCCTGCTCGAGACCACAGATTGTTTGCGTGGCACTTGTAGGGTATACGGGATATTAGCCAAATCATCTTGGTATCTCGAGAATCAGCTGTTCAAATGTCGGCCCTATCAGAGCTTACATCGGTTTCGTAACCGGATCCCATTTATTCCAGCAAGCACGTGCCCGCCGCCCTAACATCCGGAATACTTGAAGTTACCATTTCCGACGCTGTAAGGACCATTGAGATTAAAGATGAATCACAATAGAGTGTTTTTGTAAGATTCGATGAGAAGGAATAATGATAATTCATTGTTTGGGATACCAATATATTTAATAACAAAATCCAATTAAATATGATTGGTCATCTTATCATCATCATCATTTCAGACGCAAAACGTCCACTACTGAACACAGGCCTTCCTCATAGATCTCCATGAGGGGTAGTTGCATACTCACCACGCTTGGCAGGCGGGTTGACGAGCCCAGTATGTTGATACACGGAAAGGACCCTTCTGCCCATCTTCCGGAGGAATCCCTTAGCAGGCTCTTACTGCATGAGAATAATGGGACAAAAGATCTGCTTTATTTCATTTAAGGAGGGCAAGCAGGCTGTTCCGCGGAGAAATAAATGTAGAAAGATGCATCAGTTGAACAGACAAGAGTGAATCTCCTGAGTAAGAAGCAGGTTATAAAGCCTCAAATGTCCTACTGCAGGTCTAAGGCCTTCCTTCCCACCTTCAATTTCTCCATGTACCTACGCTCCATGTCATAGTCAGCCCGTACACTAGAATATTAACTTGAGAACTATCTGAAGTCTTGCTTTCATTTCCGCTCCAACCTATCGCATCAAACATTTATCGGAACAAGGGCGGGTACTATTCCGTTAGATCCTTTGTAGAGCGTTGTTTTTTATCACATTTTAAAAGGAAACAGCTGATACTTTTTGTTCCACTTCCTTTTTCCTGCCTATTGTGATTTACCACCTATCCATTTTGGTCCATATGAATGTTTTCATCAAAAATGATTACTATCAAAACTTAGAAGCTCTTAAAATTGCCTACACATTCACTTCAGTATTCCTGGATAAATTGTCATTAATTGCTGTAATTTACTGTTGCATCTGTATTTTTATGCCGTGGGGTGCCGGCATTAGAATGTTAACCCTCCTCTCATGCCCGTGGATGCAGTATAAGCCTGCGAAGGGAATCCGGAAGATGGGTAGCTGCGTCTTTCCGTGTAAAATCATCCAGTACTGAGCTCGCCAAGCCGAATGCCAAGCGTGGTGAGTGTGGCGACTACCCATCATGGAGGTCATGAGGGAGGGCTGTGTTCAGAAGTGGACGTTTTATGGCTAAAATGACTGTTGACTGTTGCATCTTATATAAACTCTTATGAATATGTAAACTAACCATTTTGGTATCTTTGATATTTAGGTATCTTATTATCAGTTTCGATAGCAGAATGTGAATAACAGCTGTTAACATGAGATTAAATATGTTTTTTTATTGTAAGTTGACGTGCAAACAATGGAAATAAATGAATGAATTTCTGAATTTCTGAATACATCTATACCCACTTGCCTGATTTACAAATCTTTATTAGCAGTCCATCAAAGGCTTTGCTTTCTTACAAAAGCCCAGGTCCGGCTCTGACTCACGACGATGACATCAGTGGTTAGTCAGACAGAGCAGAATGACCTTACGAGTCAACGAAAGCAAGCTGAAATACCAGTTTCTTTGAAGACTCCACTACGTTGTTTATTTGATGAAGAATAGCTATTTGTGTTGTCTCTGCAAACACTCCTACAAGTTGCATATCTTTATATTCCAAAATAAATTAATGAATAAAATAAATGTGTGTTACTTTAACTTATTCACTACATACAGGGTTTGGATTTTCCTTTTAAGCAAAATTTGCTTGTGTTAATATATCCCGCTCTTATCTAGCCATTGTCATATACGAGTCTTAAAAAAGACACTCACACCATTCTATTCTACAATCTATATACATATATAAAAATGAATCCCTATTTACGGGATATTCACGCCCTATTCACGCGTGAACGGCTAGACCGATTTCGCAAATTATTTTTTTGTTGTATTTGTTATTGTCAGGAGAAGGTTCCTATGAAAGAAAAAAATAAGAAAATTGCGCGAAAAATTAGAAAATTTAAAAATACTTAACCATCATATGAAATTATTTCTAATGTAGCCTTAGCGCTTTTGACATTATAAACTTTTTTAATGTAACCTTTTTTGACAATTTAAACTTTTGGCGTTTGATATAACATTTACAGAATGCGTGCCGCAAATATATAGATTTTCCAATACAAACTATTCCTACCAGTGAAACATTTGATGTTCGGCCCTTCGGCTTCGGTGTCACTTGGTTGTCAAATATTATAATATTATTTTATAGGTGCGTTCAAAAAGTTTATTATGTGACTAAACTTAACCACTTGAGCCTACATTTCCCGATTTATTTCGGGATGTATACGCAAGCTGTATTCTTTGTGAATTTATGACTTTTGAATAAGCATTTACACTCTACACACGGCTATAAAAAGATCATTACAAAAATCCTTTTGTAATACAGGATGTATTACATGTGTACCAAAAGGGGAGGTTTCAGCCGGGAAAAATCGTAAATACGTATTTGTTTTTAATTTGTTTTTATATTTTTTTAAATATTTTTATTTACAATTCCACTAGTTAGTGTTATGTGAAAATGATCCTAGGGTTAAAATCGGTTTTTTTTAGTTTAATAAAGAAAGCCTCTCGTGGTTATAGGTAGGTATTTTTATATGTACCTGTACAGCAAATCTCCGCGGATTTCAATGACCCTGTCAAGAATCAACTGGCGTTTAGATTGTCAGTATTGGATCAATTAGCTGTTGAAATTAAAACTTTCGTAGTCTTTCCTTGAATAAAAATCACTGAATTCTGAAAAGTCGTAAAACAAAAGAACAAAGTTGTTCCTTGGGATGGTCAGAATCACCCTTTTTTGGCTTAGTACACAAATTATAAAACACCCTGTATAGACAGAAGCAGCATTTGATTCACGGATTCTGCAGATATTTTAAATAGGCATTCCTAGGCATATAGCATCCAAGCTTGTTTTTTTTAATATCGGCTACATTGCGTGAAAAGTCACGGACACATGCTAGAATCAAATACATCTTACATTGAATTATATTCACCCAGTTACAAGTTGAAAATAATTACATGAATACAATTCGAATATTCTTCGCATAGTTGTGTAACAAATTATGCACCATGCATGTTTAAGGATTACACAATCAATAGATAATTCGTACAGATGATTAAAATTATGAAGCTATTGCACCTAAAGAGGGTCAAGTTATTGCCAATGTACTGTACGCATAGTGATTATCATCATTATCTTTTGGTAATGTATCTATGTGTGATTCAATTTTAATTCTATTGCATTGTACGCTATTCTCTATACTATTCAAAGTTACCAAAGTAGGTAACTTTGGTAACTTTGCATGAATAAATGAACAAATGAAAACACTTTATTGCACACTAAATACAGAAAATAAGCAAATTACAAATAAAATATTACAAATTGAGGTACAATGGGCGGTCTTATAGCTCAGAAGCGATCTCTTCCAGATAACCTTTGTATGGAGAAGATACAGAAGATAGGAAGAGTGGTCGGATGTGTACTAAGTTTGATTTTGTTCTTTAAGTTGTCTTGGCAATTACAAATTCTAGTAATGTGACACATGTGCTTTTGGAATTATATTGCTATCATAGCTATCTTACGTTGTGGTAACTTTGCTTCATCGCTGTTGGCTTTACGTATTCTTGGTCAAAACTCCTTGACATTTTTAGGGCTTTTTAACCTCCGACGCAAAAAGGCCTCTCTAAGTTTATGCCACTCACCACGGTCCTTTGCTAACGGATGCGACATTAACCATATAGCCACTATTGTTTAGTGATGCATATCCGGAAGTAATCCCTATTTACTGAGACCTATCTCCAACAGTGGACAATTCTAGGCTGATGATGAAATGCGTCACACAGTAGGGCGTGAGATAAGTTAGGTACGAGGTAATGTATTCCATAATTTATTGACGGAATAAGAAACTCACGTCTGGAAATAAGAATGATGCAGATCGTGATCATCGCTTGTGATGATATCATGAGATTGTTGCTATACATTTTTTTTCTTTGTAACGGGCATCTACTTGAGTTCGTATTATAAGCACTCGTGTGTCACGGTGCTATAGAGATTGCAGTATAGAGGTACAATCACCATCCACAATTCGTGGGTACACGCTGCTTGATGTAGTAAGTTGTCCTTTGTGTGCGCCGCATTAGCCGGTGCTGGGCTGTGATATGATAAGAAATAAATGAATAAATAAACCACAAGAAAAATATCATCATCATCATCATTTCAGCCGTAGGACGTACACTGCTGGATATAGGCCTCCCTCTTGTGGGTGGACGTCCTACGCTGCGCTTGCCGGTCCGTGCCCTCCACTCGAAAACTTTTCGGCCCCATCGGCCATCTGTTCTGCGAGCTACGTGGCCTGCCCATTGCCACTTCAACGTGCTAATCCGCTAGGCTATGTCGGTGACCCGAGTTCTTCTACGTATCTCCTTATTTCGGATTCGATCTCGAAACTTCGAGCATAGCCCTCTCCATAGCTCGTTGAGCGACTCTGAGCTTATTCATGAGAGCACCACCCATGTTTCTATCGAATCAACGGCTTTCTCATAGTCCACAAACGCGAGACATAGCGGCAAGTTATACTCTTCGGTCTTCTGTATCACTTACCGCAGCGTATGAATATAGCCTATGGTACTATAGCCTTTTCGAAAGCTTTGTTCGGGACGCTGAAAGTCATCAAACTTGCGATCAGGACGATTTGCGATGACTTGAGAACAGCTAATAAACATGGCTTAAAAGCGAGATCGTTCTGTAGTTCTTAAGCAAGGTGTTGTCACCACGACGCTTTTGTTCCATATTTTTGGCGTAATACCTTATAGAAAATTATGCTGATCAGCAATACTAGAAAATCAGTTTCCCAAAATAAAATATTTTGTTGTTCAATAATGACTCCTTTGATTGGTCAATCTAATCATAACGACCACACTGTACAAACATACTTGACCATCATCATCGAGATACATCTAGGCATTTCACTTAGTACTTAGTTGCTTCCAAGAGATCCGCGGAAACGCCAAAACCCTGAGGGCCGTATACTAAGTATTTATCATAATTGCCCACACCCTGTTCCGTAAGGCACCTGGTCGTTGCTGCACCATGACAAACTACTCCGTTACACAAGCAAATCATGCTAAATATCAAGCTAATTGTCTATCGGACTCCAGTGTCCACTAAAGCATTATATTTATAACATTACAGGGAAAAGGTTCAATCGAGGTTCAAATCTGTTCTTATCACAATAATTTATTTATTTGACTTAACTTTTATAATACTATATGCTGATTCCTTAGGATCTTAAACTAGGTTGTGTTTTAAGCCCCTCCGTAAAATAGTCACTAATCATAATTATCATTATAATTTTATTCTCTGTCGCACATTTTTACCTACTTAATAATGAAGCCTTCATTTATTTATTGCGGTCTTCAGTGCCTTTTAACGTCGTTGATGAAGGTTTTTTATAACACCGAAAGTATTATAAATGCACAAGAATCTGTATAAAGCTAGAAGCAAGTTTCTTTAGAATACCTTCAGTACAGAAAATATTAACCTTCGTAAGCTTTGGTTATCTAGTTGAAGTGTTATGAATCTGGTGTGAAGTTAAAAGCAGTCTACGACTATAAAGTCAACGGAAGTGTACACGATATAATGCTTCTGTGGACGGTGTCCCAGCTAAATATCAAAGCAATTAATCCTGAGTCAACAAGTAAACAGGAATAAAGAGAACGGCTGACATTTTGCTCCATTTACTTGCGGTCAACTAAATAACAATCTTCAAGGCTTCGTTACTTTAGAATGCTATTATTTATTTTCTCAGGGACAGAAAAGCCTTAGGTCTCTGAAGGTTATGGCCACGGATGCCGATAATTATATGAAAAGGTCTCACGTTCAAAGTCAAAGCGTATGTTTTATGACTTTATGAGTCTCCAGGGTAAAGAGCACTCACCGAATTGGATATGTAGGTACACATGTCACTACTAAATTCTGAGAAGATGGAGTTTCTGTTTAAGAGATTTGTAGAGCGTTCGTAAAACGTAAATACTATAAAACCATGTTTTTCATTAATGTTTGCATATTCGACAACAGCGTACCTTACGTCAGTAATCGCTTTTTGGTGTGACATATTTATAGTGGCTACATCTTGTTACAAGCGACTGTTCTTTAAAAGACACAAGATAATTAACTGGAATCTTCGATGACTGATCAATAATTCAACACATTTTTCCTACGACAGTGTAAGGCTGACTAGCGCAAAGGATTTTGCTTACTGAATGCGCAAGCGTGACCTGTACATGGCCATATTATTTTCTGATTAGCCTGAAACAAAGTGGCTAGTAAACAAGCAATATCGAATGACCGAGAACTTCATAGTTTGCTGAAGCCTTATAAACTCTATAGCTAAAGAAATAAAGACCTGAGTATTGTAGATTCGAGCGAGACAATAACCCGAAACTAGCACAAGCGAAAGTGAAGCGATGACAGCAAAATTGTTCTGCGTTTTTGACTTGAAATCAGACTTCATTTCAACTATGAGACAAATGTTTCATAATTAGAATCATAATAATAAAGAATGCTGGATCATTCACGCAGCACCATCTAGTCCCAAAGTAAGCAGAGCTTTATGAGTACCAGATGATTGATAGAATACTTAAATACATTTTTAATATATACTTACCCGGGACAAATATCTGCCAATTACAAACATAAGTCCCGTGAAGAGAACCCTACCTCCTGCGCACCAGTCGGCTATCAGATCAACCACGGAGGCCGTCAAATGAATTATACTCATTATGTTTGGAGTATTGCTTCCATATTTGGGATGGCTCAGTCAAGTATCAGTTCGTTCCCTTAGACTCGATCGGACGCAGATCCTTCAGACTATTCGTTAGATACAGCCTGGAGACAGACGGACAGCGGAGTCTTAGTAATAGAGTCCCGTTTTTACCCTTTGGGTACGGAACCCTATAAAAAAGTGCGTCGGTTGTGAAGCAACTCTATAATACAGTAGAGAACGTTCCATAGCACCAATAAAGCATCGATAGAATGAACGAACATCGTGTTCGAAGTAATATAATTCGCTTTCACACTCCCATAAGAACCCTTCAATAGCGCATTGATTCAGTAAAATACCAAATGTGCCATTTTAATCGGCACAACATCTTTGCTTCTTCCCGTTTCTTCTATAATCTGTACCAGTTCTCATACCATTCTTACTCCTGTCTTCTTTCTCACAACTATTGCATAGTTTTATTTGCCTCTTTTGTTATTTATTTATCTGGTCACCTTTAGCAGTTTTCCCATCTACATTAATTGATGTGTACATTAAACGACTTTCAGTTTCATTCCTCTTTATATGCCTATCAACATTCCTATTAACTTTCTCTCATAATCTTTTGCTCTTACCATGTCAATATTTATTGATTAGAGATCAAATGAGTACGTTGGTCAAGATCTTTTGTGCCAATATTTGGGTGTGTACCTTTCTCTAGGTGCCTCAGTGTATGAGTCACCTTTTGTAAATGACGCATCTAGAATTTATTTAAATTGTAGGTCGCACGGTATTTGCTCCTCACTGCTTTGATGTGATTGATATCATTAGGTTAAATTTAGACTTTGATGTTTGTATAGATACCTAGTTCACGAGAGCCTCGGTCTTGTTTTAATCTGGTTAGGGTAGTGACCGGGGCTTTCGTAAAAATATAGGTTCGCACGATTTTAATTTGGGTATTTTACACAGTTAGTGTCTGTGTTGATAATGTGTAGAGTTTTTGTAATCGCGAAAGTTGATGAAAGTAGATTATGGCCTTAGATATCCTCTTTCAGGCGATCCATCACAAACATTCTAAGTTTCTTAATTTAATGCGATAACGGGCTTTTCTCTTTACTGTATGTGTTGTGAGAATTTGGTGTATAGAAAAAATGTTGTCCCCTAGTCTAACGGAAAATATATTAATAATGTACCAGATTCGGAAAGCCACTATAGGAAACCCACATCCGGTCTAGACCTATTCGAGCTACTTTAGGACATAGCTCAGGTATCACATTCCGGTCTAAAGCTGTAAAACTAGTTAGACCATAAACTAGGCAATATAAGTTGGCCTCATTACGATGTAAAGCAATATAGTGTTGAGTTTAGTGTTGAGGTCAGTGTTGGTTCGCAAAGCACTTGAATCAGAACTGCATAAGGGTGTAAAGTTTATTGTTTACTGGCTGCCGCCTGAGGCTTTCCACGCATTGAATTAGTACATTATACATAGATTTTATAGATTATAATAAGCATCAGATCACAATTTCACGGTTTTTACTATTTTGCTCGGAATCCTAATTCTATTAGTAACTCTGTAAACTTTCGCGATCTGTAGACATAATTTTAAAACTGATTATTGGGGCTTTATCGCGTAATTAACTTATTATTTCCCGACGTTTCGAGTGCCTTGCAGCCCTCGTGGTCACGGGTTGACTCATTCATCACTGAGAACGGTCCAGCCGTTCTCGAAATAACTAGACTTTGTTTTATATCATTATTCATAATTTCAGCCGTAAAACGCTCACTATTGAACAGGCAGAGTAGCTGCCATACTCACACGCTTGGCAGGTCGGTTGGCGAGCGCAGTACGTGATGTTGATTCACGGAAAGACGCTGCTGGCTGCCCATCTTCCGGAGGTATCCCTTAGCAGGCTCTTACTGCATCCACGAGCATGAGAGGACGGGGAACATTCTACTTCCGGCACCCCAGGGTGTTATCTCACTAATCTAACTAATATTTTAAATCCGAAATTTTGTTTAGATGTATGGAGATTTGTTACCTCTTCACGCAATAACTACCCAACGGATTGAGCTGAAATTTTGCATACGTATAGATGTGGACCAGGAATAACATGGCTATTTTTGTCCTAAAATTGAGTTTCCAAAGATAAATATGACGTAAACAGTTTTCTTTTGTACGAAAATTTCAATCCGACTGGTTAAAATTTTGCCTTAAAAATGTTACGCAAGCGAAGCGGCGGGTAAAAACTAGTGTATATGCATATGCAGTTATATAGGCAAATAAATTATTTCATTTCATTTCATATACTTACACCTCAAGAGGGTCCTTGAGGTATTATTTTTGATACACTTAGACGAGTGGTCGCTAACGACCACTGCTAACGACCGCTGCTAACAGCGCCTTCGGTTCGTTTGCTCGGTCATACATAAGTTACTTAATTGCTGTTGTTTCTTCTGTAATGCTGTGTTCCAATTCACTTAAAATAGCAATGATATTGATTGCGTAAGGTCTTGAAGACCCTCATCATCTTAATGCCTTTATGGCACGTTGAGTTGGGCCAGTTCAACTTATTACAAGCCTATTTAACCTGAAATGGTTGTATGCTTGTCTTCTATTTAACTTCTTAACATCCGATTGCACGCATTTTTAGTTCTAGTCACAATATAATACGAAACTGTTACTGATAGCCAGTATAATCCCATTGTTGGGTTTCAGCCCGTTCCCCCCACTCTTTACGGTTTGCCACCCTTTGCCAGTCCCTTTTGGCAGCGCCCATGGTTTTTGGTTTAAAGACCGCAACTCTGTCTCGCTCCACATCGTCTAAGAGCTCCATTTTGTGGTTATCATATAATAATCCCCCGACGCGCAATATGGAGCGACGGGGTTCCATAAGGTTTACACGCTCCGCGCGTTTAGTGTACCGAATATTGTGCCGGTGAATTCCTCAAACGCGGTAGAGGATAATATGCAATACTTCTACATTGGTCGCGGTCACAAGGTTATAATTTATTTGTCAAACCTTATAAGTACTTTGCTATGTATAAGTATTAATAATTATATTTCATTATTGGTTAAATCACATCAAATGCGTTTCAAATGAAAAGCCTTTATGAGCTTATATTTTTTAAGTAATCTTCTTCAATTATATTACAAATCGTCACACAAGCCGTCCATATCCATCCATCGTAGCTTTGGCTTACCATTTTGTATAATGATTCACAATTTACATGATTTCATGTTGCATTCAATGTTCTTTTATTTTCTATCTGTGCATGAGCTTTTCGCAGTAACTGAATAAGTTTCTATGTGAGTTCTAGAGGCTACAGCGCTAACCTAAATCAAGGTAAAAGTGGCCGAGTAATGAAGACACCCACATCAAGGACGTCTGTTGCCAATGAACTAAGATGCAGTTACCAGTTACGACATTAGCACGGAATTATAGTCATTAACTGTACTTTGTAGAGCAGCGTAATGCGGGAGGAGCCAATCTAGTAGCTAATGACTTCACGTCTTGTTTAAAGACTTACCGGGTGATCCATGCCTTAGGACAGATGCAAATCTAACCTATTTCTACACTTATGCTGATTTGACATCTTTACCGTACATTGAAATGCAGGCACATGGGATCTTAGAGCTCTATGTCTCAGGGTGACGGGCGCATTGCAAGCAGCGTTGGTCAGGTGAACGTGATCACCGCGGTATTGCAGTTGTAACAGGTAGAATGTTACCGCTAAATATCAGGTGGGCCTTCGGCTTGTCTCGTCATTTAGTCGTTTGTTTCGACGTTGATTAGATTGATTAGGTGAAGAGGAGAGAAGAGATAAAAACGAAAAATAAACATTCAGAAAATCGTTAAATTAAATCTCCTTCTCTGTCTTGCATTCTAACCAAAGTAGTATTTCACGGTACTTTCTTGTATATTTAGTGTAAGTATTCTGAAAATAAACAATAATATTTCTAAGTGACCTGTGGCCTACAAACTCCCTGGTTTACGAGTTTCTTTGTAGGCTACAGGTCAGAGACGTAATGTTAAAATAGATCACCTAGAAACTAAGAATTGTAGCCAGTTCCATTTTGTCGAAAAATGACTTATATATAAGTTAGCAAACATGAATTACCTACATGGTATTTCTCTTAACTTTGTTCTACATTTAACCCTCGACGAAAAAGAGGATTGTTTTGCGCCAAATGTTAAGACCTGTTTTGATGAGGTTTTCGTTCGTAAGTTTGTTTTATAGAGAGTGTTTCTAATATTTCTTATGAAAGTCTGTCCAGCCGCGTGAAGAAACCAGCTCGTTTGAATAAAGTTCGGTCGAGGGTCTAAGCATTTAATACACAGTACCTAATCAATAACGTAAATAAATAAAATAAATAGATAAATAATTCTGGACAAATCACACAGCACCTTCTAGCCCCAAGCTAAACAGAGCTTGTGTTAGGGGTTTTCTCTGATTACTTAATAGCTGACTAAGCCGAGGAATGGTATACTTAGGTGCTGGGGAAGTCGAATCCATCTAACAATGTCCTAAGCACTTGCAGCGTCTCGTACAGCATGATTACCAGTTGCTAACGCTGTATAAATCATCCATAATAGACGCAAAGGCCTTACTTTGTTCAGGGAGATATGTCCTGCACTTTCCTAGCTCATCGACCCGCGATTACGTCCTATAGTATCCAATATCCATCGCAACTCGATCCCTGAAGTTCCGTAAGGCAATACCTACCGGCTTACGCAAGCCGCCGGCGGAACATGCGTAGGCATACGTGGCTATCACTTGGATTAAACCTGAGTTTGGAGAGCGTTGTTCCTTTCCTTGGTCTCTACGAGTACTGATTGGTAACCTATTATTGTGTTCGCACTCGTGTAATTAGTTATTTCTAAAACCTAATTACTTAGTCTTAAGACTATTCCAGGAATAAACCACCAACAAACATCCGCTACAACTCTGTAAACGCTAAAATGGTATGTTTATACGCAAAAAATGGCTAATGAAGTCATTTTGAAACTCAAAATAAAAAAAAATACTGCATCCATACCTACTCATAAGCTGAAATATGGTCGCCGTAGCCGACACCGGATAGGAAGGCTATTAATTAGTTAATTATAGACTTCTTCTAGTCAGTATATTCTACCTGGCTGTCTTGTCATCATAATGTTATCCATATCGCACGCTAATAAGCATGTTCTCTTCTTCCATTTTATCTAAATTTGTAGATTGTTCGTACACCAGATGCTGCTGTAACAGGCATGTACATACGTAAAAAAAATTGTGTAAAAACGTTGTCATTTAAAGTCAATTCGGGGAAAAAAAACGTACTTATATTTTTTAAAAGTATGTGTTGTGTTAGTCCTTTCTTCCTCTTGCTCATTACTTATTCGTCTACTGTCATACAACCCAATCGCTTCCATGGCCTCTTTCTCTTAGGGCTAGGGTCATCTATCGTGCCTAGCATGTATCTTGTTAATAGGTCCATGGTTCATCTCCGCCGCTACCGCTATCACGGTGAATGCCTTCCGCGCTGACCCTAAAGCAGTAATCCGGCTCGAAGGACCATAATTTAAAATGATAAGATGTTGATTTTAAATTTTTTATTGTACACATTGTAAATACACAGACACAAGTTTTCATAAATGACATGTACAAAGGCGAGCCTAACCCTTAAGAACCTTTGAGTATAGGAAAAGCTTTTATAGATGATAGTTGATAAATGGATTTTATTCCAAAACATTCTACTAGCTAAATGTTGATATTTCACACTCATTCTACATACATAACATTCTACTGCCGGCACCGGCAACGGCATCTCATAATTTACTTCCTTACAGATTGTGTGTCCCATTTTGTCTGAAAATACTATGATTATTGTAACTAACAAAGTCGACAAACCATAATTATAAAACTGCCTTCCTATTTAGACTAAATGCAGTCATTTGTACTCTCGGCTAAATTCAAATATGACCAGTACTTGCGGAAACAGCTGTCCATATCACTTAGTCAGGCTTCGTAACCAGTCGGCAGCGATTAACTATCAATATACCAGTTCAACCTTATCCTTAACCTTAATGAAAATAAAACAAAATGCATTAGATTTATTCTTCCTAATGTAAAACAGGCTGATGCCAAGATTAAATTAAAAGGTGAAAGTTTAAACCTTGTAGAAAAAACTGTATTTTTAGGCATAACTTTAGACAATAAGCTTCAATGGGGCCCACACATAGAACAACTATCGGGTAGGCTTAGTTCTGCAGCATATGCAGTCAAAAAAATCCGCCTTCTTACAGACGTTGATACCGCTAGACTTGTTTACTTCAGCTATTTCCACAGCATTATGTCTTATGGCTTACTGCTGTGGGGATGTGCTGCAGATATAGACACCGTATTTGTGCTGCAGAAGAGGGCTATTCGTTCTATCTACAATATGGGTCCCAGAGAATCACTTCGCACTAAATTTAAAGAAATAAATATAATGACAGTAGCTTGTCAATATATTTATGAGAACCTGTTGTACACCCATAAAAATATTGCTTCGTTTAAGAAAAACAGCGACAATCACAATGTAAATACAAGAAATAAGAATAAACTCGCTGTGCCCACTACTAGGCTCCATAAGGTGAAAATATCTTTTAAAGGGCAATGTATACGCTTCTACAACAAACTCCCAAGTGAGTTGCAGAAGTTATCATTGAATAAATTCAAAAACATTATTAAACGCAATCTGTGCAATAAAGCTTATTATAAAATATCAGATTACCTAGAGGACAAAACCACTTGGGACGGAATCTGCTCCAACTCCGTCAAACGTAACATAAGACAAAATAAAATTGTTAAATGATGACTATAACGACCGAGTTAGGTTCTTCTGTTCACTTCTTTTCCTAACTCGCGTGTCATCTGAAGTGAACAGATTCAATTATGTGCTTTATTCTATTTATTTGTGTTGTTTTATTTTGTAATTTGTGACGCGTCAATAAGGTCCATGCGGCCGCACTGAATAAAGTATTTTTTGATTCTTGATTCTTGATCCATTAACAGATTGAAAGTCGGTGATCTATCATTAGAAGCCGTTTGGCCTGTGGTTTGGCGCCAAAACAATGTTTAGGCGATACAATTTAATAAATTGTGATTTTCCGTGCTGGGGTGCAGGCAGTAGAATTTCACCCCTCCTATCTTGCCCGTGGATGCAGAAGAATCTGCCAAGTGATATCTCCGGATGATGGGCAGCAGCATCTTTCCGTGTACCTATAACATCCCGCTTGCCAAGCCGCCAAGCGTGATGATGATGATGTAATTTTCCTTGCGGGTAAGTTCCGAAATCATGTTTATATATCAGTGATTGATGTGTTATGATTGATGAATCATAAGTTTTCGTGAACGAGAAGAGAGTAAAAAATACATATATGCTTTCGCTATTAGAAAGTAAATCAGTAGAGACGACTTTTATCATCATCATTTCAGCCGTAAAACGTCCACTACTAAACACAGGCTTCACTCATAGATCTCCATGAGAGGTAGTTGCCATACTCACGACGCTTGGCAGGCGGACTGGCGAGCGCAGTACGGGATGTTGATACACGGAAAGACGCTGCTGCCCATCTTCCGGAGGTATCACTTAGCAGGCTCTTACTGCATCCACGGGCATGAGAGGAGGGGTATCATTCTACTGCCGGCACCCCAAGGCACGGAGAGGACTTTGCTGGTTGTTAATTAATCCATCTCTACAGATTAGATTATTTGTTTTATCGAATGGCACAGGAAATTATCCTTAGACAAAAATCTATATTTTTTATTTCTTTATCTATATATCTTAAATCTATAAGGAACTATCCGTCCTGTGCTAAGTGCCACTCTATGCGGGGTCGGCACAACAGGTTCTTCTTCCAATTCCTCATCAGTCGCCACCTCAATACACACACCTTTCTTCCTCATAGCAACCGTCAACATAGAACTGTTACTTTCACACTTCACATTCCGGCGTGGGATGCCGGCAGTAGAATGTTGCCCCTCCTATCTTGCCCGTGGATGCAGTAAGAATCTGCCAAGGGATACCTCAGGAAGATGGGCAGCAGCATCTTTCCGTGTACCTATAACATCCCGCGCTGTGCTCGCCAACCCACCTTTCAAGCGTGATAAGTATGGCAACAATCCCCTTATGATCAGGACTTGCAGGTCCTTGAGGGAGGCCTTTGTCCAGCAGTGGACCATCTACAGCTGAGATGATGATGATTACTTTACATGTAGCACCTCTGCTAATCTTTCTAGAAAGTCCTATGGTATCTCGTTCATATTTTTGTCGTCGCTTGAAAGAACCGCGTCAAACGCTTCGGTCCCTTGATAGTGATTATTTAATCTGTGACTAATCGCCGGATGGAAAGCCCTTCACGCTTCCCACCTTATTTAATGACAGTTTTCTAGATAATTACTCCGTCAACTGTTATGATTGTGATGTGAACCTTTTAAATATATAAGAAGAAATACCTTTTAACCTTTCCAACGGTTACTGATGCTTGTCATACGAATCCTTCAGACGGGGCTATATTTATTAATCGCTCGCATGACTTCCATGACCCAATTTATGTTGGTTATATTTTGCTTTTTCATATTATTAAAAAAATATTTAAATAAAGGCATTTTAGTTAGGAATGTTAACGTGCCTGAAACTACTGACGTCATGCAATACTTCGACTCGATTACGTAGCTGAAAAACAGAAAATAAGCTAAAAAAACGTTATCTTCTTGCCCTTATCCCGCGCATGGTGGGCTCGGCACAACCTGTTGCCCCTTCCGCTCTCTTTCTCAGTCGTCATCTCGTCACACACTCCTTTACTTCTCATTATACTCATTCGCATTATCAATCCGTCGCTTCTTTGGTTTACCTCTCACGAACCCATCTATGTTTATTCCTAACATTGTTCTTGCTATATTAGATTCATTCCTTCTCGTCACATGACCATACGATGCCTTTTATTACTTCTAAACGTTTCTACTAGAGCCGCTACTTTCATACTCCATTATCAAATTGTCGGGTTGGATTCGTAACACCGATGTTCTGCGACGAGATGCGGGATAGAGCATATCTTATGAGGCGTCAGTTGCGTTGAAGCGGGCACCCAGCGAGGATGGATGACGACAGAAAAGCGAAGCGCATCTTCTTTTCTAAAGCAGAATAAAAGCGGAAACGCGGTGGCCAGATCCAGCGTTTAAAAGATGTTCAGAAAAGTGAAGCGACGCAGTATAGATCCTATTTGTTGGGAATCTATTGCCGAAAAACTATATACGCGTCGACTTGAGAACTCCTCCGTCTTTTCGTCGGTTGAAAATAAACTAGCGTTTTATTTTGATTTTTGTCAATCGACATAATTTTTTGAAATGTTTCGAGTGAAAAAGTCTGAGTCAAACCTAAAACTTCTAGTCAGCTACATACTCTCCTTGAAACTGATTAATGAAATCGCTATAACCGTCTAGTTTTCTAATGCCACTGCGAGTTACTGAAATTACACCAACTTTCCTTCTCGCGTCTGACTATTACAGCAGAATTATAATGTTCTTCCATAACACACGTACCTACTCCTAGCTTGCGAGTATCAGACACACTTCAATTAATTGATTTACTTTGCGCCTATTTCTTAGATTTCTTCGGTTAAAATTGTGTGTAGCTTATTGTTTGATGTTCATTTCTTTTTACCAAGATCCTGCGCTAGTCAACTAGCATAGACTTTACCTAGTCTTGCAAATTACATAGTTTTTTTTGTAATGTGATCCCTCAGTTTTGCATTCTACACATTATTTCCTTTCATGTAATACCAAGCTCGGGTATATTTGGATTATTCATCCCCTCTTTCACCCTCCTCCTCCAATACCTTGTAAAATTCTTAACCGATTTTGATACAACATGTTAAAGAACCAATATTAGCAACACTGCTTTTAAATAAAAAAAAACTATTAATGAATGTTATTTATTTATTTGTTCATAGCGGTCAAACTTATAACACCTTTTTTGTCGGGGGTTAAAAAAAAGAAAAGCACTAAACAATATTAGTATTATCTATATTCAATGAACACAAGACATAATATTTTATGTCGTATGTTCAATACACGCTATTGAGAACTTTAGTAATATCAATGGATCCAGTTATTTCTTGAAACGGTCACAGCACAATACCTTTCTCAGATTTGTGATAGCTATGGAGTGTGCCCGTAACGTTATGTAAGCAACGTTTACTTATAATGTCGTGCTCCGCTGGCCCCGTCTAATCGAGGGTGTCTAATGCTGTGGACTTCACCTGACTTTTGAAGGGTGAGGAATCGGGCTTTTTGTGGTATTGTACTTTTGAACACATTTGGGCCACCAACAAGAGAAACACAATAATGAGATTTCAATAAAACAATAAGTAGTTAGGGCTAGTGTTCCCCGAAGTAAAGGCGGACACAACGTGACAGATACAACTCAACTAAGAGAGCAACAGTAATCAGTTTTAAGTACAAACAAACCAAGAATAAAAATAATCTAGCTACTTTTTCAATCTATAACATGTTTTTTTAATTGCTTTAACAGATACAATAATAATGTAATTATAAATAATCCTGGACATTTTGCACAGCACCGTCTAGCCCCAAAGTAAGGAGAGCTTGTGTCTATGGTTCTATGGTTCAATGGTTCATTTATTGGTAAAAATGTAGTTTTACATGTCAAATAGTAGATAATTTAAGGTACAACTTAACTTACAATAATACACTAACATACATCACAGATTAGCAATTAAAATAATTAATTATAATATTTTAGTATTTTAATTTTACATTTCAACTCAATAATAAAATAATGAAAAAAAAATCAATAATAATAAATATGTAATTCAATAATATTAATTAATTACAATACCTATTTTAGTGATTAAATTATACATTCAATATGGATACCAGATTATTGACAGTATACATACATTCTTTTTTTGTAAATACCTACATACCTATCACACATAGAAAAATAGACCCGGGACAAATATCTGCATACAAATTACCAATATTAGTCCCGCAGCAGGAATCTGAACTAGGTACTTACCTAGCGCGTATCAGTCGCCTTTTAGACCAAATGAGCCACGGAGGCAGGCCACAGGCAACGTTAGGCTTCGAACGAATAAGTATAAGTACAAGTATAATATTTAAAAAAAAAAAGCCCAAGTGCGAGTCGGACTCGCGCACCGAGGGTTCCGTACAAACCTGTAGGTATATAAGACCTGAGTATTTGATATGAATTTCATTTTAATACCTCTACGCGTTCATGAATTTTGAAAGTGTATTAAAATTATAAATAAGTTCCTTTGTCGTGCAATATGCAACTCTAACCTGAATTTAATGTTTTAAGGTATGATGGATGTAATGATTTAGATTAAGTATCTGTTATGTTACATTTATTTTTTGAACAATAAACAATAATGAAGAAAAAAAATTTAAAATTATTAAAAATATTTTTATTATAAATGATGTAACTAAAAATGTATGGTTTTCGCAATTTATCCTTTATCTGTGCTATAAGACGTTGCTTCGTACCAAATTTCAAGATTCTGAGTTCACGGGAAGTACCCTGTAGGTTTTGATTCCCTTGCGGGTGTCGAAAATTTGCGGCATAAACGGCTGTATCTTTTGATTGCGTTGGCTTAGAAGTTTGATTTTTCACAGCTCCAAGGGACAGTAGACCTGTATTATTATTATTATTAAGTATAAATTCCAGCTTGATACCTCCACGCGTTCCTGAGAAAAAGGGTCTTGACAGACAGACGGACGGACAACAAAGTGATCCTATAAGGGTTCCGTTTTTTCCTTTCGAGGTACGGAATCCTAATAAAATAAAATAAAATAAAATAAACGGGTAGTTCCGAAAAATTTATCGGGCTTGCTTTTTTAGACTTTGGTGTTAGCTTTACAGTAATATCGCAGAAAAAATGAAATAGGTATTTATAACTTAACAGATTTTCATTAGCGTTATTGGTCCTTAATGTACTCGCGTTATTGAACGTTGTTTGAAAATACTGTGTGCATAATTAAAGAACTGTTGACATTAATTATTGTTTCCGACAGCGTTCTCGCCTAAAAACTGACCAGATAACCGCTTTTCTTATGAATTTAGGTATAATAAGGTAGTGGTGATGCGCGTAGGCACAATACGTAGGTCTTCAAATTCAATTTCGTCTGTAACATGCATATGAAATAAGCATTTGATTTTGTAGTAGCATTAGGCCATGAGATTTCTATTTTCTCACAAATCCACACTTCGAATAATTGAGATACAAATCGGTTACCGAGCCTGCAATTATGTATTAACGACCTGAGTTCTTTGTCCGTGGTTCCTACAAGGACGGAGCCACGATCTCTCGATCTTTAAAGTTTGAGTTATTTCCGCGTTTTGGGAATAAAGTGTACGTATCGTTGAAGATAATCGACCATATGCGCTCTTCCGTTTCACTCTTTAATGCCTTTTCTATAAAATGATTTATGTTCTTGTTGCAGGTAATGATGGTTGCTTATTCCATAGTAAAGAGACTGGTGACTTGGTGGCTCTCCAGATTGAATTGTGATTCGTAAGTGTATTGAAAACTGACAGAGCGTAATTTTCTAAAGAAGTCATACCTTGTTGTACGTAGAGTTTCAACTTCGTGTTTAAGTTGTATCACGTTGATTTACATGCATGCCTGTCCCACCGCTGCGCGTGTTATGACCCACGGGTCATTTACTAGTTCCAACACTCGCTGACATAATCCCAGAATCTTCAGACAATAGCGCAATGTTGCAAAGCTGACCCTAATTTGAGTCGTGCGGCACAGCCATAAGGAATAGAGTTACACGATTTTTGTTAAATTGCTTGTTGCCAACGAACGCTGGTTAAAGCATGGAAAAACACGATTTACCTATTTAGTAGGTAACACGACAGGCCCTGTTGAAAGTATACTTGAAAAGAACCTCGAAAATAATTGTGTACACAAATACGCTTCTCTAGTTTTATTTTTATATTCACTTAATTTTTTTGGAAAACAAACAGTTATACAAAACATTGATCATATTAAAATTAATAGACAAAATAAGCCTAGGCGTTGACATTTATAAAAATCAATATGTGTCCTAAAATAAACAAGCTAATATGTGAAAAATAAGTGAATCTACACTTATAAAAATAAATGATATAAGCCATGACCATTTTATGCTGTAGCTTCGTCTTATTATACAATCTCTTGGTTTCCTTACTCATTGTTCTTCCTGAATGACATTGTATTTCGTTCGTATTATATGAGTAGATCATTTTATTCAGCGGAAAAGAGCATGTTGCTTTGAATTAATCTGAGTTTCTCCACTTTCCCGCGTTAATTGTGTACGAATGGGCAAGGGGCTGCTATCTGGCAGATATCATGCGGATGGTCATGCTCTGCCGTTCGCTAATTACTCTAAGATGTTTACAAAAACGCGGAGTTCTGTTACGTGGTCAGTTACAAATCGGTAGATGCTATCGTGATATGGAATTAAACTTAATATAGCTCTAGATAGATTGCTAACTGACGAGCTTATAAATTGTCTAGCCAATAAACATCAAAACTTCTACACTTTTATTGATTGAGTACGACCTTCCAGAGGAACATAAAACCGTAGAATCTTACTCGATTTCAAGCCTTAGCAGAGCTGGTTTTCAGACTGATAGGCTTTCATTGATTAGGCAGCATTCAGCCTTGTGTTGACGTAATATTATTTTGATCGGCTGACATTTCTGTCAGCCGATCAAAATAATCATACGTCTAGTCAAAAGTATTGCAAGCTCACATTGTAGATCGCAATAATTCTATGTCCTTATTGAGTAAAGTTAAATCACACGTCACGTCTCCATACAAAAGTCAAAGAGACGAGTAGAAAACGGCCCAGTTGTTATTGTGATGGTTCAGGGGTTCACATAAACAGATGAGAGCGGATAAGTGGGTCGCATCAAGACAATAGACTTTCGACAACCCTGTTTCCATATGCTTGGGAGTTTCGGTGCGATTGCAAGAGCGACGGCAAAGAAATGCAGCTGTGTCTCAGCAACCGTGCTGCCTTTCCAAACCAATATTTCTTGAAATTATTAGCCGTGGGGTGCCGGCAGGAGAATGTAGACGAAGAAGACTTCGTCGGTGCAGTAAGAATCTGCTGGAAGATGGTCGGTAGCGTCTTTCCGTGTATCAACATTCCGTACTGCGCTCGCCAACCCGCCTGCCAAGCGTGGTGAGTATGGCAACAACCTCCTCATGATCTTGGAGATTCATTAGGTGGGGCTTTTCTATGGGTAGGGCTATGTCCAGCTGTGGACGTGGACAGCAGTCGTACGGCTGAAATGATGATGACATTAATTATATAGGAGGAGGCCTATACCCAGCTGTGGGTGAAGCGTGTGAATGGTGTGGATAATGATGATTATGATATTCATTGTGCACGTCTTCTGTCTTTGAAGATACTGTGAGATAGGACTCATTCACTAATGCTTAGCTTTCAGGAGCCTCGTTAAGACATACAACGTTTGTCTCATCATCTCAGCCGTAAGACGTTCACTTGCCTCCCGCATGGATCCTCCAGTACTTATTATGACGGGGTTGTTGCCATACTCTCTGTGGCAATGGGCAGGCCTATAGCTTGAAAAACAGATAGTCGATGGGACAAAAACTTCTCTAGTAGAGGCCTCCGGACCGCCAAGCGCAGCGTAGGACGACCAGGTGGTCGTCCTACGCTGCGCTTGCCGCCGAAGTCGTCAACCCATCTGGTAGGTACCAGATGGGTTGACGACTTAGTAAGGACCGGGTCTGCAGTGGATGCAGGCCGCTTCCAACTGCAGTACTTGGAGATCCATGAGGGAGGCCAATGACTAGCAGTGGACGACCTACGGCTGAGATTAATATTCATCACGCTTTATAGAGTTGGCGAGCGCAATATTTTGTTACATGGAAAGACGCTGCTGCCCACTTCCGGAGGTATCGCGTGGCTAATTCTACTGTTGGTCTAGCGGCACGAAGTTTAAAACAAAAAGGTTTTGTGTATTTTCAATCACTAACAAAACGAGACGTGACATCACAGAGATGAAGACTGAAGAAGTCTTAGACGTTTACCAGTTCCTTCTAGTTTTTGAGACCCAATAGATTATGCGTTTTTGTCACAAAGCAAAAAGAATTGAACTCCTATCTAATAATAATAATAAAGTCTGGAGCTAAGCGAAACCTAACAAGCTATGGATAGTCGAAAAACTAATCTCATTAGGCTCCATCACGTGTCCGTGCCCACAGCCTGCGACCTCTTACGGACGGATTATATACCCGAATCCGATTATGTTAAGCAGAGAATTATGAGACACATCATGGGCTTCTTGGATTAGCACGGCTTTCATGACTTTAGGAGGCTTATGTGGAAAGAGTTTTGCATCATCGTTAGATCAAAATCAAAATTCATTTAATGAGTAAAATCAAAATAACTTAGTACGTTTGGCTCTGACTCCCAAACTAAGGTTACCTGTATTGCAGGAGTCAACCCCTTCCATCTGTGATTACTGTCTAGAAATTGAACATTTATCCATTAAACCTTAAATTATAAGAAATTACTGTTAGAAATTATTAATTGTTACATTATTTCATACACAAAAGTAATTTATATCTATATGTCTCAGATGAAATAAGCTTTGCATTTATATTCCACCTTATGGACACCCGTCACCTTATGGACTAGTTACTGTTAAATAATCGTATTGGCGAGTCCAGGACCGCAATGATTAGCCAATATCAGTCAAAAATGCAGTAGACGGGGTCATGATCCTCAACAACCCACTAAAAGAAGTAGAGAAGCTGTTGATGTTGATGTTTCTCTGGGTTTAGATAGATAGATAGATAAACTCTTTATTGTGTAAATCATACAGAAAATATAAACAAAAATAACTTAAACCACAAAAACAACAGAAATACACAATGGGCGGTTTTACTGCTTAGAGCGATTTATTCCAGGTTTATTTCCTATCCATTCCTATCCTCTGACTTTTATCTACTTCCAGTTTTGTAGTCGGCATAAATAATGTAAATCTGAAAGTTTTACAATAAACTTTTCGTTGGGATTTTCCATACACGCGCTATGTCACTTTCGCTAAAGATCACCCGTATATATTTTTTTACTGAAAAGTCATTCATTTGTTTTCACTTCCAATATTATAGGAGTTATTATACCTACAGTCAGATAAACAGTATATATAGGAGTTAGGCACAAATGTTTCAAATATTCATCAAATATTAAGGTCTGTCGATTATCTACGGTACATACGTCGCTCTTAAACATTTATCTCTCGGTAGCCGATGGTGACCGAAAACTGATGACTATTTTAAAGTTTATGGGACCATGTTCTGGCATGGTAACATAAATATTTTTGAGGTAATTCTACTAGGCGCTGTAAAGTATCGGTTAAAAGCCAACCTGTTAGGTAATCTGGATAGCCTAGATAGAAAGTCTCAAACCTCTGGCCCACAAGGACTACGACACAAAAACTTAATGTTTTAGTAACGACGGAGACGCAGACTATACACAACAGACTATTTGCACAATTGTGCTGAAAATGACGCACATCTTTTGTTCCGTTATCGAATGGTTTGTATGCAATTAATGTAGCATTCTGTAAAATAATACTTCTTTGTAATATACATAATTCTTGAATTTTTCAACAATAAAGGAAAATACTTCAAAGTTAAAATGTTGCAGAAAACACATAAACTGCTATATCTGTGCTACATTTGAGTATTCCCTCGATTTATCATGGATACCATTATCTGAACTAGGTTTAATAAGCAACCAAACATTAGTAAGTGAAACAATAAACCCAACTGCAAGTTTAAATTTAGGGCATAAGATAAACTATAAGCACCTTGAGGGACTCCAGTACACATTTTATTTTATTTCAATGACCCTGATGTTGATGATGATGATGTGTTGGTAAGTATGATGATGAGCGGATAGGGATCTTCGCCATCTTTTGATGTGGTCACTCGTGATTTTTTTAATTTTGGAGAGTTTCGATGCCCAGGAAAAATACTTCAAAGTTAAAATATAAAATGTTGCTGAAAACACCTAAACTGCTATAGGTGTCTGTGCTATATTTGAGTATGTCCCTCGATTTATCATGGATACCATTATCTGAACTAGGTTTAATAAGCAACCAAACATTAGTAAGTGAAACAATAAACCCAACTGCAAGTTTAAATTTAGGGCATAAGATAAACTATAAGCACCTTGAGGGACTCCAGTACACATTTTATTTTATTTCAATGACCCTGATGTTGATGATGATGATGTGTTGGTAAGTATGATGATGAGCGGATAGGGATCTTCGCCATCTTTTGATGTGGTCACTCGTGATTTTTTTAATTTTGGAGAGTTTCGATGCGCATCTGTGGTCTTCTTTATCAGTTCCACTTCACTAAATCATACTTCTGAATGCGAATGCTCAATCTTTAGACCTTTTCAATTCGCCAAAATCGCTATTATGTTTACCTACAATATTTAAGGAGTTCCGTCGATTCCTCGCGGATCCAGCAGAACATAGTTTTGAAAAAAATGGGACCTGTAAATTGGTTTATAACCGACGGAGTTCTGAGGTAACAAACATACAAATAACCGGACAAGTGCGAGCTGGACTCGCCCACCGAAGGTTCCGTAGGTATGTAGGAACATAATAATGACTGTAAATTAGCTGATCTGTGTAGGGGACAGGACAGGGCTGGTAATCATACACAAGACAACTTGAGTTCAAAGGCTGGCGAGCGGAAGGACGGAAGTCGGTAAAAAGTTGCTGCTTTTTACGCAGAAAAACTATCTGCGAGACCAATGATTACTCATAGGAACCAAACTCGGCCTACAGTCATCAAAAAGGTAGATCAGATACGAGTGGGTTCATAACCAGCAATAATTAGGGTTTCTTAGAGCTAAGATGTTGATTGATGATCTAGGAAGGCATTAGGTGTTCTCTAGCAATCTGTCAAAGCAATTTGTTCCCAGCAAAGTAAGTTTATTACGAGAAGTACAGTGCACTGATTTTGCTAGAAGCATGGTGTAAATTATCATGTTTCTAGCAAATCAGTGTTTATTACTTATGCGCTGGTTATCATCATTAAGTCGCGGTGGAAGGCGAGTGACGAGTGGGAGGTTTCTCGACATTCAAGCTCAAGACCGTGTGTTTAATACCGGTCAGTTAATTCACATATTTCTCCTAGCATTTGAGGAATTATGCAGGTTTCTTTTCTGCCGTAAAACGTCCACTACTGAACATAAGCCTCCGTCATGGATATCCATGAGGGGGATACCTCCGGAAGATGAGCAGCAGCGTCTTTCCATGTATCAACATATGGGATGTTGACTGCGCTTACCAACCCGCCTGCCAAGCGTGGTGATTATATCAACTACCCGTCATGGAGACCTGTGCTGTTGACGTTTTATGGTTTAAAAGAAAGAAGACAACGTTACCTACCAACTTTTTGATGTTTCATGCTGCCGTTCTATCTTGCTGTTGCAAAGAAGGAATCTAAACGTGTCGATGTCTGTAGGTCTACCATGATTTTTCACAATATATACTCGCTAGCGACTGTAGTTCAAAAAATGTACGAATACTTGTACAGCGCCTCTAACGGATAGTTTGGTACTAAAATACGCAGTACACTATACTATTAGGTATAGCGACAGTAGTTTGGGCTTCATTTGCTTAGAATTTGGTAGCGATACAAAGCGGTAGAGTTACAAATCTGACAATGTCATAGTAACGTAGGTACTATTTCTACTGTAGTAACAGCAGGCGATCTAACAGTGACAACTCACGGTAGACACACTGTTATCGAATTATTATGAAAGCATTTGATTCTGAGCTACCGGTTCGTGGTTTTCTCACCGATTGCGCAAAGGACGCCAGTGCCACTGACACCTATACTAAAACACTAAACAATGCTCTCAAGCACGTTTCCGTAATAATTAAACAGTTTTTTCTGGTTGAGTAGTTGAGCAATGAATGATGTAAATTGAGGTTAATAATTGTATTAATGATGTGTGGTACGGGGTATTTGAGATGCATGGGAAAAGTCGCGTTACGAGACAAATTCAAGTGACATGATTAAGGCTACGGTATTCCAAATAAGCCATTTCTCGATTAAATTTAAACGATCAAATATCCTTTGTTTTGAATGGAAAAATATACCTATAGTTATAGTTAAATCTATGATTATTTAAATAATCAAAGAGTTTAATAAACGTTTTTGAAACGTGTTCAAAACTTTACAAACCCGCCGCTTGAATAACCTGGCCTTAACAGAGTGAGAATGAAGCGGGCTGTCTGCTGCGGGATGATATGGCTTGTTAATGAATCGCTCGAATGACATTGTTGGCATGACATGATAGCAGAATAGCCGTGGGGTGTCGGCATGTTCTCCTCCTCTTACCCAGTAAGAATGTGCCAAGGGGTTGTCAGTGGCGTCTTTCCGTATATCAACCTCCAGTATTGCGCTCCCGCCTGCCAAGGTGGTTAGCATAGAAAAAACCTCCTCATGGTCTTGGAGGTCCATGAGGAAGGCCTTTGTCCACTAGTGGTCGGGGACAGCTGTCCTACCGCTGAGAAGATTGTAATTTTTAGCATTGATTCGAAAAATGATAAACAATCTTCAACGATAAACAATCTCACCTCGCGGTGGTCGGCCCGCGTAACTGTGGCATGTAGAAAAATAATATAAACGTAACCCAACTGACTTTAAAAAGGAGGTTACCAACTTGATCTTTATCCTTATTAATATAATGCAAAAGTGATTCCGTAATTAGTTACGCTTTCACACACAAGCATCGATTTGAATGAAGCTTTGCGTACTGATGCGACCTGTAATAGGACAAATAAATTCTTGTCTTTAATACCTGAGTTTGGTATCAAATGAAAGGAAATTGTGTGTAGATTGCAAAACTGATGGTACACATTAAAAACAAAATTATTAATCTCCGGGGCTAGCTAAAGTGTCGAGGTTTACTTTAAATTAATTTAATTTTATAAACTTGTTATCCCGACGTTTCGGCCGGATTGCACCAGGTCGTGGTCGCGGTAAGACTGTATACCACCTACTCAGTAGGTCAGGTACCCGATAACTCAATTTAGTGGATCGCACTCGGAAAGAACAGTGAAAGTAAAGCAGAACAGACTAGCCGCGTACACATTAATATGCAAGACGAGGCCTGCGCACGCGTCACCCACCGACTGGCGCAGAGAGGGACTTAGTCACATTAGGTCATTAACGGATCTGTATAAGGATCAACGCTGGTTTTCAGGTAGGACCGTGAGTGTCAACACGAAACAACAAAACACAGTTCATTATCATCATCATTTCAGCCGTAAAACGTCCACTACTGAACACAGGCCTCTCTCATGGAGATCCATAGCTGTTGCCATACTCACCACGCTTGGCAGGCGGGTTGGCGAGCGCAGTACGGGATGTTGATACACGGAAAGATGCTGTTGCCCATCTTCCGGAGGTATACCTTAGCAGGCTCTTACTGCAACCACGGGGATGAGAGGAGGCGTAACATTCTAGTGCCAGCAACCCACGGCTACAGTTATTTGAAGAGAAAAATATAAAAAAGTAACCTAAATAAACATAAAACAACCTATAAAATAAACTTAGAATAAAACCCATATAACACAGCAGGATCAACCCAACACCAAATTAAAAGCGTCAACCAAGCCGGGTTTGACTGTGACACTTGTGTAACACTTGTGTAACACCTGTGTGACACTTCTGTGACACCTGTGGACTTGGTGTGATGTTGATGCCAGTCGATGTTGAGCATTTTGCATTTCGTAAGGTGAGATAATGAGATGTTTTCAGCCCCCGATGCAAAAACGAGTGGTATTATTAGTTTGTCATGTGTGTGTCTGTGTGTCTGTATGAATTATATTAAAAATATTATATAAATAATATTTGGGGTACCCAAACTCCCTCCCTTACACGTAAGATGAGAATGAACTTATCTTTCCCATCGTGAAGGGGATCTGAATGAATAGGTATTTTTAGGAGTTCGAAGACAATCATTCGATTTGGGGTTCCATTTGCGAAAAATTTAAGCATTTAAATATTTTTTCAAGCATACAAATTTTTTGCATAATATATCTGACCAGAAAGTTTGAAATCTATTAAATGTTAGGTGAAGGTGTCAAGGGTGTTAAAATTAAAATTTATGTTTTTATTCAGGTTTCTAGAACCCAGTGCTAGCACAGATTACAGAAACTAACAGATACATCACTTCAATACAAAAGCGAAAATACCTACGCTATAATAGCCTACAAAATTGTATTAATAATACCAGCAGTTCACAGAGCGAAAGAGTGTACCCGCCTCACTTACTTGCAAGTAATCTGTGACGCGGCATCGAATGAGTCGCTAGGGTTGCTTCTACGATAATTTTCATAATAAAACGAATGTGGTGAAAAAAACAGTTATTTTTACAACCTCCTCTTTTTTAAGTCGGTTAAGAAAAGCAGCGACCTTTGTATAGGGAGGTAAGGACCTACCTACTCTCCGTACGCAGTAAAGTAATAGGTGTACTATGGTAGTAGTTATATTCTTTGACATAACGAACTAGGACATAACACCACACTTTATCTATAACCTAGGTATTCAAATACTTCGCCAGCAAAGATTTGATCTTTGTTCTCCGGTGGGTACCTACTACTTTTTGGCTTGATTTTAGGACTGTTGTTTTTAAAGCCACAGTTTTACAGGCATATTTTGTGTATGATAGGTAGCATTTTTACAAACTTACTTATTATACAAACAATACTGTTTTAATAGCTGAACTCCTTTATTTACGAATATTTACATAGTACCTTCCTACGTTCTGACCATTTTTAGAGGAAAGAGAAAAAATGATTCTAAAAACTTAAGATTTAAAATATCTTTGATAATAAAGAAAAAAATGACAATTTTTCATTCGTTTTTTTTACTTTGGCATCCATCCACTGCACAATAGTTACGCGGTCTCGGCATCTAAAGAAACGTTTTAACATTTAACGTGCGTGCGCTCAAGCGGGCGTGTGGCAGCCTTAACTACTGGCGTATCGCGGACTCCTCGCAAAGCGGTAGGCATTTAACGCGTGCCCTTGAGCGAGTGACGGACGCCTGGTGCTAGTCCCTTAATTTCTATTTATGGCTAATTTCTCATTGAACTGATTTAGTGCCAATTACACTCATACTCTAAAAGCGTTTATTCAGTGGGACCACAAGGGCCTCATACAAAGACAAGTCAATTTACAACACAATTTAATTGCTTATAGCACATAATTGAGTTTGTTCGCTTCAGATGGCACGTAGTCAGGGAAAGAAACAAACATTACACGATCGATAGAGCAATATTTGAGCATATTCCACCCCAAGTGATTTGTCCTCTAAGTGATCTGATATTTTTTAATAAGCTTTATTGCTCAGATAAGTAAGTCCAGCCCTGCCTCCAATATAACCGTGAGCTCAAGCACGGCGTGCGCTTGCGCAGTTCTGTGCGACATGCGTGACAACCAGCGGGCCTCCCCTTTTCTGTCCCTTTAGATTTAGAACATAGAAAACTCGTACTATGTAGTCTGGTAAGAAGATTTTGGATCGAAATTATAATACCGGAGGAATTTCTTTTGCTTAGCTTTGAACCTGGCATAATATGCGTTATAGCGGGAATCCAAACTAAGGAGGCATATTCTTAGTGACTTCGTATATAGGTACCACGCAGTATATAATCTTGTAGTTTTTAATTTTTGAAATCCAGGATACTTTGTCACATACTTGAAGTAACTTCAAGTATATAAGCACATACTTGAAGTGACATCAAGTATATAGCCACTTATTTTGTGGCATGTATTTACAATTTCAATCCAAAATCTTGTTACTGCTGCAAACTGTCATAAACTATGTAGGGCCCCATTTTCCAGTCACTTAAAATGGCTTCTAGTACTCGTGTATGCTTTGTAGACATTCGTTTCATACACTTTTAATTTGAAACAAATAGCCACAAAAAGTCGTGTCTATTTGTCAAGCGATTCAAAAATATGTGTTTGGTTTTTCATTTTTAAAAGTTTATCGCGTTAAACCACACTTAAGTGATTTGATCAATGCAAGTTCAAATCCCGTCGGAATCGAAAATGATGATATTTAGTGGGGGCTTGTGACGTCATCATTCTGTACCAAGGCACGCCGGCGCGTACCAGCGTGTGACGTCACGAGACATCGCGATATTATGTATCGCGGTTATTTTTGGATTTTCATTGAATTTACTGAATTTACATGCCAGACTAATTAAAGTTTAGTCATCTAGCCTATTCCTGCACCCCCCAGGCTAGTTAGGCAGCCGTGCACAGACCCTGCACCCCCCAGGCTAGCCAGGCAGCCGTGCACAGACCCTGCACCCCCAGGCTAGTCAGGCAGCCGTGCACAGACCCTGCACCCCCAGGCTAGTCAGGCAGCCGTGCACAGACCCTGCACCCCCCAGGCTAGCCAGGCAGCCGTGCACAGACCCTGCACCCCCAGGCTAGTCAGGCAGCCGTGCACAGACCCTGCACCCCCAGGCTAGTCAGGCAGCCGTGCACAGACCACACACGGCCTCATTCATTATGTAACTTATGAGGGGTATATCCTCCTAAGCTATTGTTAACTTCCACCACAAATGACTTCGGGCATGAAGTATTTCCATTGAATCGAACCAAGACAATGCCTAGAAGTACTTCAGCACAGTGCGATTTTGAATAATATTCAACAACAAGCCCATCTATAGTCTCTTTGTATATGGTATCGCTTTTGTATAAAACTAAGATATGCGAAGGATGCATGCTGCCATCATTCTGGCTGAGTAGGTGTTCCGCAGAGTAGATCTGTAGGTAGGTATCATGGTTCCACGGACGAATGGCGTACACCTTAAATTATTTATTGTACACTAAGAAATAACTTTAAAAAATTGTTTACTTATTAGTTATGTACAAAGGCGAGCTTAAACCTGAAAGAGTTCGTAGGTTTCGTTCATAGGCATATCTGCTATCTAGAACATACATCATCATACTGCTGTAGGACTTCCACTGTCGGACCTCGGCCTCCCCCGTGGATCTCCATGAGGCGTTGTTACCGTACTTACCACCACTCGGGTTGGCGAGGGTGGTACGGGATGGTGATACACGGAAAGACGCAGCAGCGTCTTTCCAAGGGATACCTTGACAGATTCTTACTGCATTCACGGGCAAGATAGGAGGGCCAAAATTCTACTGCCGGCACCCCACGGCTAGACATTATACACCAAGAAATAGGCAGCAGTTTTTGTACTGCGACCGTCTGCCAATAGAGAAAATTGTAGCAAAGCCTTATTTTTCTATCTTCATATTATATCGTACTGCTTTATTCGCGATTTTTGCGCCAGAATTTCTTATTCACTCAGAAGGTCATGCATGTGTTTGGATTTTTAGGCCAATTTACGTTTTCGTTTTGAGTCGCGGCAAACATTACAATGTGTACCACCAACTGCCGAAAGAAAAGATTTTACTTATTTTAAATTTTCACATTAATCATATTATAAGTTTTTAAAATACAGGATTTTATCGCGTACCTTTAAAAACTAATAATAATATGTTAACAAATCGCGAAAGTTTAACAAGTTCTTTCACATAAATCAGAATTATAGATTCTAACACGCGGTCTCCAAATTCTCAGCCTCCGTCAGATGCAGTTTTCGCTGAAGCATTGTAATCTCACTGCACTCCAAAGGTCTCACTTCGGCCAGTTGGGCAACTTGGGCTTTCGCAAAAACTATGCGCTCGCGCAAGCGCTGATTCGACACACTGCTGTTCAATCTAAGACGTTGATCTGGCACATTTAGTAAACTCAAAATCCTTTATTCAGTGCGACCTGAAAAGCCTTTTCGAAAGTCAATTTACGGGTGCGTTAACTTAATGCATCTGAGCTAATTCAATTGGGTGCATGAAATTTTAACCTTAAACAGCACAGGTGTTTAAGGTTAATATAATTACGCTTTAATATAATTACAAAAACACGGGAATTTATCGCGTAATACCTTTGATTATTCCCGACGTTTCAACTGTGTTTCAACAATCGTGGCCCCGGGTTGACTGGAGATTTCACTGGAGTGTCCATCAAGAAGCGATGGTGGTTTTGCAACTACCCTAACTTTGTCTTCAGATTACGGTAAGGCCGCGTTTACATTGCGGCACACAACACTAACAGTATCTTCACTATACAATGTTACATCATGACGCGCACTACACCTACTTATCACTGGATTCCAAGATATCGAGAGACTAAATCCATCTTCACGGTTGAAATCTGGGTGTTTTTTGATTTCGATTGCCTCACGAATCATTCTCCGATAATATTGACGCTTAAAACAAAAGACGCATTTGGTACAAAATAAAGCAACACAAATCAAATGAATGAGGCACACAATTGAATGTGTTCGCTTCAGATGACACGCCAGTATACAGATAACTTGGTCGTCATAAAGTTGCTACCATTATTCCTGATGACTAGATAGGTAAGTAATAAGGAATAGGTATATCCTCTCGCCTTTGGGTGTGAGATGCTGGGAAGCCTGATCCATTTGATGCAATTCCCAATGTCCCAACCAGGAAACATGTTAACTTTCACTTCTTCATAATGATAATTATGTCTTCCAGGGTGATTTCAACCACGACTTAAGTTTTGTTTTCTGCGCTGCGTCATTTATCACAGTGTCTACAGTAGACACAATGAATGTGTCAATACTGTTTTACAGTGCTTTGAGATAACATTGTTCGTTATCGATAATTGCAGCCTTTGATTTGATACCAACGTGGACTCTAATTTTATCTAAATTTTTCTTTTGGTTTACTAAATCTGACAATTTATGAACTACGGCTTAGTTAGCTTCAGAGCTGTTCTTTCTTCTGACTAAAAGCCGACTACGCTGGGAGGATGCTGTAAAGTACGGGGCTAGACTAATTCATATTAAAATAAAAATTAAAAAATTAAAAAATCTTTATTTAGAACATTTGAGTGGTTACAAAAAACTGATGTGAACGTTGCCACCACAAAAGTTAAAAAACTGCGTCGTAGTGACAGCGCCCTCCTCCAAAACATTGATGGATATTTAATATGTTCTTGAAGAAGTTGACTTTACAAATTTTGACAAATGATGAATTATAATGAAAATATCTTAAACTAAATAAAATTAAATTAATTAAAATCTGCTGTAGCTAACCTTCTATTTAGGACCTGGTAGCATACAAACAAAGTACCTAGAAATACTGTGAAAAAGGGAAGGGGGAATTATAAATATATATATTGAAATATTTTGCTAAATAAATAAAATAAAATATATACCTATGTATGTCTGTAATAATTATTTATTTGTATATAAATTAAATATAAATATTTATTTAAACTATATACATATATATATATATGTATATATAAAATTCAAAGTCCTGACTGACTCACTGACTGAGTGATATATCAACGCACAGCCTAAACCACTGGACCTAATGACTTGAAATTTAGCACACATATACCTTGAGTATCCTAGAGGTGCACTAAGAAGAGATTTATCAAAATTCTTACGGGATAGAATATAACAATGTCCACTGGTAGCGTCCCGTACAGCCTGAATACGACACTTTATACATGATCGTAGATCATGCCTTTTTAATGACGAAAAGTAAAAGATACCAAATACTAGTCTTATTTCCTTCGTGCCTTCTTTCCTGTTGTCATAAGATTAAATATATTTTTTTATGTTGTAAGTGGACGTGGTTTCTTATATTAGAAAAAGAAATAGAAATCATTTATTTAGTCTAAAAATTATTTTAAATTAGTATGGGGTATAAGTTGTCAAAATATCTATTTAAATAAATTGTTTAGCTTATATAAATAATAATAATGCCGTGGGGTGCCGGCAGTAGAATGATACCCCTCCTCTCATGCCCATGGATGCAGTAAGAGCCTGCTAAGGGATACCTCCGGAAGATGGGTAGCAGCGTCTATCCGTGTATCAACATCCCATACTGCGCTCACCAACCCGCCTGCCAAGCGTGGTGAGTATGGTAACTACTCCTCATGGAGATCAATGAGGGAGGCCTGTGTTCATCAGTGGACGTTTTATGGCTGAAATGATGAAATAATAATAATAATTAAGATGCACAAATTAAACTGCATAACTATAACTATCGTCAAATAAAATCACCACTACATTAAAAAATAATAGGTCAATAAAAAAACGTTAAAATTAAAGAATTACACATTACAAAATAAACATCACAAAATTTGATTTAATGAAAGTTTCAAGAACTCATTTACGTAGAAGCATTTATCAATTAACCAAGTTTTACATTTTCGCTTGAATAAATTTACAGGTACAGCTTTTATGTTGATTGGTAGCTTATTAGTTATATATTTGTATTGCTTGGTGATATATGTACATTTTTCCTTACTAATTTCACCCTGTATGGTAGAACGTATAGTCGCTCTCTATGCCTGGTTCGGTTCTCTACTCTCATATCCGCATTTGTCCTAATGGACTTCTGAGGATATTGTTTGACAAACAAGCATATTTAGGAAAATAAGTTTAAAATTCTTCCATTACCATTACATAAGAGTATGTACACACATGGAATTTTAAACTTCCCGAACAAAGGTTTACAGATCTGTGGCGCTTGCAGTACGGATGTACTGCAAGCGCCACAGATGGCCCAGACGCACTTTTTTTGAACTATGAAGGCCTTTTCAAAGTCCCAAAGTGAGTTGCCCCACAATATGACACCGTACATCAAAGTTGAAGAGACATATCCGTGGTAGACCTTGAGTGCTGCGTCTGTTGAAACGCGGTGCGTAAGTCTTCTTATTGCAAAGACAAATTTGTTTAACTTATCACAGATAGACATTATGTGTTTTCCAGTTACAATGCTGATCTAAGTAGTATAAATCCTTAAAATTTTGCCGTATTCACTTCAGTAATCGAAGTTTTAATATATTCAATTGCAAGCTTCATTTTTTTTTGTTTACTAATTGTATGTTAGTTTTAGTCAAATTAATTCTCAAATTATTTTTAGTCAGCCATTCAATGGTATTCGCTAAAGTACTATTAATTTCTCTTTCAAATGTCATCTTACCCTTCCCTTAAGAATGTGGATTTTTTAATCTCTAATGCATGGATGCAGTAAGAATTTGGATTCTGATTTCAGAATCCAAATTCTTACTGCATCCACGGGGAAGAGAGGAGGGGCAACATTCTACTGCCGACTCTCCATGGCGCATCTGCGTTCATCTTAATTATTTGATATACTCAGGCATAATTGTGTTAAAATCAACAAAAAGTGTGTTTCCGCGGAAGAGCAGCTTGCTTCCGCGGCCTGCTCCCATCCATTGTCGATCATTCGAGTCTTAGACTAGAAAGCATAGTTTACAAGTGGTTTTACCACGAATTTGATTATGAATCTGATTCGCACGGTACAGGTAAAACAATTTAAAATCTAAATATTTTCTCTCTTATGAAGCCGTAGAACGAATTCAATTATGTGCTTTATTCAATTAATTGCCTTCATCAGTTTCGTACCGAGTAGCTTTTTAATTTTCTATAAATGATACCTTAGTGTGGGTTTACACTTTATATACAAAAATGTTTTGTTTTTCTTTTGTAAATCTGAATTTGGCGACATAGATATTCCACCAGGCCTTTGGGCCACATAGAAATTCAGATTTATAACAGGTCCAAATGAATAGATGCGTTTTGCCTGAAAATCAGCGCCGCAGCCTCTTAGATATGTGATTGCGGTAATACTGAGGCAGTCCATTTTTTGACCCCACGCAGCATGTTGATAACTACCTAACAGCTTTTAGATCATAGTGCACCTAATTTGATTCTTCTATGCGTTTTCTTATATAATTTGTATGTGTTGTGTGTGTCAAAAATAAATATATTTTCTTTCTTTTGACTTTGATCAAATATGTTACTAATGTATTGTGTTCTCCCCAGGAGCTGCAGCAGGAGAAGCACCTTCTCCGGCGGCGGCTGGACACCACGCAGGGCGAGTACGAGGCGAGGATACTGGAGCTGCACAATGACATCAAGGAGCTCACAGCCAAGATCGGCAACAGGGACACTTCGGTGAAGCAGGTTGGTTTTATAAATATATTCCAAACTTATACTATTGTAAACTTATACATGGGATAAAGTAGGTTAAGGAGCAAAAATTATATTGTAACGGCTGAACCTTTAGTCTGACAAATTATAAATCGTTTTAATTATAATATAATAATAATAATGCTGGACAAATCACACAGCATCATCTAGCCCCAAGGTAAGCAGAGCTTGTGTTATGGGTACTAGATGACTGATATACTTAATACAATATACTACATAGATAGATATTTTTATTATATATAGAAAAACACCCAGAACACCCTGAACAAATATCTGCAGATCGTACAGACATTTCTCCCGAGGCGGGAATCGAACCCACAACCCCTTGCGTCGCAGGCGGACCTTCGCCCGCTGCGCCACAGAGCTCGTCATAATAATTAATAATAAAATAAAATAATTATGTTTCATGAAACTTAACACCTAGGAGACACCTAGGACTTGACTTTGGTTTCTCCCAATATCCTTGGTGTTGTTTTTTTTTAGTAAAAACAAAGCGTTTTCTACGACTTTTTTTTACATTGTTGCCAAGTTTAGTTCCTTATCAAGAATTTTGACTAACAAGACATCGGGTTCCAAAGCTTAGATGGTTAAATCACTTCCGGCTTTAGGAAGAGTTAAGGTTTGATATCACCGACGTTAGTTCGAACCTCACTGGAATCGAAAATTTTGATAAGCTTTTTCATTTCCTAGAAATACTAGGAATGTTTCAAAGTCAGTGGTAACAACCGTATTCCAGCATTCAAAGCATTCACCATTTGAGAATTGTTAGATTAGTGTTGAGCTTCTTTAGAAATAAGAAAACGGTTTATAATAAGCCAGAATTATGATTTAGCCGTTTGACAATCGGCTTACAAAGAAACCTACATACTTTCGAATCCAAAATATTATCTGGATAAATGACGAGAAAGATCGTGCAGACGTTCCGGATCACCACGAGAAGTTAACAAAAACTCTGTACGTGAGGTCGATAAGATCAACAATGATCTGAAACCGACAATGCCGCCTCCTCTCTCAAGCTGCTTAGGATCTAGCAGTACGTGTTAAAATGGTAATAAATTCAGCAAGGGCACAAATCATAAATAGACACAGGGAAAAAACACGATTTAGACCGGGGATATTAACGAAATCCTGAAAGCCTTTGGCAGCTTATTTTTATTAATAAAGAAACTGATAAGAAACACAGCCTTTTTGTTGTGTAATAACATTACGAAACTTCCAAACTACACGCTAAGTGTAAGAATTATGACAAAACTTTGAAAGAATCTAGTTAGAGGCTCGTGTCTGTTACAGTCTTAGAATATTACGTTATTTTTCTAAGGTTACAAAGAAATCGAATCAGCAAAAGGTTCGATTACACGACGATGATGCAAATGTCCTCTAAACGTCAAGCGTGTTAGGACCATTCTACAATACATATGATTATATTAAAGATTGATATTCACGTGAATGTGAACGAAGTATCATTAGAACACCTGTTGCAATAGATGATTAGATTGGAATTGCATCTAGAGTTTTGCTATGTGTGACTGATGCGGCCTAATCGAGACTAGATGGATTTTGAACGGGACCTTACTAAAACTGTAATGACAATATTTTATTCATATTAAAAAAAAACATTACAGAACATAATAATCCGATCTTACTAGATTGAATTCCAAAACATGTATACATAACAAGAAAATTACCGAGCATGATTTATAATTAAAAATAAAAAGAAAGAAGTAACAATTCATGTTATAGGTACCAAATATACACAGGGCTAACATGAATTAAAAAACCTAGAAAACATGTACGCACCATGTTTTTATCCAGGTAAAACGTATGCAAACCAAGAAAGGAAACTAACAAGCCAAAAATGATAAATTCTACTTCAATCTACATCATCATAATTAAAACAATACATTTACCAGCTTCCCTTGACCGTAAGTCTGAACAAAAACTCTTTTGTCCACAATTCGCTGTTTCGGTGTAATTAACATTGAAATCGGACAGCAACTAAGTCAAGGTCCACTTTGGGTGATACTTTTAGAATTATAGTGAGCCCTGTTCGCTAATATGTTGTTTGTTTGTTTGTGTTCTGTGTCCTGTTTCTTTATAAGTATGAATAAATGTTTTTGCTTTTAAAGCACATTTTGAACCTTGATAATTTTCACATTTGTTTCTTCGAAAAGATTCAATCAAGTTTTTACAAGCTCGAGTCAGATCTAGTAGTCTATTCCATAATTCAAAGCGTTACTCATCCCCTCTCTTATGTCACAGAAACTCGATCTTCCTTTGTCCAAGCATAAATCTCTCCAGTAGAATGAAATCTTTCGATCACGTTTTTGGCCAGATTTCTGGTATCAGCTTACAGTTCAGCCACATCCCATCGAAGCTCTATTACCACATATGTATTTCTTAAATCTTAATCGAATTTCGGCAAATAATCGTTTCGTGGCGTCCTTGCGCACGTTTTGTGTCACCTTCTGGGGATAAAGAGCTCGTGGTAAAACCATTATAGGTTTCTTTGTGTGCGCAATGAAATACAGCTTAGCAAGGCCGATAAAGCTTCTGAGATGAATTTGACTCGCTATGTAGGTACCTACTTACTAGTAGTTGTTATTCGAATGTATAGCTTCTGGACTTCAAACAAAGTGATCAACTATTTTTTATACATATTAATCTGTTCAAGTAACAGAGTTTTTAAATTCACAGTTCAATTAGACGCAAAGTGAACCAATATGGAGTAGGATTGGAACTGGTAGCGTTTAAATATATTAGCGTTGAATTACTTTGAAACTCATAACAGAAGCCAATAGAATATTTCCAAGCAACCAGCAGGAAGTTTATACAGGCAGTATTAGCCGTACCATGCCCATTATTAGCACCAAGGTCACCCCAAGGGTGCCTACGTAAGCCCTGTTATGGGAATTTTCCAAACCGCCTACACCTGGTGAAAGCTTTCAGGGTCGATGGGGTAATTAACAGCATGCCTCGCCTAGTCTAGCTTTTTCATAGGCTTGTCAAGACACCGTTTGTTAAATGAAAATCAATATATTGGAGTACGTCACCAAGTAGTCCACCAGCCTATATCTTTGTAAGATTGTTATCCGAATCCACAGTGACCTAATTAGCCTCAGGGGTCTCTGTGTGAACTCTTCAATCACTGGTTAAGCCCTGCGTTAATCTTTATCAAGAGAAACCCCATCACCTTTGGTAATAGGATCGATTCAAGCAAATCCAACCTCGTATCTCACACCAAGACAATGTTGCAACGAATCGTCACGGTTTGGATGTCCTTCCAAGAAGTTCGGTAAAAAGTTTCGCAAAACTTTTCAATGAATTAGCAGCTCTATCTCTCATCTCATAGAACCGAATTTGTTTATGCTATATCTTCAGCTGGTTTAAAATCTCAAAGTAAATCTGAACTATCGTGAAGAGATAAGGAATAGTTTTCTGTGGCAGGAGGTTGGTTACACCTATTAACACGATTAACCACGCTTGCCTAGAACAATGCTGTTCTATGTGGCTAAACATTTGATTACATTATTGGGGGAGTTTAGTTTATGGATGTAAATGTATGTTCCGGCACTAGGCTTCCTGAAAGTTTCTTCTCTCTACCTTTGCCTTTAGTGCCATTTGATGTCTTATTTAACTGGGTATTTAAAGCGTTATTTACCTTTTTAGTGGAGCTCAAACAATGTGTAATCTGAATGTTCGGCCCAACTCTACAATCTAAAATTTACCAAAATATTTGTGAATATTCAGAATATACCATAACTATTATTATTTTGATAACAGCGCGATGAGGAGAAAGCCAGCCTGATAGCGGAGCTCACAGCACAGAACTCCAGGCTGACGACGCAGCTGAAGGAGTCCTCGGCCACAGAAGCCAACCTCCTCGCTCAGCTCGAAGGGCTCAAGGACCAGTGCTCTATGAGGAAAACTAGTTTACAGGTAAGGGACTGCAGAAATGAAATGGCACCATTTGAATAGATTTTGTTGGAATGATTAAGTGAATTTAAGTTCCTAGATCGTACACCTGAAACAAGCATTGGTACGGGGGTACCAGAAAAGGGGGCGAAGGTTTCCGAAAAACAAAATATTTAATTTAAATTCCAAAATTTCAAATACATTGAGGTAACTATAACTCCGGTTCCTGTGACCCTAGGGTCACCAAAATCAATTAGTATCTTTCTCTCATTAAAACAGTGCTAACAAAAAACAGTTTCATGTAAATCGGTCAACGAGTTCGGTTGTAATCGTGTCATACACAGCGCTTTGCATAATATGTAGACATCTACAAAAATTATAGTAAAATGTTAAAAAAATGCATTTATAGATCACAGCGATTACAGAATATGAAATTTATTGTCTATAGTAGCAATACGTCTAATGCAGCCTGGGAGGTACAAGTGCATTCCTATTCAACAACCACGTTAACAATAAGGATTACTTCACAAATCCCCTCAAAATACTAACTACGATTTTTAGATATCACATTTCTGATACCAGACTATAAGTTTTTTCTCCATACGATCCATATTTTCCAACGCCCTAAGCAAGTAATCAAGTCGAAAAAGCAAACCAGAAAATGATGTTAAAAAATGTTAACTTACTTCACAGGACCACGTCACAAGCCTAGAATCCTTAAAGTCAGAGCTGGCTCTGATGAGCGACAAGCGGACGGAGCTTGAGAGGCGGCTGACGTCATCGATGCACGACAAGGACAACCTGATGCAGCAGCTGGATGAAGCCAACGACAGGATCTTGGCGCTTGAGAGGCAGCTTAAAGAACAAGTAAATAATCTGTCTTAACTTCTTCATCCCTCCAGGCCTCCCTCATAGATCTCCATGAGGGGTAATTGCCATACACACCGCGCTTGACATGCGGGTTGGCGAGCGCAGTACAGGGTGTTGATACATGGAAAGACGCTGCTGCCCATCTTCTCGAGGTAAACCTTTGCAGGCTCTTACTGCTTCCACGGGTATGAGAGGAGGGGTAACACTCTACTGTCGGCACCCCACAGCTTAAATTCTTAAGATAAGCTATTTTATTTTTCTATATATACATATAACGTCAGTTCGAGTCAGCAGATCTATATTGTTAGGTCTGTTAAGGTAGAGACCTAAACCTGTCTACAAGATACTCGAGAGGTAGCATAAAAAACTGGTAATGTACTCCAGTTACTGCAAGCAAACGCTCTTTGCTCACTCTATGCAAGAATAGGGGTATAGTAACCATAAGTAACATCATAGCACACGAACGAAATCGCAAAAAGAAGTCACCGTGGCTGAAATCGGCCTGGAAGACAACATTATCAAGATACACCATCCTTGTCGTGGTTTCTTGTCGTCACTCAAAGAAGATCGTATTTAGCTCGCCCATTTTCATGAGTGATAACTCTGAAAATTTTATATCTTGGATCTTAAATAGTAAATAAACCCATGATTATTTTCGCATTTTATAGCGTATTCTTAACGTAAAAGTTTTGGCCGAAATAATCCCCATGAATTTCTTAGACAGGGATGGATATAACTAAATCTTAATGATCGTGTTTAAATTGGTTGCGGTGTTATTGTATTGTAATTTAAAATCAAAAGGAAACCATTTCATGAATATGTAATTTTCGATGCCATGACCAGAACCTTAATGAATTTTGAGTTATATTAAACACGGACCGTGTTTAAACAACAGAAAATTCATTCTGGAAAATAATAAAGATTTAGTCATTATCCAGATGAATATGACTAAATCTTTATAGTGAATATCTTACACAGAGATCTGTGTAAGATATTCCTGGGGATTATGAAAACCAAAAATTCTTTATTTTCACGCAATCTCACATTAATTTCGCAGCGTTAAATCGCGAGGAGTGAAAGAAGGGATGGGAGGCCTTTGCCCTGCATAATAACGGCTGAAAAATAATAATAATCTCACATTAGCATAATGCATTCGAGAAGAATGGTGAGCTGCACCATTCTATGAGCCAACCCCAAATGAACCGACGTGAAAATAGTTTAATGTCATCATCATCATCATCATTCCAGCCGTAAAAAGTCCACTACTGAACAGGCCTCCCTCGTGGTCCTCCATGAGGGGTAGTTGCCATACTCACCACGCTTGGCAGGCGGGTTGGCGAGCGCAGTACGGGATGTTGATACACGGAAAGACGCTGCTGCCCATCTTCCGCAGGTACCCCTTAGCAGGCTCTTACTGCATCCACGGGCATGAGCGGAGGGGTAAAATTCTACTGCCGGCACCCTACAGCACGGCAGTGAATGTTGAATGTCAGAAAAATACATTAAACTATTTTTCTCTAATTCACTTTAATGTACAACATTCACTGCCCTTTCACTTACTTTGTTACTCGAAACGCCAAAAGGTAATGCGTTCCATGTAATATCCGCCGGTTTGATATGAGAACAATAGCTGTAATTAAGAACTAATCTCGCCTCGAAGGCCTACGTTGGGCAATACCACTACTTCTTACTACTTTATTATGTTGAATGGAAGGAAAAACTTTGTATGAGGGTTAACGACTTGTGTTGAAATGAATGAAATCCAAGTCCACGCACTAGTATACAACAATACGTATAGCACGGGCTAGAACTGAGACCAAGCACATAATTAAAATTAACAAGGTTGTATCCATTATTATACATATTTATCTTAAAACTAAGAAACAAGCCGTGTTGGCCGAGTGGTATATACGCCTGACTTTCAACCCGAAGGAAAAGATCACGAGGAAACCCGCGGCTTAGTCGGTTCAGATGTATTGACCTGTTCTTTCCTCTACTAATAGCTGACTAAGCTGACAGGATGGTATATGTACTGGGCAGCTTCATCCATCTAACAAAGTCCCAGGCACTGCAGCCTCCCGTACAGAATAAAAATCAGTTGCTGACGCTGTATAAATCATCTATGGTAAATAAATAAATAGTAGATGTAAAGCTAAAAGACTTATTTTAAAAAGCTCAACTGCTGAAATTTTGCAAAAAGTTATTCATGATAAAAATCGGAAAAATATCCTCTTCGAAATCTTAACTGCATAATTAATGCGACGAACACATGACGGTGGTGGATCGCACATACTTCATCAGTCCAGCCGTAAAAAGTCCACTACTGAACAGGCCTCCCTCATGGATCTCCATGAGGGGTAGTTGCCATACTTACCACACTTGGCAAGCGGGTTGGCGAGCGCAGTACGGGATGTTGATACACGGAAAGACGCTGCTGCCCATCTTCCGGAGATATCCCTTAGCAGGCTCTTACTGCATTCACGGACATGAGAGGAGGGGTAACATTCTACTGCCGGCACTCCACGGCACATACTTAAGGAGCACTATACCCAGTGGGTGAAGTCGGGCTGTGGATGATGAATACATAATCAAATCTTTGTCTGAAGAAAGTATTTGCAAGCAGAACCTGGTCACGAGTGTACATTTCAAAACTACAGGGTAACTAATCATAAATAGGTTGATGTTGATAAAGTAAGGCATTTGCATCTATTATAGATGATTTATACAGCGTCAGCAACTGGTAATCATGATGTACGGGACGCTGCAGTGCCTGGGACATTGTTAGATGGATTAGGCTTGCCCAGCACCTATACCATCCTCTCAGCTTAGTCAAATATTAGTCAGAGGAAAGGACAGGTCAATACGTCTGAACTAAGCCGCGGGTTTCCTCACGATGTTTCATTCACCGTTAAAGCACGTGTTGAGTGAGCACATACAATTTTCAAGAAAGAAAAATCCATTGGTGCACGTCCGGTATCGACCTTCGGATTGAAAGTCGTGTGTACATACCACTCGGCCATCACGGCACTTGATGTTGATAATTCTATCAAAATTGTGGCACCAAATTCATTATTTTCATGACGTTAGCTGTTCAGTAGAATAACTAATGACGTGGTGTGGCCGCTCATTGGTCCTGGCAGAGCGATAAGCGGTAATTTACATTTGCAATGGATAATTCGCACCATTCGGGAACTCAGGCGCACGTTGAGCTGACATAGTTGTGAAAATTTGGAGTTTATTGTTCAAGTGATAGTTCTTATTCTTTCTTGATTATTTAGCTAACTAAGCAAATAAAGGTGCTAAAGAAGGTGCTTACTCCAAAGAAGGTAGCGTGGGTAGAGTGACTCGAAAACATAGCTGTAGCTTCTGAATTTTATAATTTTCAAACCATAATCCCACTCCAAAGAGCATCAGACGACAGCAGACTAATCAGTCCACAATCTTAATCATCAACAGTCAACCGTTGGAAACAGGTTTTTTCCAAGACTTATCATTTAAAACCATGTTTTATAATCTATTTTGTGTCCCGCTGCTGGGAAAATCTCTCCTTCCACTTTCTACCACAATCACCGGCCATTCCACCACTCCTCACACAACCGACACAATTTCTATCAAAAACAAGCGTTGATGTGATCTTATGTTGAGGTAGAGACTTACTGGTCCACTATCCCATTTGTATTTTATTTATTTATTTATAAGCCGAACTCGATCAGTACATCGTTGACTGGAGGGAAGCAGCTCAAGATCGGGATATATGGATGGAATTGGGGAGGCTTTTGCCCAGCAGTGGGACCCAAATGGCTCATAATAATAATAGATTATAAGCCTGATGTTTCATACTGCAATGCCAAGGCGTCCCTTCCCTCCTTCCACTTATCTCTGTTTTGATCTCGTTCAAGCAAGAGGCAGGACACGTGAGCCGTATGCCCCAATAACTATGGGCAAAAAACCACTATCCAAAGCTTCATAAAAATCTCATCCCCACAGGAGCACCTATACCAGAACACGCTCAAGGAGCTAGAGCGACTGCAGAGGTCACACGACACTCTCGCGGAGCGCATCGGAGGCCCGGAGACCACGGAGCTGAGCACCACCACGCGGTCGCTCCACGCGGAGATGGAGTCCGGCCCTGATGAGGAGGACAGCAACTGGCTGAGAGGCGAAGCTGTGCAAGTCTACAAGCAGCTGAGGACGCTGGCTCTTCAGCTGAACACGGGGCACGACGATGACTCAGGTACGACATTTAAATACATAAATAATGCTGGACAATTCACACAGCATCATCTAGCCCCAAGCTAAGCTTGTGTTATGGGTACTAGATGACTGAAAAAATATCTATCTAGTAGATAGATATTTTTTATTATATATAGAAAAACATCCAGAAAACCCGGAATAAATATCTGCAGATCGTACAGTCATTTGTTCCGAGGCGGGAATCGAACCTGCAACCTCTTACGTCGCAGGCGGACCTTCGTCACTGCGCCACAGAGCACGACAATTTAAACAAGCTAGACGTAAGTTATGGACAAATACATACCTTCTCATTTCTAGGAGAAGGTACACACGAATTTCTATGCGTGTGTATCATCTGGGCCGTAGAGCTGGTGTCCACGTCCACTGCTGGCGCAGGCCTCCCTCACGGATCTCCCGAGATCATGAGGGGTTGTTGCCATACTCGAAAATGCGTGTGTGTACGGCTGAAACGCAGCAGTGAATTCGGCCTACGAATTTCACAGTAACAAACTCGGATGACTGAAGATCCTCTCATGGTTAGTGTAGACTGTTCAGACAAGACATTGTTGCCCAAATTCAATGGTGTGAAATTAAATTGTTAAAGTTATTTGTGAATGAGGTGTTTTGCGATAGAATACTAAGCTTTTCTCAGTTTCCTTCAACAAGGTATATACAAGTTATTTTTAATACATTCGATCTCAATGCACGAATTACCAGATATGCACGGACGTCCCGCATAGGGAGTATTGTGCATTGTCCTCGCGATTCAAGCCAGATCCCAGCCTGCCTAGCTCCTTAAAATAATGGAGAAGGGTCGTTGACAGCATTCCATGAGCATCCTTGAAGGGGATTCAGCTGTTGTTGATGAGGATTTCAATGCAGGGCTGCAAGAGACGTCAGAAATGAAACTGGATTACAGGAGCTAATGGAACCAGTAATCCAGTTTCATTTCTGACGTCTCTTGCAGCCGTACAGTACAGAGGGCCTCAGGCAGTGGACTGTGTCGCGGTTGTCTTGAAGCAGACAAGACAGTGGAGTATGTAGGTATTGTATAAAGGACTCGTTTCTGTTACGAATGATGCGGGGAATAGGTACTAGTTTTGTCAGGATACGAGGGATGTGGGTTCGGTCCGTTTGTCCGTCAATTGTAAGAGCAGCAGACATTCAATAAAACAAACGGAATTCAATGAAACTTTGGTTTTGCGCAACATTTAATCGATTGACGAGCCTACGACTACACTCGCTTTGTATCTAGACAAAATATTCTGAATCAGATATTCATAACACTGAGTTACACTCGTAGTTATATAAAGTGTGGTAAAGAAAATTAATGAATCTTAATATCAAACAAGCCGGGGGGTGCCGGCAATAGAACGTCTCTCTTCTTAAGAGTTCGTCTCGTCTTAAGAAAAGGGCAGCAGCATCTTTCCGTGTATCAACCAACACCCTGTAGTGACTCGCCAACCCACTTGCCAAGCGTGGCGAATATGACAACAACCCCCTTTTGATCTCAGAGAATAAGGGAGGCCTGTATCCAGCAGTAGACGTTGACATCAGTCCTACGGCTGAGATAATAATGATGAATATTCAACTAGAACCTTTTATACTTAGTGTAGATGCTAAATTTTAAGTATCCCCCGACACTTTACTGAGTCTGAGAGGTTGATTTCTTTTTTTTCGTAATGTTTTTCCTCACTTTTGCAATCTAGAGGTACACCTCCCCCTTCGCCCTTTCATTTGATAGTACGCTTAGGTATATTTGAAAACATTCGATTGTTCACCCCTACTTTCAACACCGCCGGAAAACCTGCTTTTAAATAAAGAAATCTGCATGCAAATCGGTAAATAACCCATAATATAATCTAAAGCAAGTAACAACTTGCTTCGTTGCCTGTAAAGCCACTGACAAAAGGTGATTCAAAGAAGTATGCCCTACATTCGAGTCAAGGCTGCATTGCCAAACCGCGAATCAGAACCTCGTTACGCGACACTATCAACGCTCTACATCAAAGTACCCTGATTTTCGTACCACTGAACTGTCTACCAGTGCCAGGCGAATCAGGAGCTAATGCAATGGGAATAAAGACTGAGGATCTGAGGGGGCGAAGACTTTAGCGTTTATTTATTCACTTCCGTGATAGGACGCACAGAATAGATAGTTCCGCCGTTTAGGACGGCTGGTGTTTTTATTTTGGTAGGCTTTCTTTCTGTTAGTTAATAATTTAAAATCCTCGTATTCTTGGGTCTTTCATATAAGACCCAAGAATACGAGGATTTTATATTATTAACTAACAGAAAGAAAGCCTACCAAAGTTTTGCGAGACGAGATAGGCTTAGTAAAAAAATACGAGTATCAGTTTCTCTATACATTTTATATGTGCATTTTCTTTCGAACACATCGTTTAAGTGACTACGTTTTTTATGAGTTTTCAAGGTATCTTAATGTGTTTCCAAAGATGTTTTTGAAGTACTAAATCTCAAAATTTATGACTCAAATCTGACCACATACAAAAATAGAAGCCTGTCATAATGAGCTCATCACGAGCCATCCGCAAGAACTTAATCCCAGTCAACTGGCCTTAACCATACAGGTATCATGGTCCTCAAACGTGTTCCTTTCATGCCATTTTAGTGTTTATGTTCACCCAACTAATCGATAAAGTCGTTTGCACGAGTTCAATACGTTTTCGCGTTTTTGGATTGGCCGATTGGCGTGCCACTGAAACTAGTTTTCGAGGTTGCCACGGCTTCGTCGACACGTGGAGGTCGCTGCTTGGGAATCATAATTTATATGAGCTTTATGCATGAATTCTGAGCTATTTGAAAATAATTGGTTACAATACAATTCTTACTCAAACTTACTAAACTCTTCCGCTGTTATATGTAATGGTGGGTAGTGAATTCACTTTTGAAATGATTATGGTTATTAGCCAAATTGTAATCTAGGTACGGGATACACCGTGATCAATGAATGATTATCCGTGATCAATGTCCATAGCGTGTGTTTGTGTCGGAATATCTAAAACAGGACTCAAATCATGGTGAATAGGTAGAGATTATTCATGAGTTAGTTATTAACAATGCTTGCTACAACTAAATACAAGGTCCCATCTCGCTCCATGAGAAAAATGAGATAAATCAAAGACGATTGCGTCTCCAAGCTGTCTTGACTCCAGTGTTGTCATCGAGCGGCGAGGCAGGAGGCATGACCAGCAGTCACGATATACTGCTCACGAACCGCTAGTTTCAAGAGTTCTTCGATCCAATTAGAGTCCAAATGGAAAGATTTATTAGACTTTAGCAATTTGAGACATGATGGTCTAGTGCTTGACCCCTCGTGCTTCTAAGCCGATTTTTGCTGGCAGATTTAATAACATCATTTACAGCATCTATTGACCCAATTTTGGCTTATTCTCCCTCTATTTTAAATGCACAGTCGCCATGGCCGAAAACGGCTAGGAAGCATCATCATCATCATTCTCCCAGGCAGTTAGACTTTTAAAAATATGTCATTCGTATTCGTTATTCACAAGTCGATTAAAATACGAGTTTGACTTACAGATTTACCTGACTAACATCTTTACCAATGGTAACGATGTTAGCCTTTCGGAACCCACAGTTAGTGGAAGATGATGAGGATTTTTTATTGTTATTTAAGATTAATTTCGTTTAATTTAGCTGAGGCCTTTGCGAAGCAGTGGGATCCAACGGGCTGATTAGATTAGGTTATTCCTATACCTTTGCGTGATTGTGTTATTTAACTGTTTACAAATGACTAGCTTCTGCCCGCCGCTTCGCATGAGTTGTACCCGAATAAAAAGTAGCCTGTGTTAATCCTGGTCTACATCAATACGTGTACAAAGTTTCAGCTTAATCCGTAGTCTAGTATTTGCGTGAAGAGGTAACAAACCTCCATCCAAACAAACTTTCGGCTTTATAATATTAGTGGGATGATGTTAGTGGAAGATGATGAGGATTACTATCAGGTAGGTATACCTGGTAGAGATACTTCTTTAAACCGCTAATTTTACACCTTAATCGTACACCTTAAAACTAAACATAGCAACAAAAAGAAAAAATAACAAGGTGACGATTGGCACTCCCTCCATCCATATTAATTCTGAAAAAAAAACTCTTATTCTTCCTATAATAGATTCTTTACATTATGTATTTTTCTATTTCGCTGTGATTAGTTGTTATAAAACAAAAATACCTTTGAATCGTACCTAAATACATAGTAGAATAATTGTTAGTCTTTAATTCAATGGCTACAAAGTGTGTGTTTCGTGGTCGCTCAAACATATCGCTAGTGTATCCTGTTATGTAGCAAACGAGGACTTTTCATTCAAGTTTTTCTTTGTTACCTGCAGTGGAACACGCCAACTTCTCCGCAAGAGTAATTCTAAACCGGTCAGTTCAATGTTTTATCGTGAACAAACGCTTTTATCTCGCTTCGTAACTGATTACAAAATCTGTCGGTTATCCAGTGCGTTGTGCGTCTTATTAGTTTTAAATACAGGATTTTACCGTGTTCAGCGCGTTTCAGCGTTCTTGACGGAAACGTGTTCGAAACATCGGGAAAATAATAAAAAGGGTACTACGCGATAAAATCCTGTAATAAATACTAATAATGTTAATAAACAGCGAAAGTTTAACAAGTTATGTTGCTCGTGTGTTTTGATTGAATTTTTCTTTATTGAAAAATTTACATTTGACACGTGCTTTAACGGTGAAGGAAAACGCCATAAGGAAACCAGCGGCTTGGTCAGCTTCAAACCTATTGATCTGACGTTTCCTCTGATCTATAGCCGACTAAGCTGAGAGGATGGTAAAGTTGCTAGCCAAGCCTAATACATCTAACAATGTCCCAAGCACTGCAGATAGATTAACTCTATATTGTGTAAATCATTCAGAAACTTTATCTACAAAAACAACAGATATACACAATGCAGTGTTCTGACCAGCATGAATACCAGTTCCTGACGCTGTATAAATCATCTGTAATAGATGATTTATAAGGCCTAACTGTGCTCATATGTATATCGGATAATACTGTGATTGATAATACAATGTAGGTATCAATTAAACTACTGCACAACTATTGTTGAAAATTTAAAAAGATGGTCATCAACCAGAAAAATCAACCTTCAAATCAAAGTTGATTGTCCTTTTGATTACAGTTTTCCCCATAATAACGCCTAAACTTTAAACCTTTAGATTAAAATTCGGGGGTACATATCACTCAGCCAACACGTCTTGGCTTAGTGGTATGTTCCTCCGACTTTTTATTTTATTTTAACACTCCGTAATGTTTTATATCTACTGTGCAATAAATAAAAAAATAGATTGTGCCTACTTGTAGCCATGTAGGTGACGCACTTTGTAATGCGTCCTTCACTATATCTCCATCAAGATTATCATACACAACCTTAAGTCACTTCCTGGGGTTTCCTAAGTTAGTGCCATTCGTCATGATGCTGCGCTAGTCTTATCCTTGTTTTGTTTATCTTATCTTTTTGCATCTTCATTAGATTGGTAACGCGCCATAAACAATGCTTCGCATACAGTAATCGAACTGTTTTGCTTTCTCCAGGGAAAGTGTCGCTGATTCTATAATGTTATGAAGTTATGATACCTACATCACAATCTCATGATATAACATTGTCACTCAGCCAGTGATAGATGTCAATAAGGATCAGACACAGCTTTGAGGTGCTTAGTATGTTTTTGTACCTACATTCGTCACACTCACAAAGTGGGTACATTCGTCACATTCGTTACAATGAATCTATCCATAAAATGTGTTGTTTCAAAAGATAATCAAGCATTTCCGAAAATCCAAACCCAGTTTAACTATTTTGTTTTTTTAGTTGAATGGGTCGGTGTTACATTAATAGCTTAGGTACTCAAAAACGGACACAAAATCTGAATACCTATGACATGTTTTATAATCACGAAGCCTCTTACTTCCTGTCTTATTTAATCTAAAACAAGACTGGCCCAAGGCTGTTTAGTTTGTGACAGTGTAAGTGGACATCCGGGGCTTGTGAAGCGCCACACCCACGGCTTCCTTTAATTAAACTCGACAAGCAGTGTAGGAAAAGGCAAAACTGCTTGTTTTTGATGTCCTTCTAGAAGTTATAGAACATTTGTCAAAAACGTAGGGTTACTAAAGCGCACAGTACAAAAGCTTAGCTCCTCATTGCATAATTTTGTGAACATTGCCCTAACAACTGTAACAGACACACGGAGAGATTGATCAGATAGCAGTTGGACATTTGAACATGAAAATACTCTTCACAATTAAGCTGATTATTAAATTGGTGTATTTTTGAAGATTACTTACAATATTTACAAGTTTTGCAGAAAACACTCAAAATTTGATTAGGAAGCAAGGGTCGATTTGACGAACATGGTTTTGAACCCCACTAGAATCGTATATTATCGTTAAGGTTTTTCATTTTTCATCGTCGTTTTTGCAAAATAATTAGCAAGTTCGTCTTTCGCTGACCTCCTAAGATTCCGCTCACGTCGACAACATGTCCTCTGCTTCACGTTTAACTTTGATTTGCGCAATCGCAATGCAACTATCGAGACCAGGGTTGCTCGTAAATTTGTTAAATTAAGTCACCTCTCTTGTAGTATTTTACAATTTAAGCTAGTTATTAAGGCCGTATGGAGGCAAGATCTTTAGTTGTTTAATAATAACTACACAACTGAATGTAATTTAAGGCTAAAAGGCATATTTGTCACTGAGACGGCTATTGTTCTAGCCATTGTTATGCGAGCTGTTTTGTCTGAGGATTGCACTACCTAATCTATTATTTTATTACACCGACCATATTATTCGATTTTGATGTATGTTTATGATATAAGTAATTAAGTAACCTTATTTTACAAGGAGTTCTAGCTTAGTTTGTTAAAATTTAAAATGTATAAACCCTCAACAATCTTCAAACAACTGAACATTTTTATTTAATTTTTAAATCGTAGATTAAAATACAGTCACTTTTTAAACAAAAAAAAAACTAAATCAGAATTGGTATTGCTGCTTGGGAACTACGATGCTACAGACAGACAGACAGATGCACATACAAACTTATAGCATCGCTCTTTTTGCATCGAGGTTTAAAATGTACTTATTCTTAATTATAATGTCGTGTATTAGATTCTTCTTCTTCTTATTTTATTGTCTTGTGTGACTAGCGGTCACAATTCTGCCAGTGTCCGAACGTAATGATACGTACCTATTAACTAAGATTGCATTTTATTAGTTATAAAATACAGGATTTTATCGCGTACCTTTTCTATAATTTCCCCGACGTTAATGATAAAACCCTGTATTTTTTTAAAACTAATAATATGTTAACAAATCGCGAAAGTTTAACAAGTTCTAAGATTGCAATGTTTGTATTGTACCGCGATACATTCAAAGTCACAATACTGGAATGATAGTATGTCATACAAGAGGATTGAGAGTGTAAGATGGGCTGTAAATTATTATTTTAATTTGGGCAACAATAGCGTTTCCAAGCTAAGTAGAGCTTGTGTTATGGGTACTCATGACTAATATACTTAATACATTGATAGATTTTTTTATTACAAATACACCCCGAACAAATATCTGCAGATCGTGCAGACATTTGTCCCGAGCCTGGAATCGCACCCGCAACCTCTTGCGTCGCAGACGAAACTTCGCCCACTGCGCCACAGTGGTCTTCGTGAAAAATGATGAACTCTCCTTTTAATTTGCAGGTCTCCACTCGGACCTGTCTCTCTCGTCCCTGGACGGCGACGAGACGGAGACGCTGCGCCGCGGGGCGCTCGCCGCCGCCTGCGCCGACGCCGTCGCCGCCTACGCCACTCTGGAAGGCTCTAGAGTTCGCGACTCGATCGCCGCGCACGCTCGCCGGGCGCTGGAGCGAGAGAGGCAGATCGATGAGAAGAACGACCTCATCGCTGATCTGTCTTCCAAGGTAGGCAATGTTCCTCAAAAGGCATTTCTCGGTTCTCTTTAAAGCGCTTGCCGGGCGTTGGAGCGTGACCGTCAGATCGACGAGAAAAACGATCTTATGTCTGAACTGTTTTCTAAGGTAAGCTATCTTAGGGGCTGCTTGAATGACTAACGGAGAATCCCAGAGTCCTTGGTTATTTCTAAGAGTTTAGCTGGCTGAGGTCGTGGTAGTACGCTAGGGACAATACACACTACAAGAATCAGAGACAGAAAAGAAACAGTGTATCTTTATATAAAAATCACAATTAACGTGAGTAAGCATGCTATATCTTAACTGCACCTCACAACTACTGGGCGATCTAGTTGTAGAAGGTATCGGGCTAGGTGTTCAATAGTACATAAGTTTTTTTTTAATTTTTAACTGCCACACTTCCGCTCGCCTCGGACGATCGGCCAAAGAGGATCGGAAGAGGATGGGCTGCGGGCGGTTAGCCTGCTGAGCCAATGGTTTATCTTGTCCAGCACCTATAGCATCCTCTCAGCAGAAAGCTGAGCTCTCTCATTATGAGAAGGAAGAACAGCGAAAGAAGAAAGGTAGACTAGACTAAGCCGCGGGTTTCCTCACGATTATCCCTTTACCGTTAAAGCACCTGTTGTGCACTTAATTTTACCGAGAAAGAAAACCCTTTGGTATAGAACCCACGAATTTCGTATTGACAGTCGAGGGTACACACTACTCGACCAACGCGATTTTTTTTGTGATTATAAAGTAATATAAAATCATGAAAATTATCTAAAAATGCTTTTCCATATGGCTGGTTTTCATAAACTGGGCTTACAGCACCTTGTCTTAGATCCTATAAATTCTTCCAAAACCTTTGTCCAATGTACACTACTAATGTACAATATACACTAGATTCTCCCCGCCGCTTCGGATACGTTGTATCGAGATAAAAAGTAGCTTATGTGATAATCCTGGTCTAAACATGGGCAAAATTTCAGATCAATCCTTTTGGAAGTTTTTGCGTAAGAGCTAACAAACATGCATACATCTATGCAAAATATTTCATAGCAAAATCGACGCCTGGACTTAAGTGATGAGCTGTGTCGACTTTACGTCCCGAATAATTATTGCCGTGGTCGGAGGCACAGGTTGTTTGCGGTGCCGTCGTTTCGTACGGCAGCGCGGGCCTGGTCACCTATTCCGCGTGTACTCACTGCCCTCAACGCTCTCCTGGATGATAGCCCTGACTTTGACTTGTTTGCTGATAGTTGGGCTGAAATTTTATTTGTATGTCAATGTTTTTGTGAACGTCATTGTTGATCTGCCTTAATTTTATTTTTATTTTTTTAATTTTCCATTTTAAATATTTCAAACAGTTTAATATTTTGACATGACATAATTTTTATATTATTTGACATCATCATTTATTTAATATTTTTTCCGTTTTTGACTGTTTAATTTAGTTTATTATTATTATTTTTATTGCAATTATTTAGATTTAATGTTAATAAAATAGATGTAAGTGTTATTTCTCTAATTAATAATAACTTGTTCTTATCTTTAATTAATGTAATTGGTTGTGCCGTTTTAATTAAAGTAAATAAATAAATAAAAATAAATATACAAAAAAAAATTGGCTTTATTAATATTAGTGAGTTTGGACAGACGAGTAACGTTTTTACGGTACATGGGTGGAAACCCATAAAGTCAAATATCACGTTCGAACCGCAAGAGGCAGTACCCCGTGGTCACCTGACGCGATCGCATTCATAAATCGATTTGGCAGCAACGGTACCGAATAGCCGTGACACGACGTGTTCCGTACCGTTCTGTAGGTCTACCATGAGTCTTCACAATCTATACTCGCTAGCGACTGTAGTTAAAAAATGTATAAAAACTTGTACAGCGCCTCTAGCAGATAGATAGATAGATAGATAGATAGATAGATAACACTTTATTGATCACCACATGTAACAAAAAAAATATACCGAGGTATAAAAACAAGCAAAAATATAATACAACGATTTTATAAGATAGTTTGGTACTAAAATACGCAGTAAATATAGTTTACTACAGCGACTGTAGTTTGGGCTTCTTTTGCTTAGAATTTGGTACCATAAGTTATAAATCTGTCAGATGTTATAGCAACGTACGTAGTAACGTATTACTACTGTAGTAACGGCAGGCTATCTAACAGTGACAACTCATAGTAGACACACTGGTCGAAATCGAACCCACTGTGTTACTACCTGGCTCGGTTCGATTGCCGTTTCGAAATCTAGGAAATGTGAACGCTTTAGATCACAATTCATAATAGATACAAGAAAATCATAAATCATTTAAGTGGTCGTACTTTGTGATTCGCTTTGCAAAAGTTATCTTCGTGAACTCTACGTATCTGATGTCGTTTCTTCATTATCGTTAATAAGTACTAGGTATTCATTTGTAATAAGCAAGTAACGCGTTAGCCCCAAACCAAACTTAAAATATGTTTGTGAATAAATCCCTGTTTTGAAAATCAATATTTTGCCTCATGTTGTTTGTTTTTAAAGCAACTAAACATTGAACTAAGTCCTATAATATTAGAAGCAAAGATGATTTAAATATTTGATTTAAAGGTTTCAAACTCACTTCTAGGGCACAGCAACGTTTTGCTCCAGGAATTTGAAAGAATATGGAGTACCTTTATTGCTACTGTTCAGTCTGTGTAGGTAAAACAAGCAATAGATGAATCAAGTTTCTGTCTTTATTAATTAAAAATATTAGTTGCGACAAACAATTTTGGGTTACAGTAGCAAAGGTAGCTCTTTGCCCGTCAAAGTCTAAGAGTGTTTAATCAGGTTTATTCATTCGGATCCAGGGGCCACATATAAATGTCAAATTACAAAAGAAACATTAAATTCCTCAAAAAATTATAAAGGACATAATTGAGTTCGTTCGCTTCAGAAAATATTTTTTTTTTATGTCGGGGAACTCTTTCTTTGTCTTACATAATTTAAAAGTGGTTGTCAATATTCATTATGCCGGGGGTGCCGGCAGTAGAATGTTGCCTGTCCTCTCTTTCCCGTGGATGCAGTAAGAATCTGCCAAGGAATCCTCCGGAAGATGGGCAGCATCGTCTTTCCGTGTACCGACATCCCGTACTGCGCTCGCCAACCCGTCTGCCAAGCATGGCGAGTATGGCGACAACCCTCTCATAATCTCTAAGTGACGTGAACAGTCGCAGACTGACAGCAGTCCGACGGCTGAATGATGATGCTTATGATATAAAACATTAGCTGCATATAAACGTGTATCCTAATATTATATACATAATACAAGTTCAAGGGCCGGATTAATCACGTTCCACGTGCCATTGACACAACCTTGATTATGTATTGATTTGGTCTAGCAGCTGATTAGTTCACGTACGCAGTAGGCACACTTTAGCAAAGGTTGAGTAGGAAGTGAAACTATAAATAATTTCTGTTTTTATATATAAAAACAGATTTAATATGTCAAGGTGACTCTGACGATGCAGTAAGAATGTGCTAAGGAAGATGGGCAGCAACGTCTTTCCGGGTAATCAACATCCCCGTACTGAACTTGCCAAGCGGGTGAGTATGGCGATAACCCCCTCATGGTCAAGTACTTGGAAATCTATGTCCAGCAGTGGACGTCCTCCGGCTGAGCTGATGATACAATATCAAGCTACAATAAATTGAATAACTGTAACTGGTTTAAAGGGTATGGGGGCCGGTGAAATAACGGGCACATGAGCCCTTACAACTCTATGTCTCAGGGCGCAATGCAGTGCAGCGTTGGTCTCGTGAATGTAATCACCGCAGCATTGCAGTTGATATAGGTAGAGGTTACCGCTTCACAATAGGTGTGCCTTCGGATTGTCTCATAATATAAAATAAATAAATAAATAAAAATTTAGCCGTATACAAAAAAAAAACTTGTTACATGAGATTGTTGAAGTGTCATATTGATTGCAATTCCACGTCACTCTTGCGGTAATCTTTGATTGCACTCGTTATATTATCTGATGTTTACTGCAAATTGTGTAACTATTGCAAATATCGATTTTATCTCCATCCACATTTCTAAGTTACCTACTTTATAAGGTTATTGTAAACTAACTAATATCTAGATAAAATTTCGCTTGCAAAAGTAATTGATAAATAGTTCTTTGATTTTTATTATCAATTTTATATTTAAAGACGACTTGAGAACTTCCTTCTTTTTTATTTAGGTCTGGTAAATATATTAGACCTTTAATATTTCCTGAGTACCTATAGTTCTAACTCATTCAGTAGTTATGACAAACATCTTAAATATTAATATCAAACTCAAAGTCAATAAGTGTTTATTCAATACAGCAAAACGCTACTTAGAATAGTCAGTTTACAAAATAAGAACAGAACACATTTAAATTGAATAGAGCACATAATTTAATTCGATCGCTTCGGAATACTTTTTTTGCCAGGTGAGGGAAAGAAGCGAACAAGAAACCTCACTCTTTCACTTATTATATTCTTCCCTATTTAACTTTTACCTTTGATAACATATCTTCTAACGTTCTCCTTTATAATTACCCGTACTAGTGAGATAGTAATACTCTTATATCCCTTTCAAGGTAGTAGCTTGTTTAAAAATGAAAAAGTGGCATATATGCAACGCTTCCATGAAAAACAACATGATCACACACTTTTGCGGTAATTCACACAGACGTTTAATATCATTAAAATAAAATCCTCAACATTTATCTAGATTTATTTATCTATACAAATATTATAGATAAATAAATCTAGATAAAATCTATACAAATATTATTCGCCGTGGGGTGCCGGCAGTAGAATGATACCCCTCCTCTCATGCCCATGGATGCAGTAAGAGCCTGCTAAGGGATACCTCCGGAAGATGGGCAGCAGCGTCTATCCGTGTATCAACATCCCATACTGCGCTCACCAACCCGCCTGCCAAGCGTGGTGAGTATGGCAACTACCCCTCATGGAGATCCATGAGGGAGGCTTGTGTTCATCAGTGGACGTTTTATGGCTGAAATGATGATACAAATATTATAATGAGAAAAGGTTTGTATATTGTATTTTGTATGTTAGTAACGAATAAATTCAAAAACTACTAGCCTGATTTTCAAAATACTTTCACCATTAGAAAGCTACATTATCTATATTAAACTATATATTATACTAAGACAGGACTGCAGGAGCTCATGAAGTCTACATTATCCCTGAGTAACACAAGGTATCTTTTATCCCCGTATTCCTACGGGAACGAGAACTACGCGGGTGAAACCGCGGAGCGCGGCTAGTAAGTTATACAGCGTCAACAACTGTTAACTTGGCTTTTACGGTCGCTGTAATGCCTCTGACATATTCAGTTATATAAGTAATGCTGAAAATTTAACACAGGGACCGCAAAGTAAAAAAAATATATAGATAAACTTTCTCAGATAAGTCCGCATCCAGAGGAAAAAGCCAAAACGTCTGGAGCTAAGCTGCTTATCTCGCAATTTCTAATTCGTAATAATACGAGTTACCACTCTTGCGACCTACGCCGACGGTACCTTACCTTATCTCGCACCTTTAATAGTCCAGAATACAACCGGTTCCTTACCCTAGATTCCGTATGGTCTGACTAACCTCCACCTACGCCGACGCCCACCGAACTATACCTCTATGCTCATATCTGGTTAATCTGATTATCCTTTACACGAACATGGCAAATGACCTCTCCTTTGTGGTGCAGAAAATTAAAAACTTCTATAAAAGTGCCTGTGACTTAAAATGAAAAGTTTCATTTCATGTGTTTATTTAAAATTAAATGAACGAAGTGTGTGAAGTGTGTGTGTGACTTACTTTACAAACTTGAGGTTATTAGTCCGCAAATCAGCTTCCTAGAGTTATTTAACTTGTCTATATTATTATGATAATCCCACTAATTATGTATCTTCATTCTTCACCTGCTTATCTTTTGCTTCCGTCATTTCATCCTTCAGTAGTTTGGGTGTTCTAAGTGGATACAAATCTTCTAAATATATATTTTTTTATTTATTAGAAAATCTTTCTAAATTCAATTCAAAGCACAAATCCAACATTCCGTATTACACCTGTATATTTTAAAGGGTTTCGGCCTCTATGTTATTGAGGATATAGATATATAATTTAATGGCCTTATTATTAGTAATACTTGTAATGACCCTGTGTTACATTATACAGACATTTATAGCTCTTTCTCATCTTCGTTAATGATCATAAATTGTCTTGAAATCCGAATGATCTCAGAATCCGTGCGGATTTAATATTTGGTGAACGTCATTCTTCAAGGTTTTGGAAAACCCAACTATGCAGACATAATATGCCTCTCAACTTGTGTAACCGACATTATTTAATGATAAAGACTAGTATACAATTAATATTTCGTTCGCGATGACGCTTATAAGCTTAATGATCCTCGCAGCGTGTTTTAAGCAGGACCGATAAAATGTTGTTAAGTTACGAATAAAGACCCAAACATGAGGCACACAATGTCAAATGTCCGTGAAGACTCTTCTTCTGTTGTAGCTTATTTTAACATGCCCGTGACCACGTTAGGTGCAACCCTGTCGAAACGTCGGAATAAAAATAATCACGCGACGAATTCTCGATACTCGTAGTCATGTTGTGATCGCGCAAGTTTTACCATACTCGAAATTACAAATAAGGTTTAATGCAGAAATCTTGACGGAGGATCTAGATCGAGTGGATGGCGTGACCTGAGTGACGTCACGGTGGGTCAGCGACCGGACCGGACGTTATTATGTTACAATGCAGCGCTCGCGTGGCGCAGGCTTCGACGCTCTTTGGGAATACGAACTTGAGATATACTTTTCTCCTTCTTTATGAAGGCATTCGATTGCACTCAACGCTTTTCCGCTTGATAATCATTAACTCCCAAAGACTTACTTAAAAAGCTGAAAAAGTTATATTGGGCGAGTGGTATGACCCCCGACTCCTAATCCAAAGGTAGTATGTGCAATTGTGCACATTTAACACGTGCTTTAACGGTGAAGGAAAACATCGTGAGGCAACCCGCGGCTCAGTCAGCTTCCGAACACCCGTACCTACAGCTTGAATAACAGTTGCTGACGCTGTATAAATAATCTCTAATAATAGATGTGAAAAGTAAAATTTTCAGAACCCTGCAATCACAACTGAGAATGCCATGTCCAACAATTGACATCATGCACTTACCTGCTAGGCGCAATTTGTCAAAAAGTTTGACAATTTGTCAAGGTAGACGTGAAGCTACGATACCTACTGTGGAAGAATAAATGCATATGAATAGATGGCTCCCAATTTGTTCCGCGTGGATAAACACACAATTTTCATAGAATTTTCGGGTGCGTTATGCTATTTGATTGTTACAACCTCTGGATTCTGCACGCTCGTTGTCAATTTAGATCAGCCAAGACATTATTCTTATAATACGAGTAGATTAAAGATATCGCTGAACGCCGAAACTGGCAAACAACATAGCAGAGTCTCCAGATCTGACACTTGTGTCACAGTTAGAGCAAAGATAGCAGTATATAACCTTTAAGTAACACAGGTTGGACAATTGTTCAAAACCTGGGTACTTATTTAACTTCATCCGTCTATGTTGCTACAATTCTGTATTAATTTGTCTCTCGGTTGTGTGTGTGCTTCAAGGGCGTATCCAGATCTGATTAATGCGCCGCGCACGCGTCAAATTAATACAAAATTTTAGGACCATAGACCGTTCAAACCCAGTGTTTGAACAATTGTCCTACTTTGGGTTTCTTACTTGAACACAACTGTCCAAACTGCCTATGTGTCTACCTTTGCCATAGTTGCCCATGTCCAACCTGTTCGCAGTTCGCAGATCTCTGATTAGTTCAGTAGTGCATTAAGTTCGCCCCGAGCTTAGTCCCCGATAGGTGTGAGGCATGCAATGCTCCACTTTCTTCTGAACTTGCTTATTGTACCTACTCAGACAAAGAAATCGTGCCTGGGGGCAATTAGTCAACGCGACTAACAAGATTGGAAACAATGTTATTGTTGTGGCACTAGCTTAGTTTTTTAGTTGCGTTGGTTCCAAAAATAACGTTGATAACATTGCGATAAAAATCAGCTTAAGGATAAAGACGTTTTGACGTCACAAAACAACAGTGACGTCAGAGCGAAAATATGGTGTTTCTTTCAATAAGAGCGTCCAACGATAAGTGGTAAAAAGAATGCCTCTTCTACTACAGGCAAAACCAACTTTTATAACTGGGTTTGTAAGTAGGCAATAAATATTCTAGGTTTACAGAATTCTGATTCGAAACTTGGAAACCCCTTTATTACCTATCTATGACATTAACTGTAGGAACCCACTTATTGGAATCCGGCATAAGACAACAAAGCATTTGAATTAAAACTTGTGACATGTTATGACAATGTAAAACAATGGTGTTTCTTGTGGCCAATGAAACAGTCTGCGGAAGCAACGGCGGTGGAAAGGAACCGTGGGAGTATTGCCGGGAAATATTTTATGTCACTTTATTGCTGAGAGTCAGATTTTGAAGTGTGGTAAAAACACAACAGCTGCTTTGTTCTGTATACTTTGTATGTCTATAGGCGTGTATGCGTTATATATTAAAAGGCAAAGTTAGGTAGACGGTGTCGCTAGAGTGTAAAGTAGTATACCAAAACCGAGCAACAATAATTTTAACAGATCTACTAGTGTGCCCCATTCTATTCTGGATAAACACGCTATTCGCTCTCAAAAATTTAACACAATAAACACGAAAGGTGATGGAAAACATTGTAAGGAGCCGCTTCAGGTTCATGGCGTGTAAGGCCGTGTTAGTTGCGACGGTGTTTGTAGTGATAGATGTTGGGCAAACCTTATCATGTCCACTATAGCGTTTTTTATGTCCTTTCTCTGAATTGGGTAGACTTAGCTACGATATGAGAATGTTGTAGGGCAAACCTAGGCAACACAGCGTCCCACGAATAACAAATAGCTGTGTCGAACAGCATGTATTAACAGGCGCTATTTTACATCATAATCATCGTCATCTCAGTCATAGGCCTACCTCATCCTCATGGATCATCAAGTGCTGTTCGTGTATGGTTGTTGCCATACTCGCCACGCTTGGCAGATGGGTTGGCGAACGCAGTACGGGATGTTAATACACGGAAAGAGACTGCTGGTTCTTACTGCATCTACGGGCAAGAGAGGAGAGGCAACATTCTACTGCCGGCACACCACAGCTATCTTACATCAACTAGGTATATCTATGAAAAGCTGTAACCAAACTTATGTTCCAGCTGTCAGTAGCCGAGGTTGAGCTGAGCGCGGCCGCGGAAGAGCGCGACAAACTGCTGAACGACGCAAACTACAGCAGCCTTCAGAACGACGAGGCGGTGGCGCGCGCCAGGCAGGAGCGCGACGAGGCCATCGACAGGAAGAAAGCGGCCGAGGTACGGACCTTCCTCTATAGGAACACAAGCTGCAGACGCCAGATACAGCAGCCCACAGACGACAAGGCGGTGGCGCGTGACGAGGCCATCGACAATAAGAAAGCGACCGAGGTACGATATTCCTATCTCCTTCATAGAGAACGCAACGCAGACGCCATATACAACACCTGAAGAAGATTAACAGAAAGAAGATACACTATGTCGATGTGGGATTCCCAAGTGAAGCACCTATCAATGAGCTTGACAGATGCCTTCTAAAAGAGTGGTCCTTCTAATTCAATCTTCTTAAGGTCACCTTCATCATAAATCGTTTAAAGCCAAGCCTTTCTTCACCTACAACTCCATCCCCTTGAGGGATGCTCATGGAATGCCAACGGCCTCCTTCTGCTTCATTTGAAGGAGCTGGGCACCACAATGCGGGACGTCGAGTGCAGATCATCCACCACCAGAATTAGAAGGATTTGACTTTTTGAATGACTTTTTTCTTTATCAACCCAGAGACTTTGATCCGATTAAGGGGATTGTATACCTCCCAGACGCGTATTTCCTTTTCCTTAATTAACAGGAGTAATTGCTAACTTGAAACGCTCACGGGTCGTAAGCTATCTGGCCAAACTCAAACACAATTCAAGGCACACGCGCACGTCCTCAAATGATCTCGAGTTTGCAAACTGTTCGTCCAGACACGGATAGATGATGTTTAGTACATCACGTTATATTGTATATTTTTCTTTTTGATGTGCCTTGAAAAAATTACGGACCGACACACAAAGTCACTGTAAAAAAAGGTATTTTATTGACACAGTACAGTGTAGCATACAATAGGTTTCTTGTTCGTTTCTTTTCCTCACTTGGAAAAAAGTTATCTGAAGGGAACGAATTCAATTATGTACTTTATTCAATTAAAATATGTCTTGTTCTTCTTTTGTAAATTGACTATTATAAGTAGCGTTTTACTCTATTTAATAAACGCTTATTGACTTTGACTTTGAAAAGATCCATAGGCTCCAGAACTCGACAAAAGCTATGATATCTACACAGGATTCAATTATGAGGCAACAACAAATTGAAACTGGGTCTCGTTGATGTCTTTTGTATGGAAATACGGCGTAGCGTACCATACAGCTTATGTTGTCAATCACGCGAACACGTCACAATTTTAAAATAAGGTAGTGACCTTATTTTAAAATTATGACGGCTATTCTCACCAATTACGTCACACGGATCGTAACGTTACGTTTCATTTTTTTTTAACTTGTAATTATATACTATGGAAATATATGAAGTTCATTCATATATTTCCATAGTTTGCAATTACAAAACATAGACACGTATTATTTGCCGACGTTTCGAGTGCTTTGTAGCCTTCGTGGTCACGTGGTCACATTTGGATTAACATGGTAATTGTCTGTTCCAGGTGGCCCTCGCCAAGACCCGAGTGGAGCTGATGCAGGCCAACAGCCAGCTGTACGAGGCGGTGCGCCAGAAGGTGGACCTGGGCCAGCAGCTGGAGCAGTGGCAGGTAAGATACCAGCTGTACGAGGCGGTGCGCCATAAGGTGGACCTGGGCCAGCAGCTGGAGCAGTGGCAGGTAAGATACCAGCTGTACGAGGCGGTGCGCCATAAGGTGGACCTGGGCCAGCAGCTGGAGCAGTGGCAGGTAAGATACCAGCTGTACGAGGCGGTGCGCCAGAAGGTGGACCTGGGCCAGCAGCTGGAGCAGTGGCAGGTAAGATACCAGCTGTACGAGGCGGTGCGCCAGAAGGTGGACCTGGGCCAGCAGCTGGAGCAGTGGCAGGTAAGATACCAGCTGTACGAGGCGGTGCGCCAGAAGGTGGACCTGGGCCAGCAGCTGGAGCAGTGGCAGGTAAGATACCAGCTGTACGAGGCGGTGCGCCAGAAGGTGGACCTGGGCCAGCAGCTGGAGCAGTGGCAGGTAAGATACCAGGTCTTCTTCAACCTTTCGCGAACACGAAACATTATTAACACATTAAACCCACAGGCTGATATCGTATCTTCTTCATCTTAAAACTCCAAGGAAACTCCAGGTATGATTCAATTAAACGCGAAAGTATGTGTGGAGTCATAGGTTTACCACTAAAGCCTGAAACTACTTAAATGTGACTCGTCAAACTTACATGGAAATAACCTGAGACACGCGTAAGCGCTGCGTGGGTGCAGCGTACGTTGCGCATCGCCTTAGCGTGACGCGAGCGTGTAAACATAAGCTTATTTTTTCCTCACTACGCGTAGCGTAGATAAAATCTGTCGGGTTTAAAAATTAAAACCTTATCAAAAAGGTTCTATTCTAGTGGTGTTCAAATCGAGGGCGGTCAAATGGGTCTGTCTATTTGGTCTATTTTTTCCTAAAGGAATACCTTTACCCACAAAGCTACAGGACCCTTGACGGGCTAAGTCGAAATTCTTAATAAGGTCATATCTGTCCATTTCCTTAAAACGTTTCAGCTAAATTTGATATAGAATGTTTATTTAATGTTTGTAAACATACTGTCAATACCTTGACCTAAAAATAACTGTATACTGTAGGTTTTTAAATGGGGATTGTGAACACTCCCTTCAATATAAATTACTATTTACTCAGTTTATAAAACCAACACTTCGGAAGTAATTTAATTTAAAGTGTGACAGTTTCTGTACAAACATTTTACATCGAATTTGGTTGAAGTATAAGTTTCACTCGTAATTCGCGTTCCCGTGGGAATACTGGATAATATATATGCCTTAGTGATAATTTAGCATTCTAATGGTAAAAGAATTTTGAAAATCGGTCCAGTAGTTTTTGAGTTTATTCGTTACAAACAAACACAATACAACACATAAAATACAAATCTGTCCTCCTTATAATATTAGTATAGAAAAACCACCACACATCTGTTGGGTTAAGTCCTCATGCTGATACCTGTATTTCAGATGGACATGCAAGAGCTGATAGACGAGCAGATGAAGCACAAGCTGACGTCAGAGAAGCGCCGCAAGCTGCCCGCGCCGCCGCCGCCCGCCTCCCGCGCCTCCAGACTACTAGGATTTTTTCAGAGGTGATCTGCTGTAACCTCCTCCGTGAAGCCATCGACGTATCCCTAGCAATATATCTAATAGCACTCAACCAATACCATCCTTCGGTTTTACCTCTCGCGCTCTGCGTTCTTATGTTCTTTAATGAAGCTGTCGTGGTGATGGTGGTGTTTGCCGATGTTCAGACAGTTGTTATGTTTCTTTTCTACACATATATCGTGGTAAGCAAGCCGTGTGATGCGTACACGTTGGCAGTGTTGGCTTGTTTTATAGTTAGACTTTTTATAGTTAGTCTACTTGTTGTTTTAAACGGCTTTTATGTTGCGACATTGTAAGGTATTTGTAGCAGACATTGCGTGAGCGTTTGTGCAGCGTTGCGTTGGCGATGCGTGAGCGTCGCGTAAGAGTTTTGTGAGCGTTGCACTAGCGGACGTAAGCTTAGCGTTAGCATGACGCGAGACAACAGGCCGTGGTATGATTTCTACATTTTTCATTCTTAGTTAATTCGCTGACAACTCGCTAACGCACTCTGTGTGTCTGCTTCGTGAAATTGCGATTACTGTTTAAGATTTTATTTTTCGCCTGTTAGATCCAGACAAAACTATTGTAGTAATTATTAATTTTGTAAATATATGGAGTTTATATAGATTGAATTAATTAAATAAACTCTTTTTGAAAGTGTATAAAATCGATGGAACATTCTGAATTTAGACTTCACAAGTAGTTTGGATTGGTTAGTACGGATTGGTACAGCAGATTTTAACTCAATTATATTAATTAGGTATCTACCATATAACTTAAGTAAGTTATACTTAACCTGGATTTTTATAAGTGCTACCTAAATTCAATCTTAACATAGAAACCTGCCTGTTTCGTTGATACGAACATGTTTTATTTTAAAGACAAATGCTTTGACCTAATTATTTAATTTCATAGCCAGCCTTCTGAATCTAACCTGTCCATTGCTTTGTAAATAACACTTTTAAATATAGAGATAAATACAAAATACCAGTTATTTAATAACGTGTTTTTAACTAAGACTTTTATTCGTTTAACGATGTATCCACTGCAAGTTGATAAGGTCGGTTATGACTCAGTGTTACTTAAAATAACCTAAAATAACGGTTATTTATAGATTATTCTGATAAAAACATGTTATTAAATGAATGGAGAACCATTAGTTATAAATATAATTACACCCGAGTGTTTGCACACCTATCAACATAGAAATAGTTATTAGATAAATAAAACAATTTATACTGTAATATAACGGGATCATATTATACAATACAATAAATGTAGGCCATATAAAATACAATTTTATTAATTTGATCTGTTGTAATGTAGAGATAGGTACCTATTAATTTACAAGGACATTTAAAAAAAAGGCGGATGAGAGGCTCTAATGCATCCAGCAAAAGACTTAAAAATGTTTCTGAAATAATATCTAGAAATTAGAAATATGAAGAGGCTGTTTTATTCAAGCTCGGCAGGCTCCAATATCGACTGGCTTCTTTAAAATTCAAACACCCGCCGAAATCCGTTGACAAGTCTAAATTATGTCGCACTTGGTCTCACTATACATATGTTTTTTTTAACTACACATTAAAATAAGATAGTTCTTTAGTCGACATTCTGAGCTGTTTTTAGTAAAAAAGGAAAAGTGTTTTCTACTAAACATACCTAACAGATGGAGCTGGCAAGCGGAGAAAGCAAGTGATTCATCACAATTTTATTGCTGTCATTGTCAAATTGTGTTTCCTACCTACCGTTAGTAAAAAAAATGGCCGCCAACATGGCCAGCCAAATAACATAAGAATTTATAAACTTGACACTGGCGGAATTGTGTAAAACCAAACACAAAAAGCCATAAAATAAAAAGACAAGCCAAGAAAACTAACGCCATCTATAAGGTTCGAGGGAACTATTTTGAAGTTTTTACATTTTAATGAAAACGCCACTTTCGAATTCTAACATTCTATGAAAAATATAATCGAGTAGCTGATTTTAAGTTCTCTTCTTCTTTTATACGTTTCCGATTTTGAATACCAACAGTTAATGTAACCTAACCCTCTTGTTTTATCGGCATCTTCTGGCAGATCATTGCCATGGGCAACCCTCAGACTTGCATACACGTCCGCCATTGCCAAACTTCACTAATGATTCAATGACACTCCGTCTGCCTTTCTTTAAACGTCTTTGCCTAAATTGAATAGGAATAAAGTTATAATTCACAATACGAGTGCATACTGTGCCTTAGTACCTGGGTCCGGGTTGAAACGTGCCTTTTCGAATATCAATCGTATTTATTTAGAACTACAAGTTAGAACCAACTGTGGAATTATAGAACCTAAGTTTTCATAGTATCATGCTCAATCTGGAACGTTTTTTTACCCGTTTTTGACATTAAGGGACATAATTCGAGAACCTACTTGATATATTGTTTTATATCAACTTAATCAAAATTGTACCCTAACATTTTAGGACATTTCCTAAGATTCGCGAATCCAATATATGGTTACAAACACCCACTTATTAAATTTATAATATAGTTAATATAAAAATTAACTGATATCTTAATTGTAAATTACCTAAAAACCTGAAATTCCAGAAGGTTAATTAACTATTTTCATATTAAATAGTTTTAATTAGGTACCTGTTTAAAGTGAAGCACATACACGGAATAGCGTTACCTTATGTTCTCGGAATATTATAAATAATATTATGTATTTTAATTAATTTATTAAGACTGAAGTAATGGAATTGTAAAATGTTACATTTTACATATAAATATATGCAATACCTATGTTCTACTTGTGTATAATTCTGCAATAATGGTTTATTTTTAATTTAATACTTAATTATAAGCACAAACTAACATTGTTCTCAGTCATTCCAATCATTTTTATTTTAATAAAATTATCAAACCTAAACCCATGTTAAAGTACCTACCGGCAGTGTACTTAAAAACTTAATAAGTACTTAATTTGTAATTTATGTTTAAGACTCACGACTAGAATACCTACAATATCATTAATAATAATTTGTTTGTGGAAATAATAAATAAAGAATGAATTTTAAAACCACTTTTTTATTTTAACATTGTTAAGAAACCTGAGTTGCACTTTTCGAATTTAAGTATTAGGTATTTATCGCGTTATTTACCTTTATTATTGCTCGACGACCATTCGACGAGATTAAACTCATCATAATAATCATAATCATTTATTTAACGAAAAGTCCATAATTTTGGAATACATGAGGAACGGAGAGACCACAAAAGTTAAAAAACTGTGGAGCAGCCTCAACATCGTGGTCACCTAATTTATAATAATCATTACGTTCCTACATACCTTCGCACCTTCTGATGGGCGAGTCCAGCTCGCTTACTTTCCTTCGAGGTGGCTCAAAAAAACATTATGTATACTAAAGAGGTGTAGTTTGGTGTCTGTCAACCCGAATCATCCCAGGCTAAGGCCTCCCAAGCTTTTACAAAATCTTAAAATTACAAAAAGATGCATTCTAAATTGTATTATCTAGATAAATAAATAAATAATGCTGGACAAATCACACAGCATCATCTCATAATTCATAATTTCAGCCGTAAAACGTCCACTACTGGACACAGGCCTCCCTCATGGATCTCCATGAGGGGTAGTTGCCATACTCACCACGCTTGGCAGGCGGGTTGGTGAGCACAGTATGGTATGTTGATCTACGGACAGACGCTGCTGCCCATCTTCCGGAGGTATCCCTTAGCAGGCTCTTACTGCATCCACGGGCAGGAGAGGAGGGGTTACATTCTACTGCCGGCACCCACGGCAGCATCATCTAGCCCCAAGCTAAGAAGAGCTTGTGTTATGGGTACTAGATGACTGATATACTTAATACATTATACTACATAGAGGTAGATAGATATTTTTATAGAAAAATACCTAGAACATCCTGAACAAATATCTGCAGATCGTACAGACATTGGTTCCGGGGCGGGAATCGAACCCGCAACCCCTTGCGTCGCAGGCAGACCTTCGCCCGCTGCGCCACAGAGCTCGTCAGTACTACCTCTATATAGGTTGACTAAGCGAAGAGGATGGTATAGATGCTGGGCAAGCCTAATCCATCTAACAATGTCTCAGGCATTGTAGCGTCCCGATCAGCATGATTACCAGTTGCTGACTCTGTATAAATCATCTATAGACGCAAAAGTCTTTACTTTGATATCTATAATTGGAAGAGCACAAGTCTCAAAATAATTTAGGTTGATAATGTGAGAATTATGTGGGTTCGTTCTGTTGGACGTCCTTTATAAATAAATAAATAAATGATTTTATATTATTATTACTAGTCCATGAGAGGTGATGTGTGTATCCTGCCCGTCCTAACTTGCGGTGAACAGACATGGTCTTTGACTTAGTTCAGAAGTTCAAGCTCAAGATTTGTCAAAGGGCGATGGAGCGCTGTATTCTGAACTTTCAACGGATTGACCGAGTCCCCGACACAATGCTATGCTCACTAACCGGCATCGCTGATGTCGGAAATAGGATCGCGAATTGAGTGGAATTTGGCAGGCCACGCAGGCAGAATGCGGAGTGACAAATGGGCCAACATTATAACCTGATTATAACACTAGCAGCTAGATGATGGAGGGCGACGTCGCGGCAGGCCAAGGATGCGATGGCGGGACGACCTCGATTAGTTTAATAGTGATTGGTTCCATATTTCGAAGGAGAGAGATGACTGTACCTGTTTGGGGGAGACCTTTGCCCAGTGAGACAAAATAAGTTAATATAAAAAATATTGATTTTATATCTTTAAATCAATACTAATAGACAACCTATTTCACCTGTCAGCCAGCACATCATTCAGAACAGAAGAAAGCATTGAAGTCCTTCAAAACGTCAAATACGATATAAGAACATTTTTAAGACAGTTGAATCTACATAGTAATTTTAGTATTTTATAATAGAAAAAGTACTTTTGTTGCAAAGATATGCCTCAGCAAGTGGAACAGAAGACCATCGACCCTGAAGCAGAGCTCAGTAATGTCATAAGAACGGTAAGTCATCAGTCAGCCAAGTCTTCATGTGAGCATCAAAGGTCCTCTTACTCTCATGTCCTTTAGAGTTGAGCGAGAGAGCTCAAAGACCAGTAAGGCAATACACTCTGAGGCTCTCGGCGTCCGTAGACATCATCATTTCAGCCGTAAAACGTCCACACTGAACACAGGCCTCTCTCATGGATCTCAATGAGGGTTAGTTGCCATACTCACCACGCTTGGCAGGCGGGTTGGCGAGCGCAGTACGGGATGTTGACACACGGAAAGACGCTGCAGCCCATCTTCCGGAGGTGTCCCTTAGTAGGCTCTTACTGCATTCATTTTAGTAGTACTTAGTAGAACTTTTTGTGAAAGGTTCATCCGGGGAAGTACTACCACCATACCTATTTCTGCCGCCAAGAATGTCTTCATGGCTGTGTTCCGTTTTGAAGGGCAAGGGGCCGGTGAAATTACGGGCACATGAGACCTTACAACTCTGTCTCAGGGTGACGGGCGCAATGCAATGCAGCGTTGGTAACGTGCTTAGTGAACGTGATCACCGCGGCATTACAGGTAGAGGTAACCGCTTAACATCAGATGGGCCTTCGGCTTGTCTCGTTATCTAGTAGTATAAAAAAAATCCACGGACATGAGAGGAGGGGTAACATTCTACTGCCGGCACCCCACGGCACGGGTTGATTGATTACTTTTAATTTATTTCAGTTCCAAAAGTTAGCCCCGGCATGCAGCGTGGAGAAGCGAGCTGGCGGCATCCCCCAGCTCGCGCCGCAGGAGAAGCAAGTTGGCATCCTGGCGCATGAGCTGAAGGAGACTCTGCTCTGCATCAATGTGGGTATTCCTGAAGCTGGAGCACTGCTCCCTAAACCTTGAGGTACTCAAACCTCAGTCGGTCCAGTAGAGACTTTTGATCCTAATAAGGAAGAGGATCGATTGGCATCAAAAAAGTTTTTGTGGAAAATGACCATTTTCTTGCTGACTGTAAATTTTTTCCAAAATCTGTAAATGCAGTTCAGAATATCTTAAAAATGTATGGATAGTCTTCTAGAAACGTTTTCCTGTAACTATAACGGTTAAGGTACCTTGCCCTTACTGTCCCGTCTCAAAAATAATATATATATTACATATTATATATATATATATATATACTTACTGTATCTATAAGTAGGTACTTTACCTATAAATAAATGCATCAGTGTAAGTATTCCTCGAACAAGAGAACTGCCCCCTGTAACTTTCTGCTTCAGTGTTGGTATGCCTGGAACAGTTGAACTGCCTTATATTATTCCTTGTTTGGTGTGGGAGAGCAGAGCACACTGAAACTGGCAATATAGGTACATCTGTTTTATAAAGTGCACCATTCTGCAATGGGTTTTTGCTCTCGGAAATGTAATTTCAACATTATTTTAACAAGAGCTCCAGTTAAGACTACTTACTAGGAAGGTGATGGAAAAAATCATGAGGAAACGCGTTGTTCTGTCATCATCTTATTAGGGGTTATTTTATCTGGATACTGTGCTGAAATGCATGATCCTCAAATCATCTCATCTAATTCATCTCATAATATTCCAATCAGTCTCTTACAGAATGGTTTTATACCTTATAAACGTGTAGGATAGGTTTTCCTAAGTTCTGTGTTACGCTGTTTTAATCGACTAGACTAGAAATAACCTCACTGAAGTGCAAATATTTGATAACGATCTCCAGCTAGCCAAAAGGGGTCAGCACGCGATAAGAGACGCCCAAGTCAAGAAAGGCACCTGCGGCTCCATCGTGGAGTATGAAGAACTGGAGTCGGTGCTGGTGCAAGAACGCGCGCAGCAGCATGAGCTCGACTGCCTCAACTATCTGGCGCAGAAGCAGGTGGTGGAACTCATGAAGAAAGTACCCACTGAGACTGATGTAAGATTAATATGAACCGTAGTAAACTATGCAACGCTTTGTGAGTGACTCAAATAATAATATTAGCATGCTTAGTTAGATAAAGAGCAAAATGAATACTTATTCTTTTGGTCATTCATTACATAAATCAACTATTAGGTACATCTATTTTGCTGCAAGTTGTGTGATTGTCAGGGCCGGATTTAGAGGTCTGGAGGCCTCAGAACAACAAAGGAGCGGAGGCCCCCTTACCCCAAATTATTTTCAAAATAAAATGAACAATTTTTTTCAGTCGAGTCTTTCAATAAATAATTTATTGTGAAACCAAGTAGATTCTATTAGTATTTAACAAACACACATAAATATATTCGGAAACAAGAATTATCTGAAACGAAATTAATAGCATTTAATTGTGTCACAATAATAATTATTTGCCTATCAAACTATATAACTTGCTGCATAAAGAAATATGAAAAAAAATACCAATTAGTCAATAATATTTGATTTGTTTAAGAATTGAATAACACCTATTGTTCACATACTGCAATTATTTTATAAGTATAAATATTAAAAATAAAAATTGTCGAGACACGGAACCGAATACCCAACCTCCGAGGTTGCGGGCAAGTACCACCACACTCAGCCAGCCATTGAGCCATTAGGATACTCCCTCAAGATGGGTAGTAAATTGCAAGTGCTTATCAGGGCCATTTGAGATTTTGATATTTTACTGATTGCCTGATTGGAGTGAACACAACTAGATCAATGATTTCTGTTAATATTTAAGAATAATATAATCAAATAATCATGTACCTCTATGTACAACGTACAGTAGGTAAAGGTAAAAGAGCCAAAAAAAATATCAAAGGAAAAAATGTTTTATTAGTGTTTACTAGTTGGAATTGCAACCGGGGCTTTCACCCCGGTTGCCCTCCCCTAAATCCGGCCCTGGTACATGTACTATAGTAGTAGTTGCTTGAACCTTCAGGAGCTGGCCCTGATAGAGAACGCTCGCAACCGACTCCGGCGCATGGAGAACCGCCTGGACCTTGCCACGAAGCGTTTCTGCTCCATCAACTCCGACAACAAGCAAGTGCGCGAGGAGATCCACCGGCTGCTGGTTGAGAGGCTAGTAGTCACGTTTTAGATGTAGGACTTCATATCTGAAAGGTGCTAGTGGGAACCTTTTTCTAAGCCTACGACGCCGACGTTCGTTCTTTCGTCCATATATCCGATGGTCTGTCATAGGATTCCAATGTCTTTGGCTGTAACAGAAATCGATTCTATATAAATTTTAAAATGCCAAGGCCCTGGGGAGATAACCCCATGTGAAGCATTGTACGGTGTGTTGGTAAGGAACCCTCAGTGAACGTGTCCAAGTCGGGTTCTTTTTCCTTTCACTGTAGAAGTGGGTCGATATGATAACTTCATGAAATTCTTTAATCGAAAGGCGGCGTCTGCGTTAAATAAGAAAGCACTGGCAGGGGATCTCGTCGCCTTTCCCAGAGAATGGTGGTTAGCTGCGAAAAATAGGAACGGTTTGAGGTATTCTTATGAATAAGATACCTACTTCGCTGTTAATGGTGGTTCTTTACGAACTTCCACAGGAAGGAATTACTTCAATATTAACATAAATAATAATAATAAAAAAATTGCATCCAACGGATTTGCACCACCAATTACACGAGATATTATTTATGATCTGCTTACAAAATTGCCTACCTTGGCATAAGGCTTGCTATACTTGCTTTCACAGGAATGACTTCAACATCCAATGGAACCGCACCATCGCCAAGCTGGTGCAGGGAAAGGAATACCTCATGGACATCTTCGAGATCGCCACCGTCGCTTTCGGAAACCGTGACGAATGCTGTCGAAAACTCGAGGCAGTGAAGTGGAAGGGACTGTTCCAGCTGAACAGGGATATTGCTGTAATTCCAAAACTTAGTTGGTTTATCATCTGTCATCATCATTTATCTGCACTCATCTCATTTTACGTGGGTTTGGCATATCATCTATCACAGAATCCATCCATCTAATCTATGGATAAATTAACGTACTAGCCAAGTAAGAGAAACTTCCAAATTTTCAATTATTTTAATTTGAAGGTACCTAATGGTCACACGTCATGAGCAATCCCCTAACTTCGCTGAATCCGGAAATGACCAGTTCTGCTTTTATCAAGATTATTCTTTTCTCCAGGAAATGCAACTGCACGAAGGCGATCTGAATCACCTAGCGAAACTGGAGGAGTTCCTGCGACTAAAGGGATCCCGCAGGATCTGCGAGGCGGATGAGAAGGAGGAGATCAAGTGTTTAGAGGAGATACAGCGCTGTGAACAGGAGATCACCAGGCATGATGAGCTGTTGGACCAAATCTTTGTTAGTAACCTTAACAACAGCTAGTTAGAATAGAAGAGTGATGAATTTTAAAAAGCTGGGCCAGCTAGGATTTGGGTACTAAGCATCCACCACCAGAATTCGAATTTGAATTAGGTGGAGTGAAGATTTACAATCGACAGATGCAAAGTGAGATTAAAATGGCTTATGGACAATCCATCCATTTCTACCATGTGGTTCTTCTCCATTTCCGTCCGTTCTTCACATCCGCACACACCCGTTTCTATTTTCCCTGATAACAGACTGGATCAACTCAAGACAAAATTATAGGCGTCTTCTTGACATTTGTATCGTCAGCAACATCGACTTACCATAAATGACATTGTGATCAAACAGAAATCTACCTACATAACCAGCTTGACGCTAACTGATGTGTGTCTGGTGTCTGACCTCTTCTTATCGCGGCGCCGGCCCCTCGACGTTATAAACTAGCCTGATAGATTAAACAAATACATTTCCCTGCTGCGTTCTCCATGTCTAGCTAGCGTGCGGTCCTAGCTTGTGGACCAGAATGTTAGCTGTGGACTATTAAATCTCTGATGACTTTCCAGCAATACAGCGGCTCTGACCGCGTGGCGAACATCGTGACGCGCTTCAACCGGGAGGAGATCCAGAACTTCTCGTGCTTTGCGCTGCTGTGCGAGGTGCTGCAGGAGTCCATCATCATACGCCGAGAGCTGGACCTGCTGAGGCAGGGGATATGTAAACATTGTTCTAGCAGCTTAAATGTCCTACTGATTGAACTTTAACGCAACTCGATGCTGTGTGAATTGTCTAGCATTTTTTATTTTTATTATATATTTATTTATTGATGACTAAGGGTGACGGGCGCAATGCAATGCAGCGTTGGTCATGTGCTTCGTGAAGGTGATTACCGCGGTATTACGTACAACTGCAATACCGCGCGGTGATATGTACCTCTAGAGGTTAGGTTACCGCTGAATATGATTATAATATATGAGATGTTAATAGGTGGGCATTACAAAGCTTTACTAATCATTGTAAATGATTATGATTATTAAATTAAACTATTGCCCTAGGGTGTCGGCAGTAGAATGTTGCTTCTCCTCTCTAGCCCGTGGATGCAGTGAGAAGCTGCTAACGCTTACCACCGGAAGATGGAGCAGCGTTTTCTGGTGTATCATTATCGACATCCCGCACTGTGCTCGCCAACCCGCCTGCCAGGCGTGGTGAGTATGGCAACAACCCCCTCAAGTTCAGTAGTTGAATATTCATGAGGGAGGCCTATAGGCTAGTAGGTCCAGCTGTCCTACGGTTGAGATAATGACTTTGGATAATGATGATGAATCATTGTAAATGTAAACCCCAACTCTATCGTCATTCGGACCAGAAAAGAGCTGATAACCTCCCCACGGCAGGTCGGGCAGGTTTTCTTGAAACGTGGCTAAGTGGTGCCGACTTCTAACGTAACGTGGGGTAAGGGACAGGAACAGATACACTTTGAATAAATAAATAATAATAAAAGTATTTATTTTCATAAGGGTTTGACAATCAGGTATCACTAATACCTACTATACTGGTGTAATCACTTAGAATTTTTAAGGTTTAAGTAGGTGCTAGGATGTCATAGTATTGGGTAGGTACCTTGTACAAACCTGAGTAATGAATGAATGAGGCCCCGATTTTTATCAAAACTCAGTTCTGATGATCCGATCCATGAGCAATCGAGGGAAATACTCAAATGTAATAAGCATAGGTACATAAAGCGGTTTAGGTATTTTCAGCAACATTTTAAATTTTTTCATTGTGGTCGGTTTTTTTTTAAATTATTAATCTAGTACATCTACATGGCGGACTAGAAATGAAAACTAACCTATTGTCTCGCGCAGTGGACGCGCGTGATCAGAACGAGGCTCGCGAGGCGCGCCAAGAGCGGAGGATGGCGCAGCTGATGCAGGCTATGGACGTGCAACGCGCGCGCACGCTGGCCAGGCAAGAGCAGAACGACCGCGCTGAGCAGACCATACTGAAAGTGCTCAGGGGGATCGATGATCTGTGGAGGTAAGTTGCCGTGGGGTGCCGACACACGCTTGCCTAGAAAGTACCTGTTTACCCTTGATTTGAAGATACCCAAATTGTACTATTCGGGGAATACTAACTCCGGCAACGAATTCCAGATTTTCGCAGTAGGTACCTACTCATTACTCATTAAAAATGTATGTATAATAATAAAGTAGGCATATTTCTTTTGTTGTTAAAATAATGAGATGATTTTTCATTAAAATTCCAAAACTTCAAAAATAGCTTCCTCGAACCTGGGATAGTTTATTTTTACTGGTAGGACATTTTGACAATGACAGCAATTGTGATTAATCCAATCCACAAACTTGCTTTCTCCGCTTGCCAGCTCCATCTGTTGGGTTTAGTTAAAAACACTTTCTTTTTTACAGAAAACGGCTTATTATATTATATGAATAGGCATATATAGCGGTGTGGTCGGTCGTCTGTATTTTATTATTGTTGAAAAATAAATAATATTTTAGGCTTTTTTCAGGCTAGCTAAATGTGACGTCACGCCACTCTTATCACTCCTGGGGAACCACAAGGAGGTTACCAAGTGGAATGTGTCCAAGTTCCTGAGGATCCTAGAGTCTGAAGTCAAGTCGCTGATCGAAATTGTCTATGGAGCTGTAAAGGTAATGTGACCTACTATCTTTTTTATTTTTTATTGAACCTGTATTGTCCCACTGCTGCGCAAAGGTCTCCCCAATCCCTTCTATTCTACTATCTTTAACATAAATAAATGTCCGTCGGCTACAGGTGTTTACTCAGAACTAAAAACGACTTCACCAACGTTTATATTTTTTTATTGAACCTGTATTGTCCCACTGCTGGGCAAAGGTCTCCCCAATCCCTTCTATTCTACTATCTTTAACATAAATAAATGTCCGTCGGCTACAGGTGTTTACTCAAAACTAAAAACGACTTCACCAACGTTTATATTTTTTTATTGAACCTGTATTGTCCCACTGCTGGGCAAAGGTCTCCCCAATCCCTTCTATTCTACTATCTTTAACATAAATAAATGTCCGTCGGCTACAGGTGTTTACTCAGAACTAAAAACGACTTCACCAACGTTTTATTTCTGTCGCGAATAGATAGAAGACTTCATGATCTATTTATTATGAAACAATCACACAGCTCTTAAAAAAAGTTATGGGTACTAGATGGTTTATAATAAACCTACTTAAACACATTTTATTTATTTATTTATTTCATATTAGATATTATTAAGTATAAAAAATGCCTACAAACATAACATACATAGATAATGCAAACATTATGTCCCCCGGCAGGGCGATCGAACCCGCAACCTCCTGAATCTCAGCCAGCCATTAAACCAACTGCGCCACGGAGGTCGTATTAGAAATAAGATAGATAATTTATTTATTTGTAACAACAAGCATTCCTATACATACTTATAACTGTGGTAATGGAGTTGTTACCATTACCATCCAGAATGTCTTGTGTATATTATACTAACTCACAGAACAGAAGGTATGTATGAAGAATTCTTGATGCAATGATTTTGACAGCGGAAGGATGATTGTTTTGATTAAGGCGGATGAAATGAAGAATATTATTTACGAGACTGAATGAATTTAATGATAGAAAGATAGATACTAAATATTACAAGCAGTAGCACAGTAAATTACGGGAACTGAATACAAGCAAAGATAAGGAACGCGTGCGCAAGCTAGGTTGAATGTCGGCGGAATGGAATGTTAGGCAAGCGGGGTGAGGCGCGGGGCGCGCATGCACCGCTGCACCGACCGATGGCGCCGAACGAAATCTGCATTACCGACCGTCACGTAGCCAAGGCCCAAGTTAACAAGCGGGAGAATTTAAATATTTGGATACAAAAATGAATGATTAATTTTAAGTAATGCAGACTTCGGATCGGTATTGAGTGGCGAGTACGCCACATAACAATTTGTTAAAATTCAAACCCCTTTTATAACAAAAAAATAAGAATAAAATCGGACAAGTGCGAGTGAGACTCGCGCACGAAAGGTTCCGTCCGTACCATTTATGAAAATTTCAAGCGTCTACCGGTTGCCGGTTGCCTTTAATAAGATCGAGCAAAAAACGGCAATAAAATGACGTTTTTTGTATCCCCTTTAAATATTCGTTTTATTCTGTTTTTAGTACTTATTTGAAATTTTGTTAAGTTGGATAAGTTGTTAAGTTGGTTATGTTAACAACCAAAGCTGGTCTTCCGACAGAGCCGTTTGATGACGGCACGTAAAGCAACACATAATACAATAACTTTACATACTTTTTATACCTAACCGCTCGATTCTGCTGCTCATCTTCTGGAGGTATCCCGTGGCAGATTCTTACCGCATCCACGGGCACTACAGGATGGGCATCATTTTACACCCGGCACGCCACGGCAGTTAAAGAATTACCAATTATAATTTTCTTATTTTTATTAACGATCTGCCAAACCATATGTCTCATAAATGCATACTTTTTGCAGATGACACAACAGTCATTTTAAAGGTAAGAGACAGATGTGTAGCCCAGGATGCACTGAAAAATGCACTTAATGATATTGTGACATGGTCGTTAAATAATAATTTAAATATAAATGTAGATAAAACCAAAATTATGCAATTCAATTCATACAATACTAATACATTACCTCTTGACATAACCTTAAATAATTCAATAGTAGGAGAAGTGACATTTTATAAATTTTTAGGAGTAATTTTAGATAGTCATCTTAACTGGAAAGCACATGTTGACTCGGTATGCCAAAAGCTTAGCAGATTTGTCTTTGCACTTAGGAAAATACGCCAGACTATTTCGTTTGACGCAGCTCTAACTGCTTACCATGGTTATGTTTCATCGGTCCTAAGTTACGGTTTGCTAATGTGGGGCAACTCAGTAGAAGTGGACAGGGCATTTAAAATACAGAAAAGATGTGTTCGAGCAATAAATGGATCATGGTTTCTCGATAGCTGTAGGCCTCTTTTTAGAAAATGCAAAATCCTTCCTCTTCCTAGTATGTACATCAGAGACATTTGTATTTTTGTCAAAACGTTTCCAAAATATTTTAAATATCGCAGTGAAGTGGTGATTCGTCAAAAAAGGGCAAAGTTTCAAAATCTTTTATATAAACCCACATGTCATAAAGACATTTATAAGAGAAATGCTGTTAATATGTGCATAATAATTTATAATAAGCTTCCGGAAGAACTGAAGGCCTTAAAAGGAGTATTGTTTAAGAAAAAACTTAATCTATGGTTACTGGAAAAATGTTTTTATGATTTAAATGACTTTCTGAACTGTTAATAATTTAATACCTACGTTAAATAACATTTTAAATAATATTTTGCATGCTTGCACACAAGCTGAATACAGGCACTACCGCTATTATATAAGACCTTATTGTAAAATTGTATTCTGGCAAATAAACTATTTTGATTTGATTTGATTTGATTTGATTTGATTTGATTACCATTTGCAAAATTGATTGCAATATATAACTAATAATTACTACTTGACTTTGATTTTTTCAGCCACCCGCTCCAACTCCCAAAGCTCCTCGCAAAGGAGCAGCGCAGGCGCCGCCCACGACCAAACTAGTGGCTGATCCATACGTGGTTACTCTTAAGCCGAACAAAATTGACACTCTTGTGCCCTACCAGCCTTGCGCTTAGTAAGTTTCAATTTCTACGACAGAACTTTGTTTTCTACCGCTGAACTCTGATTTCTACCATTCAAACCAAATGGTAACATTGATGGAGTTGGCGCGAAATTTTAAAATGGACAATAAAATTCATCTTCCGTACCTACTCAACATGTTTTGGAATAAAAATTAGATTTGAGTTGTTTTGATGCGTAGGTATACTAAGATTTAACAAACAGCCCATTGTTTGCCATTAAGTTCTAACCTAACAGTTTTTGTTATTTTTTGAGTCAGTTGAGACTATTCTTTAACTTTTACGGAGTTATGAGGTAACAAATATTAAAATTTAATAATAAATGTGATACTAAGAAAATTAAAAGAAACTATAACACATTAAATTGGCTCTTTTACAGTTGCGTGGAAGATTATATAATGAATTTGGTATTTGAAACTCCTGCTGTGCCTGCTGACAAGGAGTATATAGAAGGAATATTCCATCTGGAGGACATAAACACTGCGTTTGGAATATACACCCTCACTATTCCGTCGTAAGTACCTACCTAATAAAATTAAGCTATCTACTAAAATAAATTAAGTTATTATATCAATACGTATTCCTTAACACTAAGGGATTAACATATTATTTTATGTTTCAGGAAACGTCATCCATACCGAAACAAGGACATGGGATTAACAAGCTCTTTTATGTTACAGGAAACGACATCCGTACAGAAGCAAGGGCAAAGACAATTAGCTTGAAATTTTAATATTTTAGTACATAGTTACATGATTATTATTATATGATTATATAGAATATATGGAAATCTTTCATATAAAATATATCTGGACGAGTGAGAGAACTTATTTATAACTATGAAAGAACTGAGCGAATGGTAGATTACACGTATTATTTTTAGAAATGTGTCCACGTTTATATGACCCAGATAACGTTTAATACTGTACCCGGTGTAGGGAACTGCAAAAAAGTGGCCTATCCCACTAGGGCCCTGCCTCTCAAAGATAACTGAAAAGTCCCTTTCCCCACCAGATGCACTATGTAAGAATTTAAAGGATAACTGTTGCCCCCTGTTGGATCCCCTAGGGGAGACAATCATGAAAAATAACCCCGATGTCTCGCCTAGGCCGGCTAGATATCGGAATTATTTGACAAACTCGTAGCCTCAGCCGCCTCTTTAATAGCACGATGCATTTCTGCTTGTTAAATTAATATCTACAGCAAGATATGCATGACGTGTGACTTCAAAATGCATGATGTGTGACATCAAAAGGAGTTATATTTTCAGGTGCAAGAAAATTTTACTGAAACGGTTACATAACGTATCTAATACGATGACTGAAGACTTGGTTTAACCCTCTGCCCACGCACTCACACACGCACGCAAACGCATACATACACACACACGCGCAAACACATACATACACACACACGCGCAAACACACTTATACACCTACACATAATAAATACTTTATTAAACATATTTTATGTACTTACACACACACACACATTGTCGTTTTTGTTCATTATGTTTTTTTTTAATCTGTTATAATTTTAATGTACTTAGATATGTATACCTGGCATGCGTAGGTAGGTACTCAAAATGCCCGCTGATTTTGGTTTTTATTGATACCTCCACAATTAACTTATTTAATACATTATTATTACTTACTAAAAATTGTATATGGTTTATAATTATTTTTTTGGAAATAAATTTTGGTCATCAAGTTCTGTAGTTTTAGTTGATCTATTTACCCGAAAGTGGTTATCTTAGAGTAGGGATACGGTAAATTCCATCAGTTGCATTATATTATATAAAATAATAGTGCTGGACACTTCGACTAGATAACCTAGCTAGACATTACATACAGCACCATCCAGACACTTCAGATTGTCAAACAAAAGAAGAAACATTGACACCATTGACAATATCAAATAAATAGATGGTTCAATCTAAGGGTTATTTACGTAGGTAGGCACTTTACATCACATATTTTTTATTATTGTGTACCGTTACCTCGGCTTCAGTTATATGTTCAAAGTTAAAACCGTAGGTACCTAAAATAGACAATTTTAACCTCTTAGTTAGATAGTCAAAAGGTTTTAACCCTAAGCTATATAGAATAGTAGTAGGTTTTGGTAGTTATCAAATCTTTTTACTAGCAACACTTATTGTCACTTTGGTGTTTCCACCTGTATAAAAATACCCCTGACTTTGGTTATATTGGCCCCAGGCATCTTCGAATGTTTAAGTACCGATTAATTATTAATATTTTGGAATAAAACTAGGTTTGGGTAGGTTACATTGATATATAACCTACCATCATTCCGAATATATCTTATTGGTTCGACTTTGAAAATAGTTTTAATTCCAAAAAAAGGTTCTTTTGGATTTGCATATAACATCGTTTCACGTGGTGAGTATGTTTGTTAATATGACTAGGATATTTTATATTATATTAATAACCAACCAATGACTATTTAATGTATAATATTATTAAAGATGACTTGTGCATTTAACACATGCACAGGCGTAGCAAAATTGCAAATATATCATACGGTGTACTTGTATGAAATATTTGCAATTTAGAGAAGGGGACAGCTAATGTTTTTATATGAATAGCCTTATAAAAAAAATTTATCATGTTATTAATTTCATTTCTTTGAAAATGTTCTACCTAAGTGTGGTTAAACATTATAAAAATAACAAAAACTATAGAATAAGCTGTAGCGACAGTAGATGGCGCTCTAATCGGTTGCTCAAACTAATATCACCATATCAAGAACTTCAGCGGGTCCAGACATGGGTTCTGTAGCTTAGCGGTCAAAGCACTTCGGGCTTTAGGAAGCGTCAAGTATCGATTTGACGGACGTGGGTTCGAATCCCACCGGAACCGTAAAAAAAGGTAATTCATTTAATTTCTTCGAAAATGCTTGTTAAATAAGTGTGGTTAAAAACTATAAAAATAACAAAAACTGTAAAAACATTATATTTTAAAAGCTTTAAATACTTGAATGTAATCTTAAAACATATATTGCCATTACAAGAAAGACGCCAAATTGCACACATTGTTTTCCTTAGCAAAATAGCACAGAGCAAAATAGATGCCCCTAATTTATTAGAAAATATTAAACTAAGAATTCCAAGTAGATCATTTAGACATTCAACTCAGTTAGAGGTTCCATTTACTTTTACCAATTATAGGCAGAATTATAGTTAAGCGGTAATTAAAGAAAAGAAAGAAAGAAAGAAACCGTTTATTTGCACCAAAGTCATAGTAACAATTTTGTACACATAAAATTATAATCATCTTAAGTTTATATTGGCACAAATCGGTCGCCACTCAGCATAAGCAGGAATAAGATTGCTCAGCAAGCTATTACTGCGCTGGTTTTCTGTGGCGCCGTAGTATAGAGCGCACTGCGCACTTGACACACACATTATATAATGTTAAAGTTTTACAAGGGTTGCAAGTTAAACATAGAAAATATAAACATTTATGACATAAGAAATATAAATTTTGATAAGGTACACAGCTTAAATATTGTAAGTAGGTATTAACACACATTTTTTCAGAACTAATTATTATTTAAATATAAAAGGTATAAAAGCACAGACATCGACCATTTATAAATTAATATATTGATTGTTTAAAAGATATTTTTTGAGATTAGATTTAAACGAGTAAATGGTGTTGGAGTTTCTAATTGGAGGTGGAAGATTGTTCCAACATTTCGTGGCAGCGTAACGAAAGCTGCCACGAAATGCGGTCGATCTGTGGTGCGGACAGATTAGTATTATTGCAAAACGTGCTTGTCGAGAAGAGAACTGAAGTTTTTCATACAAATATATAGGTGTTTTTTTTTTAATTATACCAAAAAGAAGTGTTGCAAAATGGAGAGTACGTCTCGATGTCATATTCAAGAGTTTGTGGCTGTTAATGTAGGGAGAGATATGCGATCTCCGTGGAATGGGAAAACAGAATCTAATACATGCATTTTGCTTTTAACATTACATTTAAAATTACATTTAATAACTTAAGTGACATCCAAGAACTAGACCTTTTTTATAACAAAGGCCCCTAAAATTAAAAAATATTTTTTCCAAACGCTGGTTTTGCAAGCTGCTTTTTATCCTTATATATACATATATAGATCTATATATATATAAAAGCAAATATGTATAACAAAAATATATGTATATATATACATAAGGTTTTCTACTCGGTAGTTATTTGGACGACACCGTTAATCAAAACACAACTGAGTTTCTCTGTAAGAAAAGAAACGACATTTAATGTTCTTATTTACAATGTCGATTCCTTGATGAATATTAGCCTTTTATTATAATTAATATCTGAAATAATCTTTTTACAAAAACTGCTTTATCTTATCAGCACATAGATAATCAAATTTACCACAGACTATACTCACACTCTCACAGGGTCAAGTTCAGTCACAATGACACTTGATGTGAAGAAATAAAGATAATATATTATATTTTTCTTTACATCTCCCCCTCCCAGAGCAGATAACTATCAGCACGCCAAGCACACCATTCACACACCTTCATGGTCTTTAGGCGTAGGAGTTGGAGTTAGTTTTGAGACATGGAAAAAGTTTGACTCTGTCTTCCTATGATTAGTGTTTATTTTGTATATTGAGCTAGATATTTTTTCTATTATTTTATATGGTCCAATTCTCAATTCATCGAGTTTTTTCCTATTGAGTTTGTTACCATTATCCACAAAAACAGTATCACCAACTTTGAAGTCTACGTGTCTTCGATTTTTATCGTAGATTGTTTTGTTGTAATTGTGAGATCGCATTGTATTTTCCAAAGCTGTTTTTCTGTCTTGGATCAAATCAAACTCGGTCTTTTCAAGTTTCAATTCGTTTGGTAGAATTGTAACATCTATGCCGCTAAGAAGATACTTTGGAGCATAACCAGTGACAGTATGCTCTGTTTCATTATAGCTTTTTACACAATTTTGTGCTATAGGTAGTTGTCTATGCTAATTTGGAGTCATTTTCGTTTATTTTGCATCTAATTTTATTGACTATCGTTTGATTTAGTCTTTCGTTTAAACCATTTGAGAAGGGCGAGTCCACAGCAGTAAAAATTATTGGAATGTTCTTTTCGTCCAAAAATTCATTGATAGAGACTTCAATTGATACCTGGGTATTGGTCTGAGAGAATCATGCCAATGTTATTCATTTCCGCACAGTTTCTCACTAGTTTTGTGAAATCATTTGCATTTTGTGTACTGGACGTCAAAATGTAAGCATATCTAGTGAAATGATCCAATAGCAAATGCAAGTATCTCTTTGTTGACCTTGAACCTCCAAATCCTCCAATTGTATCAATGGAACATATCTCAAAAGGTTTTGTGGCGGGACCCAAGTGGGACATCAATCCATATTTGTTTTGTCCTCTTGATTTGTTCTTAATACAACAATCTACAAAACTATACAACTTTCACAAATCATTTTTATGTTCTTTGTCATGTTTTCTGGTGTGTACCATGAGCTAATCATTTTTTGCATTTGTGTAATTCCTATATGACTCAGTTCTGCATGTACATCTTTGATAAATTTTGTACTAAATTTCTCTGATAGGATAATTTTTTCTTTTTTCTTAACTTTCTTGAAATAAACATTGTTTTTTTTATTAGCTTTTCTTTACTGCTCTGTAGCTTTTCATTAATAACTTGGTCTTTTATTATATCTTTTAGTGTTATAATATTGACTGTTTTTAATTGTTCATCCAGGTTTTCATTTGCTTCTAACACTGGGTTTCTGCTTAGGCAATCAGCTTCGGTGTTGTATTTTCCTGGAGAGTATTTTATTTGGAAATCATATTGTGATAGGTAGTATGTTAGATCTCCTAACTCTTCATCCGTTCTTGACTTTATATTCATATTCTCCAAGGGCTTGTCATCTGAAAAGACAGTAAATTTCCTACCTATCAACAGATGCTGCCAATACTTTACGCTTTCTTTAATTGCCAGGCATTCAAGATATATGGCTTTCTTTCTTTTTTGAACTTCATTCAATTTTTTCGAGAAGTATGCCACTGGATTCTCATCATTGTTTTCTTGAGGCTGTTTCAGGACTGCTCCAAGTCCAAGAATACTAGCATCTGTGTATATGTGGATAGGCAAGTTTGGATCAAAAATTGTCAGTATTGGATGAGAACATAATATTTGTTTCATTTCATCAAATGACTCTTGGCATGCCTTAGTCCAGAAAAAGTATGAAATGTGTTCGAAACGTCGGGAAAATAATAAAAAAGGTACGCGATAAAATCCTGTAATTTTTTTTTTTTTTTTTTTTTTTTTTTATTCTGTTTTTTTTTTTTTTTTTTAGGACTTTATTCGCTTAGCGAATATGCCAGTCCCGTTATACAATCACAAACTTAACCTTTACTTTATCTAATAATATCATAAACCATAATGTACAAGGCCTTAGCGGCCTCGCACAGAGGGGTGGAGAGTAAACTTTGAACTAAACCTAATTCTACGAGATTCAAATTAAAATCAGCGATCAATTGATCTCTCACTGACTGAGTCCGAACACATTCCACCAAGAGATGGTGAATGTCTTCTGTGACACCGCACGAAGAGCAGTTGGGGGAGTTAACCTTCCTCATGAGGTGGTTGAACTTATTTAGTGGAATATGTCCGGACCGCAGCCTGTGAGCTATAACAACTAGGTGACGCTTCAACTGACTGTTCACCCACCAGGGAACACGAGGAGGTTCATTCTGAAGAATTTTGTACCATATACCCTTCGTACAAGATATTTTGCAAAATAATTCCTTCCACTTTTCGAAAACCTTATATCTGTATTTTAACGTAACCTCTGTGTACTCCGGAACGATATACACTTCAGCCCCGATCTCAACCGCCTGTTTGGCAAGCAGGTCAACCTCCTCGTTTCCCCTTACTCCTACATGAGAAGGAACCCATTGCAATCTCAGTTGCACGTCATTGTTTATAAGAGACAGAGCTTTCTTTAGGTTCGCATAAGCTACCGAAGCACCTCGGATCCCCGAGGCGCATCGAGCCATATGCTGTAAAGCGCTCCGGCTATCGGACAGAATCACCACTTTCTTATAGCCTACAGTAGTGACATATGACAGTGCTTCTGAGATTGCAAATAGTTCCACCGACATAATTGTGTTACCTGACGAAGTAATACGGTAAGTTTCTTTCACATTGCGACTGGGATCGTAAAACGCCGCACCTGTACCGTTATCCATTTTTGACCCATCTGTGTAGACTTTATGCCAGTCTTTGTATATAACATTTAACATAAATAACGTATAACACTTAAGCTCTCTATCATCATACTGTTTTTTGGATTTATCAATGCCGTCAATATCTAATTTAATAAAATCTATTTTTAAATCAGACATCCAAGTATTCAAGGAAAACATTTCTAAAGGGTTGCAACGCTTCATTATCTCTTTTTGGGTTTGATCAAAAATTAAATTCAGTAAAGGCTTCTTTTTCCTTGTCCAATAACTAGATAAACAAACACATTTTAATTTATCTAAAAAGTCGATGGTGGGGTTCTCGGTTATTGACTGAGCTTTAAGACAATATTTAGTGGCAAGATATTCTCGCCTTAACTGCAATGGGTATAAACAAAGTTCGCATTCCATAGCGTGGATAGGTGTAGTTCTTATAAAGCCGCCTATTATGCGCATCGCTGTGTTTTGAACCTTATCTAGTTTTATCAAATGTGTCTTCGCCGCAGTGTCGTATAAGAAGCACCCAAAGTCTATCCTACTACGGATCAACGCTATATATAAACGACGTAGGTGCTTAGGATGTAGGCCCCACGATGCCCCCGCTAGAACTTTCAAAATATTTAACATTTTAACTGTTTTTTCTTGAGTCTCATTAATATGTTTTCGGAATAATAGGGACTTATCCAGCCAAATGCCTAGATATTTAACAATTTGTACAGATTTTATAATATTATCATTTAAACTTAAAGAAACCTTATCTATTCCCCTACCCTTTCTAAAGCTGCAGCATTGAGTTTTTATTGATGAGATTTCTAAACCTAATTTTCTTAAAATACCTACGACCGAGTTTAACGCATTTTGAACGTTTACTTCATTTAAACATGAATTATTATTTTGTGAATAGAAAACAAAGTCGTCTGCATACTGTAACATGTTTACATTATTTAAAGTAATTTTTGAAATTTCGTAGGTTGCTATATTAAATAAAAGGGGTGAAATTGGATCTCCTTGTGCTAAGCCTCTGTTTGTCCATCTAACCATGCTACGATTGGTACCATCATCATCCAAAATTTCCAAACATCTATTACTTAAAAACATCCACAAATATTTACATGTTAGTGACCCAATTTGGAGTCTATCTAAAATTAAAACCAGTTCTTCAGGCAAAATATTGTTGTAGGCATTTTCTACATCCAAAAATACCGCCAGTGTGGATGAGCCTTGAGAAAATCCTATCTGTATTTGTGTAACAAGCCTGGCTAAGCAGTCTATGCATGACTGACATTTTCTAAACCCTGATGTCACCGGGGCTAGGATTTGATTGTGTTCTACAAACCACTCAATTCGATTACACAACATTTTATGAAAAATTTTACAAATACAAGAAATTAAGGATATTGGTCGAAATTTAGGAATACTATTAGGGTCATTATTAGGTTTAGGTATTGGAATAATCTGAATATTACGCCATTGTAGAGGTACCATAGAATGCTTAAACAATAAATTAAAAATTTTAAGTAGATGCAACTTACCTACGTAGGGCAAAAAATAAATCATTGAATAGGTAATTTTATCCTTGCCGGGAGCAGTATCTTTTCTTTTTAAACACCTTTGAAACTCTTCATAAGAAAACTCCTTATCTAATAGCACATTATTCGATGTGAACAATGGAGTGGAGGGGACAACACTATCAGGCGCCAAACTGCATAAAAGTTCCTCTTTCTTATCAGTAGGAGCGGTAACATGCTGCGTACGAATTCCTTTTACCCAGCGCATACGGCGCCACATATCTGCTGAGTTTGTGTTTTGGTCTATTGTTCCGCAAAACGACTGCCAGTGCGCAGTTCGAGCTTGCCTATGAATACGTTGTGCTTCTGCTATCTTAGTCTTAAGGATATCGAGGTTGCTCGGTGTAGGATTACGCCTAAATAACTTCAAGGCTAGGCGCCGTTGAGCGATAGCTGAAGAAATGTCCGTGTTCCAATAGGGTTTAGGTTGAAATGTTAGTGTAGGATCCAAACATTTCTTTATCGTGGGAATACTTTGTTTTGCCGCGTCATTGATTTTATCTATGAATGAGTCATAACAAGATTGTAAATTCGATTCACAAATACGATCAGTATAGCAATCTTTTAGGGCTTCCTGATATAATGACCAATCAGCTTTCTTCATATTACGACGCTTAACTGACCGGCGCAAACCCTGATAACAAAGTGAATATTTTATTATAAGGTGGTCACTACCTAAGTTTTCGCGAGTTACATGCCAATTGAAGTATATAGCTATGTCCGAGGTCACGAAAGTGATGTCTGGGGCAGATTCTTGTAGATGCCCATTCACTAATTTAACCCTTGTAAAGTCCCCGTTATTAGCAGATACAAAATTATTTTCCATAGAAGCGTCAAATAGTTGCAACCCTCTAGCATCTGTCTTGGATGACCAATTGGAATGTTGTCCATTGAAGTCGCCTGCGACTATTGATTTTTGAGTAAACTTTGAAAAAATACTTTCCCAGTCGCATTGCGAAGTTCTTATCGACGAAGGACAATAGATAGATGCTACATAATCTAGATACCTACAATTTAAAATTTTTAAACATATTATCTCAATTCCTGTATTTGTATGATTAATGTTATGAAGCTGAGTTTTAATTGATTTATGGGTTATGAGCGCCACACCCCCATATGAATCTAGCCTGTCTTTTCTATAGATATTATAATTATTTATACGACAGCTAATTTCTTCATTGAGCCACGTTTCACTAACTATGCAAATACCTATTCTTTCCTGAGATAATAGTGCTTCCAATTCAAGTTTTTTAGGCATCAGACTCTGTGCATTCCATTGCGCGATGTTAATAAACTGCGCAGCGGAAGGCACAGGGCCCGATGCCCTGGGAGCTCGGTTATTGGTGATGGTGGTGCTATCCATCATGGAAAAAGCTAATGAGTTTACTAAGAGCCTCTCCATTACTCATTGTCTTAACAATAAGTGCCATAACCTCCTCCAGTACGAATTGCAACACCATACGAACTTTCCCTTCTAAGCTTTCTTTTGAACAAAAGATATTTTTGGCTTTACTTATTATTCTACTGATATAACCCTGATCACGCTGTTCCTCTTCTGTTGCCTTTTCGGTGTTCAGCAAATCACTTTTCTTTTGTTTGGTTTTTCTACTTCTGCTTTTCCTTCTGTTCTTATTTGTTGTATTCTTACTGTGTACATTTTCTTCACAACTATCTTCCTTGGAGTTATTATCACTTTCTTCTATACTGTCACTGCATTCCTGAAGTTCTTGATTTCGTACTTCTTTTTGCGTCAACTTCGCGCCTAAACTTTGGCTATATGACAAGCCGGGTCTAGTAAATTCATAAGTCCTTGGTTGATCACCAAATTCGAATACTTTATCTATCCTTGATTCATATCTTTTCTTTTCAATGTATTTCGTCACTGCGTTTTTATAGGTAATATTATCTTTACTCATAATGGCTCTTATATCTCTTTCCTTTAGGAATACTGGGCATGATTTATCAAAAGCCATGTGTTCTCCCTTACAATTAATGCATTTGAATTTAGTCACCTCACAGTTAGCATGATTCTTGCCACACTTTGGACATAAGGCTTTCTTAGTAGGGCACGATCGTGTTAAGTGACCAAACTTCCAGCATACAGAGCATTGCGTAACTGGAAAGGTAAACGTTTCAACTTTAAACCTACAGCCGTACCCATAAATATACTCGGGCAGCAATGGTCCTTTGAATGCAAATCGCACCGTTTCACTCAATACCCAGTCTCCACTCTCTGACGCTCTTTTCAACCGCTTCACTGCGACAATCTCAAACTCACATTTGAAAGCCTCCATCATTTCTTCCTCCGTAGTCTCCATCTCCAAATTCCTCACCACTCCGTAGGTCGTGCCCACCTCGCTTGTCAGGTAACAGCGTAGTCCAGCAGACGAAAAGCTGTTGTTCCTTAGTAACACGTCAGCATCCTTTCTACTTTCAAACAATATATGGGCCTTGTATGGGCTTTTAAACTTTATATATTTAACATTGTTAATGTTCTCAGCTTTTAATAACTTCGCCAATCCTATCTGCTTAGGCAGCAGTTGATAAGAGGAAAGACAAACCTCAAAACATTGTGATCCGCTATATTGTTGACAACTAACTGATGACTCACATAACAAACGGTTCGACCTCCTTGTTTTGTTCTTTTTATGCTGAACTAGAGTGTATTCTTCATCTTCAATTTCATTTCCACTGCCAGTCGCAAAATCATTTCTTGACTTCGATCTTTTCGGCGGTCGCTGAATACTAACAATCGGCGAGATGAGGCCCGCGCGGCCTACGGCCAGCGCCGGCTCCGCATGAACTTGCTCCACACTCTCGGATTCTATCATATCACCATCCATGCACACATTCACCGTTAAAATCCCAAAGGAGTTTCTCCTGGACGGAGGTCGAGGATCGACCTCGCCCATCATTAGTAATTTCTCACTATAAGTAAGATAGTGTAACGCGACGCTGTTATCTACAAATGCACGTGCAATCCGCACAACGCACCGCGCGCAACTGCCTGTAATTTTAAAACTAAAAACAGAAAAAGGTTTGTCCTTTTCTCAAAAGGTTATGTAATGGATCAAATTTTATTGCTATTTTTGGCACATACTTATGATAAAAATTTATCTTTCCTAAAAATTGCCTCACATTTTTTCTGGTTTTTGGAGTAGGGAAGTTTTTTATTGATATTAAGTTGTCTTTCAAAGGTCTAACTGAATTATTCTGTATTATGTGACCCAAGTACTTAACTGAGTTTGCTGCAAATATACATTTCGAAAATTTAAGTCTGAAACCTTCGCTTTTGATTGCTTGAAATAGTTGTTCCAGATGGCTGACATGCTCTGAGAATGATTTTGAGAATAATAAGATATCATCGATATAACATACTGTGAAATCTCCAAGCTTGTGTTTCCGTATTATATTACACATTATTCGCTGAAATATCGCTGGCGAGGTCTTTAAGCCAAATGGTAGACAATTCCATTGATAGTGGCCCTCTTGAGTGACAAATGCTGTTTTGTGTCTGTCTGTGACTCGCAAAGGAATTGACCAAAATGCTGAATTAAGATCCAGTGTAGAGAAAAACTTGCAATCTCTAGTTTTTACTATCAAGTCCTCAATAAGGGGAAATGGCTGTGATTGCGGAACAACGATTTTATTTAGGTCTCGAAAATCTATGCATAATCTTGACTTTGTATTTTCATCTCTTTTATAAGCTAGTGTAACTGGCGCTGCAAACGGACTATAAGATTCTTCTATCAACTTCTTTTCTAATAATTTTCCAATTTGACTTTCAATCTCTTTTTTGTCTTCAATTGTTTAGCGATATGGCCTTTTACTGCAGTATTTTTCTATTGACAGATCAATGCGTGCTTCATAATCTGTTACCATTCCAATGTCATATTTATCCTTTGCAAATATAGATTTATTTTTTAATATTAAGTCATTAATCACTGCCTTTTGTTGATATTCTAGATGATTTATCCAAATTCTGAAGTTTTCTTCATTAAAGTTCTCATTGAAATTTATTAAATTATCAGACCTTATTTCCTTAGAAATGTCAATAGCTGACTTATCTGTTTCCTTAGAAACTACTTCATTTCTTGGCATAGGGACTTTCTGGCTGATTTCTAAGTTTTCATTTTGAATTAAGAAAAACTCTTTTATACAATCCAACCCGATTAAAAAATCATAATCAAAATTTTCTTTGTCTATTACAAAGATGTTCATGGTTTTCTCCACATTAAAAATGCTTATATTAAGTGTTATTACACCATTTGCCTTTTTAACGCCATTAATTGTTTTGAAATTAGTATTGCTAGAGGAACTAGATTCTGTATTGTTTATCTTTAATAACTTTGAATTAATTAATGACACATTAGAGCCTGAGTCATAGATTCCAAATACTTCAACATTTTTATTCAATACTAATTTTACTTTATTTAATGGCGGCGCTATTAGTTTTTTGGTTCTTCATGCTGCAGTTCACATTCTAATTCTGAATTGTTAATGTGCTTTATTTGTCTGGTATTTCTTTCTTTTCCACTATTTGTTTTTGTTTTAAACCAGCAGGAATCTTCTGGATGATAGCGCACACCTTTTTGTAAACTTTCACAAATGCTACATTTTTCTTTTAGTTGCTTAGTATCTTTTCTCTGTATCAATTTCTTCTTTGCAACCAAATGTTCTAACTTGCCAAGTTCGTTACATAAGTCTTTTGTTTGTACAATTTCCTCTTTGTTGATTCTATCTGTTATAAAATCTGGTAAGCCGGCAGCAATAATATCAATTAAGGTCCCTTGGTCTATTGTTTTTCTTACTTCTAATAGAAGTTTTTCTTTCTTTATAGCATATTCTAATAAAGAACCTGACTGATATTTAAAAAATAAAGCATACTTGCTTGTAGTCCAACCTTTATTAGCATAAGTTTGCAAAAAACTTGATTTCCAATCCGACCACTCTGATTGTAAACTATGCTTGATCATCATCGAGGAGTACCAATCAACACAGGATTTTTCAAGAAATAATCTAAAGATTTCTATTTTTTCTTCATCTTTTACCATATCAAACCTCGCACACTCTTTTTCAAATGTTTCCATCCAGTTATATGCACTCATACTTTTTCCATCAAATTTTTCAATTACAAACCTGTCCGCTAACTTCTTTATACTTTGTTGACTTTCAATTAATTTTTCCAAAATTTTCAATAGAGGATCTTCTATGTTCTTATTGACAGTAACCAACTGTTCTTGAGTTATTTTCTCGAGGAATTGGTCCTGGAAAATCATGTTTTCATCTTCATCACAGTATGTTTGCAACAGACCTTCTGTCATTTTTATCCATACACTTCTGCTTTGATGTCTTTTTTTAATGTATTCTTCACTGTAGAAGCTTTAGATGTTTGGACTTGTTTGTGATACTGTGATACAGCTTCATATTCTTCCGGGATCCGAAAAACTTTGTCATCTTGTGTGGCTATCGAGGTTGTCTTGTCTTTTTATTTTATGGCTTTTTGTGTTTGGTTTTACACAATTCCGCCAGTGTCAAGTTAATTGATAAATTCTTATGTTATTTGGCTGGCCACGTAATGGCAATAAAGTTTGACTTTCCGTCTATTGTTGCTTTTACCACAAACGTAAACTTCAACTTTTCCATTTTTTGACAATAAATGTCGTTTTATAAGGTTTCCTAATCCGTAGTTATTTGGACGATACCGTTAATCAAAACACAACTGAGTTTCTCTGTAAGAAAAGAAAAATTTAATGTTCTTATTCACAATGTCGATTCCTTTTGTATTGTATTGTAATTTATTTATTCCATAAAGATACAACTGTACACTTGGAAATGTCAGTTTTCAGTTTTCACAACATAAAAAATATATTTTATAATAAAATTAAACGGTACAATTAGAGTACACCAATTAAATATTACTTGATGAATATTAGCCTTTTATTATAATTAATATCTGAAATAATCTTTTTACAAAAACTGCTTTATCATAACCACAGAACACTAATATCCTACGGACTATCATAACAGCACATAGATAATCAAATTTACCACAGACTATACTCACACTCTCACAGGGTCAAGTTCAGTCACAATGACACTTGATGTGCAGAAATAAAGATAATATATTATATTTTTCTTTACATACATATATATATATGTATATATATATACATATATTTTTGTTTTTGTTTTTCAATTAATTTTTCTTGGTCTTTTTTATTTAACCTGATTTTTACGTCCAATTTTATTATCAAGCAAGCCCAATTATTATATATTTCGACTCAATAATGTGGAGAAGTTTTAATGGTAAAGTTACTTTCATAGATAAGTTTTTAGTTATTAAATACTGTTTGTCTTCCAACAATATAAAAATAAATAAATAATGTTATTCATATAATATTATTTAAATGAAATAATTGGTATTTTATTTTATGGACAAATCAGAGCAGAGCAGGTGGTTGACGTGGTTGTCCCACAAGCACACAGTTGGTAACACTAGTGATGTCAAATGTCTCCTCTCTTGCCCGCCATTTAATTTCATTTTAGCCGAGAATTGAAATAGGTTGTTACCTTTCACAAATCGGCAAAAATCCTTACCATCTTTTCACTTTCTTGTGTTATATTTAGCTATAAACCGTGCACAAACAATATATCAAATGGCAGACAGAGACACAGATGAGTTAAACATCGACAATGTAATAAAAAAATTACTAAAAGGTAATTGTTGATATTACTCAAAATTTAAGTGAAATAAACAAAACGACAGTGTTATTTACGAAAATTATGTGTGTTACAGTGTTTATTTGTGAAGTGCTAGTGATACTTACGTGAGTTTAGTGATAATGTTTACGTCTTGTTTTCAGTGAGAGGCGAGAAGCCTGGTATGAATGTTCAGTTAACCGAAATTGAAATCAAAGGGCTATGTTTGAAATCAAGAGAAATATTCTTATCACAACCTATATTACTGGAACTCGAAGCTCCATTGAAAATATGCGGTGAGTATCTGACTATTTCAAACACATTGATGGTTGACTGTCAACCGACCCTGGTCAAGCAAACTTTAATTACTAGTTCTTACCTAACTAGTTCTTAGCTCACTTGCTGAATCCTACATGTAAATAATGGGTGTGGTATTGATTACAAGTTTATTTATTTACATCAGACAATGCATGCAGTACATCTAAACTTTCAATGGCATTTTAATAGGACCCCCTGTATGTATACCTTTTGCTAGCCTACAACCAACACCCATTTGTAGATATAGAGCCAAATCTTGAATTGACACATAACTGCCTCTTCCAGTTTTCATTCACCTAGGGCTGATGCAACCTAGGAGTGGATCTATAAAACTTGAAGTAATCTTTTGTAAAATAAATGATGTAAAAATGATTTTGATGATGAATGACCAGGATTATGGCATCTTCTCATGAAGTCTCATTAAATGTAATAGGTACAAATTGTTGAAAATCTGAATTCACATCAATCTTTAGGTCTGATAATAATAATCTAAAGAGTTTGCCAATCACAAGAATCCTACTATCCCACTAATAATATCAATCGGAAAGTTTGTATGATTAATGTTGGTTTACTTAACAAGAAAACAAAAAAAAAGATTAAACAGATCAAGTTAAGCTTTGCTCATAGATAAATAATGCTGGACACAACACCATCCAGTCCCAAGCTAAGCAAAGTGGAAACCAGATTCAGATTCAGATTCATTTATTGGTATATACATATACACGTCAAACATTTCAGTAAACAGTCAAATAATAATAAAAATAATAAAATAAATTAACACACAATGCTCAAAGTCAGTTACCTATAGTAACCAGAAAATATAAAATACTATTAGTATTATATAATAATAATAATGTAAATGTCAAAACAGATTGAATTAAAGTATGTCATATAAATCATATAAATCATCATTCAAGTTATAAGTCATTCAGATGGTTGATAATAAAGTTATTTATTTATTTAATTTAGTGAATTAGTGAAATTATGTACTTAACATACATAGAAAAACACTCCTGTGACAAATAACTGGAGAAAAGCACCTCCTACATCTCAGCTGGGACCAACTGAGCCATGAAGGTTATCTTGTCATTGTATAGTTAAATATTCCCCTAATCGATTTTGATGACAGCCACTTTTTTTACTCTGTGTCATGAGCCCTAATATGACTTGCCAGACCAAACTTGTTATATGTAGATGTAGAACAGTATTAACATAGTCTTTTTGAAACTTTCGCGATCACAACACATTATGAAAATATGGGATTATCGGGTATTTATCGCGTAATTACCTTTATTTAGTATTAACATAAAGGCTACTTCTTATCTGGGCACAATGCATGGAAAGCTGTAGTAGGCAGAAGCTAGCATCTTCTTAGACTACAATATTTAGGATTGCAACATACCTACACAGTACACACATATCCTTCTAATCATCGTTTCAGCGGTCAAACGTCCACTACTGAACACAGGCCTCCCTCATGGATCTCCATAAGGGGCAGTTGCCATAATCACCATGCTTGACAGGCAGGTTTGCGAGTGCAGTATGGGATGTTGATACACTTCACACACATTGATACATCCTCTGGAGGTCAGGCTCTTACTGCATTCATGGGCAAGAGAGGAGGGGCAACATTATACTGCCGGCACCACACGGCAACATTCTCCTAAGATAAATATATAATCTAGTCCCAAACGTAGCAAAGCTTGTACTATGGGTAGTAGACAAACACCTGCTGAACAATTTCAAACATTTGTCCTGTGGCAGAAATAAAAACTGCTACCTCTTGCATATCAGTCATGGAAACAGTAAAATCTTCATTCAATATTAAGTAGATAACATTTTCTAGCTGGAACAAGCTATTTCCATTTGCTTCTTCCACCCAGAAAATGTTGCTAAGTAATAATCATTAACATCTTCTTAAAGCTGTGCCCTAATTAACTGTAAAATTAATTTGTCAATACATGCAAAAGAATGTTAAGGCAGCCTTCACATACATGAATACAAACACATATGTTTGCACAACCTTGTTACAATTAACTAAACTTCATTCATTGAGTGTTTTTGTGCTCATAAATTATCTGTTGTTTCCATTGAACCATTCTACTTATCACTCAGGCTCACACTTTAATTTTTCTGGGTTTGGGTTTGGTTTTTAAGGCCTTTGTCTTACAACATTGGTCAAATAACATGTAAAACTACCATGGTTGTAAACACTATCATGGTAAAGTAAATATTTAAGTCATTTATTAGGGAGACTGTGCACTTGTATAATAAGCTTCTTGGGGCAACCAAATTAATGATTCATAGGTTTTATGAAATTCATTCAAATGGAAATGAAAGAGTTGTAAGGTTTCTTCTTTGCAACTTTTCTTCCATATGAAAAAAGTTTTCTGAATTGAACATAATTCAATTATGTGCTACTATTTAAATGTTTTTTGTTTTGTTTCATAAATTGACAGTTTTAAGTAGATTTTGTGCACTAATGAATAAACAATTTTTGACTTTAATTATCCCATAAATATTGCATAACATGGGCTAAAAGGAAATAATATATAATTGTGTATTGACTTTTGGACAATAATTCTATTCAACCCCATTACAAATAACAATTTTGTTGTATAGAATAGAATACCAATTTTTTATATAAGCCTCTGTAACTTTCTCTTTAAAACTACACATTTTTGATAAAAAAAAATGTGAAATATATTATGGCACATTATTAAGAAATATAATAGTCAAGAAACTTTAAAGTTACTCTTTTAGGAACATTGTGAGAGATGTTATAGATCTATTATAAAAACAGTAGTGGTTTATGTATGTATGAGACATGAGACTGCAGAATGTTTAGATTTTCCCCTGTATCACAAACTGAATAATTAACACCAAACACCACATGTTTAACCATTCTACTACAGTTTTAAACCAAGAACATAGTCATAACAAAAATGTCAACTCATCATGGGCAATACAACCATTTCTATGAATATAGCAGCTCTCCACAAATGGTCATTGAACTTGCGACGTAAATAAATAAGCTCAATTGAGTACACAAACATGACCTTTAGTAGATTGTGATCTATCTGTGTTTACCCTCAATATAAATACAAAGCTACAAACACATTATTGTGTCCCAAACTAGCAGCATAGTTCCCGTTTCTATGGGACTACAAATATTTTTTTATAAAAATAATTCAATAAATTTACAAATAATTAAACAGAGCTTACACCATGTTAAAATACACAAAACAACACAGTAGTTTGAGTTTATTTTTCACAAATATACAAAACACAAATATTTCCTCATTATTATATTAGCGCAGATTAGTCAATTACTTTAATTTAATATGTATTAATATCCTTTGTACAATTTAGATATTACAACAGATTACATCAATTATTTATTTTATAAACAGAACTATTAGGTATAGCTAATAGCATAAAGAATATAATGGTGCAACTTTTGTTTGGTAAAGATAGATAAAAACATTAATTATAATATCAAAGTAATAACAGTCCCCATTTTACTACAGGTATATGAATTTTAATAATATCTATCATTTTAATTGCCAAAACTACATGACCAGCTCTCTTTATCTTATTTTAATATTATAAATCCAAAGTAAGTTTGTATGGATGTTTGTTACCTCTTCAAGCTAAAACTACCACTCGGATCAAGTTGAAGTTTGCACATTATAAAGATGTTGATCAGGATTACCTCAGGTTACTTTATTGCATAAATACATTAAAAGAGGTGGGGCAGAAGCTAGTAACAACATGATTTCCCTTGTGCATACACAGCCTAAGTAGTCAGAAGGATAGCTATGTGTAAATGTTTTAAAGTATGTGTTATAAATTATAATGTTTTATGGATTTATGATCTGAAATAAATTAATAATAATAATAATGAACAAAAATAATATAAATGCTTTATTGCATCCTGACAAAAAGGAACCATTATGATCTTTCCAGCTCTGAAACATTCCTAGAACATGTTGGAAGATGTAAAATTCTTAAATAAAGAGAAAATTGTTGTATTTTTTTTATGTTTTCGAGTAGTGGTGTCTCAATGTGCCGCAATAGTTATTACTACTGCGCTGGTTTGAGCTCAAAAGAGCTCAAACATTAATTATCTAAGCTGAACACTCGATCTAGTCACCTTGAGAATAAAAAAAAGCTACATTTAAATCGGCTTATCCGTTTGGGACCTACAATTCTATGAAACACACACACACCTTAAACTTATAACATCCCTCTTTGGTTCGGGGGTTAAACACAAGTCTAATGGAAGAAATTCATTAATTTAAACTATTTTCCATAGTTTGCAATTACAAAATATAGACACGTCAACTTACAAATATAAAAACATATTTAATCAGCACATGAATGAATCTGTTCGCTTTCCTGTTTTAAGCACCGTGATAAGAAGAGATTAGAAAACACAATTCTTTAAGGTTAGTTTTTTAGGTGTTTCGGAGTTGGAGCAAATTTTATTCCAAGCATTTTTGTCTTCTAGATAATCAGATATTTTATAGTAAGCATTATTGTGAAGATTACATTTTATATTTTTTTTTAACTTATTGTTAAAAAATTGCTGCATTTCTGTAGGAATTTTATTGTAGAAGCGTGTACACTGCCCCCTGAGAGATATATTAAACTTACGTAGCCTAAAGGTACAAGTTGGTAGCGGGCGACATGAGGCAGCAGCGGACGACGTGTCGCAGTGACTCTACTGGTTTCTATGTATTTCTATGAAATTACCTCCGTAGTTAGCGACACGAAGCTAGCGACTAATTTCATAGAAATACATAGAAACCAGTAGAGTCACTGCGACACGTCGTCCGCTGCTGCCTCATGTCGCCCGCTTCCAACTTGTACCTTAATAGTGGGCAACGCGAGTTTATCTTTATTTTTACTAAGTATTTACATTGTGCAAATCACTTTTCTTGTGAAAACTAATAATATTTTTGTGGGTATACAGCAGAACTTCGTAACTATATAGACAGGGAACTGTCATTAATTATATGAATTAGTTTAAATGCGATGTATTGTAATGAGATAGCTATGTTGCAGGCGACATCCACGGGCAGTACTACGACCTGCTGCGGCTGTTCGAGTACGGCGGCTTCCCCCCGGAGTCCAACTACCTGTTCCTCGGGGACTACGTGGACCGCGGCAAGCAGTCGCTGGAGACGATCTGCCTGCTGCTCGCCTACAAGATCAAGTACCCGGAGAACTTCTTCCTCTTGCGCGGCAATCACGAGTGCGCTAGCATCAATAGGATTTATGGGTGAGTTTTGATGTGTTATCTAATCTATCCGCCGTGGGGTGGCGGCAGTAGAATGATACCCCTCCTCTCATGCCCATGGATGCAGTAAGAGTCTGCTAAGGGATACCTCCGGAAGATGGGCAGCAGCGTCTATCCGTGTATCAACATCCAATACTGCGCTCACCAACCCGCCTGCCAAGCTTAGTGAGTATGGCAACTACCCCTCATGGAGATCCATGAGGGAGGCATGTGTTCATCAGTGGGCGTTTTATGGCTGAAATGATGATGATGATCTAATCTATCACCATCTCAGCCATTTATACACTGCCGGCCAAAAGTTTGAGACCACCTACGTCTAATGAGACCAAAATGAAATAATACTCAAAATATAAATCAAGAGGTTTAGATATTAATTAAAATGCTTATTTACTAATACACATTCATCAAGAAGAAAAAAAAATCAAGAAATATCAACCATTTACGTTAAAAATGACGTTCATATTTAATAAAATCATTAAACGGATTTTTCGTCAAAAAAGCCTCCCTTGCATTTTATAACTTTTTCACTAGTCTCGGCATACGAGCAATCAATTTATCAATTGTATCTTGTGAGATATTGTTCCAGCTTTCTTGTAAAGCCTTCCACATGTCTTCTTGTGAGGAGGGACAACAACTGCGCACATTTCTGTCAAGCTCTTCCCACAATAGCTCAATGGGGTTGAGATCCGGACTCTGAGGGGGCCACACCATGTTTTTTAACACCCTTTCTGTTTCTTTATGTTCTAAATAACCCCTGCATAATTTTGAACTATGTTTAGGATCATTATCTTGTTGGAAAAAAAATCCATTTCCAATTAATCTTAAACCAGACGGAACGGCATTTTGCTGTAGTATTCGTTTATAATACTCCTTTTTCATGATTCCTTCGACTCGTACCAAATCTCCGGTTCCATGGCCCGAGAAGCATCCCCAGACCATAATGGAACCACCACCATGCTTAACTGTTGGCACCACACAATCTGGCATCATCTTTTCCTCGGCGGTACGTCGAACAAAAATTCGTCGTTTTGAACCAAATATTTCAAACTTGGATTCATCTGTCCAAAGAACTTCTTTAAAGTCTTCTTCAGTCCAGTCTCGATGGGTAAGGGCCCACTGCATCCGTTTCTTTTTGTTTTGTGGCCTTAGTAGTGGTTTTCGAACGGCGACGCGACCAAATAACTTAGCATCTCTCAATCGTCTTTTTACTGTAGTCAATGACACAGGTTCTGATCGGGATTTGTTCACTTCTGCGCGGATTTCTGGTGCGGTTAGGCGTCTATTCCGCTTGCTGGTAACGACGATGAAATTATCCTCGCTAGAAGTGGTAGCTCTCGGTCTCCCCGATCGCGAACGATCTTGATTACTGCCAGTCTCCTTGTATCGGGTTATTGCGTTATGAACACAAGTCTTCGACAACTTAAGTTGAGAGGCAATCGCACGTTCAGATTTGCCTTCGCCGTGTAAAACAACTATGGCAGAACGAGTTTCAGTGCTAATTTCGCGCACTTTTCCCATTTTAAGATGTCTTCACTGTAACAACGACGAGCTCAGACTAGTTAAGATAATGAAAAATTTACTCCATCAAAACTCAGGTAAAAAATATGTTTAAGGAAGCCAAAATAATCCGGAAGTACGGTTACCGCAAAACAAAACCAAAATAATTAGAAATGAGCAGGCCATAAAAAATATAACAATGACTCTATGACCTGGTAAGCGCGCGGTACTCATTTATGTTTTGAAACAATAGACCTTTAAAGGATGATAACTTAAAAATATACAATAAAAATTACTCTCAGAAATTCTTTGATAACAATAGAATACGCAGGTGTTCAAATTAGCTCTTTATCATGTGTACTTTTGAAATATTTTGGTGGTTACAAAGATTTTTACAAGTGGTCTCAAACTTTTGGCCGGCAGTGTATATATATATTTTCTATCAATAGGGAAACAAAACAGTTATAATTAAATAGTTTAATATACAGACAGCTTTTACTGAAAGCAGTAAAGTTTCCACAATTACATGGTACAGTTTATAACAAGTGAAAAAACAACATCTATGAGATGTTCCGTAATTACCTGTAGACCTGGTTGTCAGAAGTTGGTCTGTGTATTCTACTGAAACATAATAACAGCTATTAATTAAGTTTTCTGTTCAAAGTATTCCGGTATATTTGATAAACTTACCGGAATACTTTAACTTAACACATACAGGCTTACCCCTTAATAGAAGTGAGAGAGTGAGCTTCTTTTCCTCACTTGGAAAAAAAAATATCTGAAGCGAACGTATTCAATTATGTGCTTTATTAAATTTAAATGTGTCTTGTTCTTTTTTTGTAAAATGACTATTCTATTGAATAAACATTTATTGACTTTGACTTGGCTCGAGGCTTGTTTGAACAGCGTTTCTGACAAGTACTCTTCTAATTATTATAAAGAAGGAGGATAGTATTTGTGAACCCAATTTGAAGTAAAACATACTTGTTATACGAGCAACTAAACTTTCGAAGCTCACGTCTGTCATCAATATACCTTCGACACCAGTCCCCCAAAGTTTCGCCGTCACGGGAAGTAAGCACGGCGCGTTTACACATGCCGTCACGATGCGACGCATTCAAATTGGAAACGAAACGACAAAGTTATGCTTTCAAACTGCTCACCGCGGTAACGAATGAAACATCGCATACGTTACTAGGCAACCTTTATAAATATGTTATACAAATCATAGATGTTACATTGCCGTAACACGGTTTATAACTAGCGCGGGAGGTAATGATAGTTACGGTAAACAAGCATTATTAGTACTGGGGTACCAGAAAAGAGGGCGAAGGCCTCAAAAGCATTGTAAGGCATTTTTGGGTTTTTGGACGTTTTCGGCCATTTGAGGACTTTTTTTTGTTGACCTTTAGAGGTCACAATAACTCCGGTCCCTGTGACCAAAATCAATCAAGTCCCCTTTTCTCATTAAGACGGTGCTAACAAAAAAGGTTTCATGTAAATCGGTCAACGCGTTCAGTTGTAATCGTCTTATGCACAGACAGACAGCGCTATAGATATTGGGGGGCTTCGCCCCCAAATATTAATAACGCGTTGACCGATTTACATGAAACCTTCATTGCTGTCTGCCTAATATGCATAGGGCTTTGCCCCCTAATGTTATAATAAATATTGATTTATTTGTTTGCAATAACCTTTTTTGCTGCCTGCCTAATATGCATAGGGCTTTGCCCCTTAATGTTATATTAAATATTGATTTATTTGTTTGCAATATGATTTACCTAAACTATTATGCTGGGCGAACATAATATAAGACAAAAAGAATCAAGGACCTTATTGACGCGTCACAAATTACAAAATAAAAAAACACAAATTTATTGAATAAAATACATAATTGAATCTGACTTCAGATGACACGCGAGTTAGGAAAAGAAGCGAACAGAAGAACCTAACTCGGTCGTTATAGTCATCATTTAACAATTTGATTTTGTCTTATGTTACATTTGACGGAGTTTGAGCAGATTCCGTCCCGAGCGGAAAATATTTTTGGCGGAATTGTTGTTTAGAAAAATAAATGATATTTCCTCTCAATTTCTTCTCAAATGTCCTCAATGCTTTAGAGTAACCTAACACCATAAACAATGACTTGGTTCTACAAGGTAAGGCTGCAATAAGACCTCTTTCTATCAGAGTCTATTTCCGTATCAAGTTCGTCCCACAAATGTCCATTATTCATGTACAGTCCACGTTATCTGAATAGCGTCCTTATCGCAATGGGACTTGGGACATTCCCTTGTACGTCACTTCTGGGTCAACGGTTCTATCTACAATTCAGCGCGACCCTTTTACGTGTTTTGAACTATTCATGCGTGTTCGTGCTTCCCTTTTACCTTGAACTCTGTTGCTGTTTCGTTAACAGCACCCAGAATACAAAAATGTATCTAAACTGAAGATAGTCCGAGTAAATATCGGTTCTAACTGCAAAAGGACTACGATATGTGCATGCTCAGGGAAAGTTGTAAATATACGTTTGTTACAGCTAAACGTCAAAATTACAGAAAGATATATGTAGATAGATAAAGTATGCTGTAATGTAAGTATTGTACACCATATACATAGGAAATACGAAAGTTTTGGAAATACGAAAGTTTTATTTTAATAAGACAAATATGTAGGTAATAAAATAATCATATAATTTAAATATTAGCTTTTTGTTTGGGAATAACTCGCTACGCCGTCGTTAGAGAAACTGGTGTTATTTTCAACGTACGAGTATTCTGTATTATTGAATGGTTTCATCAGACATCAACAGATCTCACATTGAAGGTTTTCGTCATTGATTGTGATAAGATAATGCCTTTTGGGTTGCTGCCAATAAACATTTCATCTAACTCCCAAAACAAACCCACGCAACATCGTTCAATTTCGAAAAAAACCTGTGCCCCTCCGTAAACACTCCATTTTAAGTCAGGTGGTCGCTTATCGCTTCGACAATCTTTGTTGAGGCGCAAATGACGGTACAGCCAGTCAAGCGAACAACCCTTTTTAAGTTGCGACCAAACAGTGACTCAAACATGAATCACTCATTTACGCAGTACAAGCACAGATTACAGAAACTAACAGATACATCACTCCAATACAAAAGCGAAAATACCTACGCTATAATAGCCTACAAAATCGTTGAGATTGCTTTGCTTACCCGCCTCACCTACTTGCAAGTAATCTGTGACGCGGCATCGAATGAGTGCCTATAGGGTTGCTTCTACGATGAGATTTTTATAATGAAACGAATGTGGTGAAAAAACAGCTATTTTTATTGGTTGCTCAAATATGATTTAGTTTTTTAAAATGATGGATACCTATCGATGGTCGAAACGTCAGGATAATAATAAAGGTAATTACGCGATAAATACCCGTTAATCCAATATAGTAATAATCAGTTCATAAACGACAATGTTCTCAAACAAATAAAAAAATCAGATGGCCTGCGAACCTCCTCTTTTTTTAAGTCGGTTAAGAAAAGCAGCGACCTTTGTACAGAGAGGTAAGTACCTACCTACTCTCCGTACACAGTAGTAATAGGTATACTATGGTAGTAGTTATAATCTTTGACATAACGAACTAAGTACACACCACACTTTACACACCTATACTATTATTGCTCTTTTACCTAGGTATTTAGATACTTCGCCAGCAAAGATTTGAATCTTTGTTCGCCGGTGGGTACCTAATACTTGATTTTAGGACTGTGTTGTTTTCAAAGCCATAATCGATTTGAAGGAACGCTGATCTGGAAAGCGATGACCTATGTTGTGCGTACAAAATACTATAATCAAAATACTTATCTATCTATCTGTCTAATAGCTGAACTTATTTATTTACGAATATTTACATAGTACCTAAGTTCATTTTTAGAGGAAAGGGAAAAATAATTCTAAAAACTTAAGATTTACAATATCTTTTACTTTACCTTTTTTCGTCTCTAGGCAAAGAAAAAAATGTCAATTTTTCATTACATAGATCTTTGGTTTCGGCATCCATTAACTACACAATAGTTAGTACGACGCGCTTTCGACATCTAAATGAACGAATTTAACGTACGTGCGCTCAAGCGGGCTTGTGGCAGCCTACTGCCGCCTAGCAGCTCCGGCGATGTACAGAGCGGTAGGCATTTAACGCGTGACCTTGAGCGAGTGACGGACGCCTGGTACAAGTTCATAGTCATGTTTTCTCTGTTAGAAAGCTCTACATTAGTAAATGTATCGAAAGATACCATAGGGAGACTGTTCCCAACTTACCTATTACTAACAAAAGACTAGACAAATGCCCTGTACCAAGATGCAATAGTGCCATCGCCTGGAGACATTATAATCACTTGGCTCCCTATTTGTACAACTCACTACTGAAGAAAACTAAAATAAAAGGGCTTACCATTCACAAACTTAAGATCGCCATTGCGGTCTGGCTTGACGAATTTAACTATGATCAAGCAGAGAGACTATTGCTAAGACTGCAATAATAAGTTTAAACTACATACCTATAAATACACTTATTACATCTACTCATCTCACCACATATGTATACCTTACCCATATACTCACACACGCGCACACACTCACCTACATTAGGTACACACAATGCAATTTTTCTTCTCTTCTTTTTTATGTTGGTTGTTGTCAAATAATAGTGTTAGATAAAATAAGATAATAAATAGTTATAATAAGTCAACTAGTTAAGGAAAATTTACATGGAACTTTATAGGGAATAGAGTACTGTTATCCTGTAACACAGTGAAAACTAACACAGGAAACAGGGCACTACTTACTGTAAACCCCATTTATTATGCAATAAAAATTTTTTGTATTTGTATTTGTATAGTGCGGTATCCAGTGTAGACCGCAAATGGAATTTGACATTGCTGAGTCGTGCTTTTGATACTACACTTGACACTATGAAAATCTAACAGATTAGGGGTTAACAGTTATAGACCCGTCAAATTAAAGTGTTATGTAAAATGAAATTAAAGTACCTAACATACTGTCAGTTTTCTAAAAACTCATAATATATCTTCGAGAGTTAAATGTCTGACATGCCACAAATAACATGGACAGCACGGACGAATAAGATACTTAATACGATGTATGCAAAACCACGGACAAATTTAGAGCTAACAGTAATCATTCATCGTCATTTCAGCCGTATACGTCCACTACTGAACACAGGCGTCCCTCATGGGGGGTAGTTGCCATACTCACCACGCTTGGCAGGCGGGTTGGCGAGCACAATACGGGATGTTGATACGCGGAAAGACGCTGCTGCCCATGTCCCGGAGGTATCCCTTAGCAGATTCTTACTGCATACACGGGTGAGAGAGGAGAGGCAACATTCTAATGCCGGCACCTCAGAGCTAAGAGTATGATGATTGATGAAACAAATCCTGGTTGTCGTCGGCGTCGTTTATTTGAGCAATTAAATCATTTGGCAAGAGCATTAGGGCGCAAGGTCGACGTATCAGTGAACGTACGTCTTCCGCTTGCTAATTGGTCAATGAATGCTAGTTTATGGCATTCATAAAGCGTGGTATTGTACACGAATTAATGTATTGCAGCTTATGATCTTTCAGGCCCAAGGTAGACCGGTGGCCCGTAAATGCTCCTATATTAACCGCTTCACTTTATCAATAACCATTTACGCGTCATAGTATGTCTAAAAGAGTATCACAATTTTTACGGAACATAAAATGAAAAATGAATCCATAATAATGTTATGTATGTATGTGTGTGACTCCGTTTTCCGCATTTAGACTCCAAGTTGGTTCATTATGCGTGAGGTGTCTGGCTAGCATAGCCAGCCCAACTCCGACCAGAAGTGCAGACTCTTTCTGGGGTATTGACAGGCTTCACGGAGTGACCTCGGTTGTTTGAGGATTTGTTGTCGTTGTGCTGTTACTCCCTCGCATTTCAGGACTACGTGGGCAGTTGATACGACCTCCTTCAGACATCCTCTGCAGAGGGGGCTGTACCCTCAACATTGGACAACACCTACTTACTACTCTTCTACTACTTTTGGCGTTTGTTAAGGGTGCAGTGGCCCGTTAGTGTTCCCCACCACTGTCCTTAGGTTCGTTCTTTGTAGTTGTAGTAGGCGTCGTGAGAGTCTTGGTGATAGCGTTGGAAGCGTAGAGACGCCGTAAAGCCAGGCGTCCGTCACTCGCTCAAGGGCACGCGTTAAATGCCTACCGCTTTGCGAGGAGTCCGCGATACGCCAGTAGTTAAGGCTGCCACACGCCCGCTTGAGCGCACGCACGTTAAATGTTAAAACGTTTCTTTAGATGCCGAGACCGCGTAACTATTGTGCAGTGGATGGATGCCAAAGTAAAAAAACGAATGAAAAATTGTCATATTTCTCTTTATTATCAAAGATATTTTAAATCTTAAGTTTTTAGAATCATTTTTTCTCTTTCCTCTAAAAATGGTCAGAACGTTGGAAGGTACTATGTAAATATTCGTAAATAAAGGAGTTCAGCTATTAAAACAGTATTGTTTGTATAAGAAATAGCTACCTATCACACACAAAATATGCCTGTAAAACTGTGGCTTTAAAAACAACAGTCCTAAAATCAAGCCAAAAAGTAGTAGGTACCCACCGGAGAACAAAGATACAAATCTTTGCTGGCGAAGTATTTGAATACCTAGGTTATAGATAAAGTGTGGTGTTATGTCCTGTTCGTTATGTCAAAGAATATAACTACTACCATAGTACACCTATTACTATACTGCGTACCTACGGAGAGTAGGTAGGTCCTTACCTCCCTATACAAAGGTCGCTGCTTTTCTTAACCGACTTTAAAAAAGAGGAGGTTGTTAAAATAACTGTTTTTTTCACCACATTCGTTTTATTATAAAAATTATCGTAGAAGCAACCCTAGCGACTCATTCGATGCCGCGTCACAGATTACTTGCAAGTAAGTGAGGCGGGTACACTCTTTCGCTCTGTGAACTGCTGGTATTATTAATACAATTTTGTAGGCTATTATAGCGTAGGTATTTTCGCTTTTGTATTGAAGTGATGTATCTGTTAGTTTCTGTAATCTGTGGTAAAGCTCTGCTGGGGGTTGGTTTGGATGATCGTCATAATAATGTTATTGTGACTTGTTATGTAATACCCCGTTCGCCTCTTAACTACGCACTGAATCGACGTTTTGCATACGTGATATCATCGTGGGTATAGCATGTACCTCGCAATTCGTCTAAGCAAAGGTATACGTTATATTTTAAAGAATAAATCTTAAAAATATAACGTATAATATATAAATTTGTACATAGAAAGATAAACTTTCTATGTACAAATTTATATATTATTATGATTATGTAACCCATGGCTTAGCTTCAGTATCGGCCCTCAGTTATTTCCTCTAATTAACCGACTAAGCTGGGAGGCTGTTATGAATGCTGGGCTAGCCTAATCCATCTATCTATATATCAATGTCCCTGGCACTGCAGCGTCATGAATTCTAGTTGCTGACGATCGCCTTACTCTTATCAAGCTTAAAATAACTTCATTAGTATTCCACTACGGTTATATATCGCGTAATTACCTTTATTATTATCCCGACTTTGCTACCGGATTGCACCTGGTCGTGGTCCGAAGACTGATGTACCTCTAGTGATTATGTGTTGTGATGAACATTTTGAAATAACTTCACGCGTGTTTTTTTTTTATCTTACATTTTTTGCATGCTCATTAGTTTAAATTTTATATTTATTATCATGTACCTTGCAACATTTGTATGCCTAACTACGGCGAAACATAGCCGAACATATTTTAAATAATTTAAGACCACAATTCTGCCGTAATAACCTATGTTTCGTACAAATAAAGTTCTTGTATCTTGAAATCCAAGATTTCCAAACAGCTGCGGTTCTTTGTTTCTAAATATGTTTGCGCATGACATCATATCGTAATCCAGATTAGGCGAGATACGGTACATTCATTGATCGATGGTTTTATCTTGTCACCACGTTCGCTCTTATCCTCCTACGTATAAGGTTTACTTTTACACCACTTTATGAGTTTCATTTCCGGTACATTGTCATAGTGGAAAATATTTTGCAAAACACGAGTTTTGTTGATGAATTTAATCATGATAGAACTGCTTTTCGATAAGCCCTCGTAACCGTTTGATATTTGAACTGATACTGAAAGTTGATAGAAGTTCCGATTTTAAATCTATGGCCAATTTTTTACTTCAAGTCGTACAAGACTATGACAGTCCCATAGAAAAATCTTCACATTATTCATTTGCCGTGGCGTGCCGGCAGAAGAATGTTGCCTCGTGCCCGTGGATGCAGTAAGAATCTGCCAAGGGATATCTTCGGAAGATGGGCAGCAGCGTCTATCCGTGGATCAACATCCCATACTGCGCTCGCTAGTTCAGCGTGGTGAGTGTGGTAGCAACCCCTTATGATCACTAATTGGCTCTCCAAGTCTATGAGGGCTTTGTGCAGGAGCGGGTGTCCTACGGCTGTGATGATGATGATTCATTTATGCACACAATTTGGCAATAAAATACCCTTTTAGTTTGTAATTTTATACTGGTAAACCACACTAAGGTAGATAGCTTCAAGATAATGAAAAACCCTATCAAAAATGTTCGATTGCGGTAGGGTTGGAACCCACGTCGGTCAAATCGATCCTTGACCCTTCCTAAAATCGGAAGTGCTTTTACCAACTAAGCTTTTACGCGACTCGTAACGGATTAGTGGAAATTCTTGATAAGATCATATCAGTTGAGCACAGATTAAGCGCCATCTACTGTGTTCGAACCCCACCGCAATCGAACATTTTTGATAAGGTGTTAAATTTCCTTGAAAAACATCTTTATCATAAAGAATCTTCTATGTGGTAAAGCTTGACCGCTGCATCAGAAATGGGTGTAGCTACCATACTCTAAAATAAGCCCACACAAATCATAGGTCTGCTCAGAGGTTCAAAATTGTACATATAATATCCCTATTCGAATGTAACTTCAATATGAACCCATCTCAGGCGGACTAATACTGAGTGAGGTGGTTTACATCATATGAGAACCAACTCACTCAGTGGTACATGGTAGGTATACCTTCGTTAGCATGATTAAATTATTTTTGATTGATTGATTGAGCTATCTCTATGTCGTATATCTATGTAGGGGTAATAGTCAATGTTATGTTAATTATTATTTAATCAATGTTATATTATTGTTTTTTCATATATTTTTATTGATGATGTCGTGAAAGGCACAGTCGTGCACAAAACAAAAGTAGGTACATTCGATGCCGAGAGTCAGTCAAAGAGCGTAGTGGACAGTTGCGCACAAAGGTGATCTCGCCTTTTTGGAATTTTTGAATTTTGAATTTACAACCAGCCAGGATCATTCCCCAGATAGGAATCTGAAACCAAATCTGCAACTTGTGAGCACCTCGGGATAGAAATATAGGTTTATATACCTACTTTCTTACATATCAGCCGTATGACTGCTGTCCACGTCCACTGGTGGACATAGGCCTCCTGCATGGATCTCCAAGATCGTGAGGAGGTTGTTGCGGTACTCGCCACGCTTGGCAGGCGGGCTTGGCGAGCGCAGTACGGGGTGTTGATACACGGAAGGACGCTGCTGTCTATTTTCCATGACAGATTCTTACTGAATCTACGGGCAAGAGAGGATTCAACATGCCGGCATTCCACGGGTCGCTAAGATTCATATGTAAACATTTGCCACTAAACAGCACAGACAAATCAGTACAGTACATAGCGAGCACCATAGGGTTATTTACCATGATTGAAAGGTTTTGTGACTTGGTTGAGCATGGCGTGTTGGTTTGCGACTTGTGACGTCACCGGGCAATCATCGGCATTACCTTTGGTGGACCCTCCTTGCGGTCGACCTTCGCACCGAAATATTACGGCTATACTACACAGTTATGCAAGCTTCGTTTTCAAGGCCTCGGGGAAATTTGGAGACAGTATTATAAGAATTGAGGTCAGGGGTTGCTGCTGGGTATTCCAAGAAATTTGTTTCCTCGTCTTTGGATTTAATTAACGATCATTGTGGGTAGATTTTCAAAGGAATCTTTGCGTTGGGTTCTTTGTCAAACTTTACATGTTTTTGCTTACAGGCAGTTGAATTTCAAAACGGTTTCTTTAGAAAAAATATACTGTTCGTAGGCAAAGCTGCTCCCAGGGGCTCCCGTACAACAAACGTGATTTTGATTGATGAACTCAATTCAATAATATTTATTTTCAGGCAACAACAGAAAAGTACAAAGATCTTGAATAACTTTTCTACGGCCCACATAGATACATACCTTAAAACTAATATAACATACTTTTTGTATAGGCCTAGGGGTAAACTTCTATATTTCTGATATAGGTAAAGACCTATATCAGAAATACAGAAGGTTTCCCCTAGCCCTACCCCAATTTATGCGCACAACAAGACTTCTTGTTGTGCGCATAAATTGCATAAAAACTTATATATATTTGACGACAAAATATTTTGCCACAGATTCTATGACGAGTGCAAACGGAGGTACAACATCAAGTTATGGAAAACTTTCACAGACTGCTTTAACTGCTTACCCGTAGCTGCGATAGGTAAGTGTTATTTTTAAATTGCAACAAAATAAAATATGTATGACATTTTTCCTTTATCACAGTTTGTCTGCGTTGCGTTGGTTATTTTATTAGATTGATGGATTGTAAAAGTGTTTCATATAGATCATTTTCAAAATAGCCGTCGCGTCGCCAAAAGATGGCGAGTTATCTTTTTTCAAACCTTCGAAGCGCCTTTTTGCCTTTTTTATCGTAATCTTATTGTCTAAAAAATTTAAAAATATTTTTCTATTATTTTGCTGTGTCTGTGCTCATTGTCCATTATGCCAACTATTGTTCAATTTTAATGCTTGGGAATACCTATTCAACTGGATCTCACCGTCACCGCAAGTTTTTACTAAAAGCATAAAAACCACAATCTAGATTTAACGCTGTGCGCCGTGATGTACTGTCTCGATCGAAGCTATTAAACTGAAACTCGTCTAGTCTAGAATTTCTAGACACTAAACGTGGCCGACACGCCGCTGTAGGACGGTGAAAGCGACTTTCCGTGGCGACAGGAAACTATTAAACTTCCTACTAGATTTACTTAATCTTTGTCTGTTTAGTTTAAGATATCGTGGAACGTTTTAACGGAATAACTGCGCATATAGATATTTTAATGCTAGAGCAACTATACAATCATTCTTGAATTTTTCCATAAAATAACCGACCAATCCCATAGGAACCAAGTCAGTCTAAAAATAACTGACTTTCAAATAAAAATAATTTTTAAAATCGCTCGACAATTGACGGTGAAATCGTCAATTTATACAGTCGAAAATAGAACCTCCTTTTTCGAAGTTGGTTGAAAATTCTAATTGAGTACACTTAAATACTGCGCCCGAGAACACGATTTAGCCGACGTAGCTCACAAAGCAGGCAAGCAAGCGGGACCGGGCAGGACACGTGAGCCGTATGCCCCAACAACTAAATAAAACCACCACCGATCGGGCTCTCCCCAACAAAGGCGACCTCGTGATCCTTCTAAAAAAACCCCAAAAATGCTGACAAAATTGTGAAAAGCCGTGGGCAACAACTAGTTATAACTATAATGTAGCAATTACCGACCGTGTACCGTGGTAACAATAACCGCCTATCAATTTTCACGTTTACAAAATATATTTATAAGATTACCTAATCATCGGAATTTGATTAAAGATAAAATCGTATCCATTAAAAACTTATTCCATTGCGAGGCTCTGTTGGCGTAACTTTTTAATTTATAACATTCAACTTTGTCGTCTGCCTCTCGTTGATTTTAATTATTGTCGAATTAATTACCAAAGGTTTTTTTTAGAACTCATAGAAAATCTCTTTGAAAACTCATAAATAAAGAATTCGTTTCATTCTACTGTAAGAAGACTCTTTTAACTTTCGAAGACTTCATTCGGCTAACGTTGAAAAGTACCTAAGCATTATTATCGTCTATATTTTTTAATGCCATCTCACTAATATTTTAAAGCCGAAAGTTTGTATAGATGTATGGATGTTTGTTACAACTGCATGCAAAAACTACCCTACAGATTGAGCAGAAATTTTGCATAGGTAGGTATGTGGACCAGGATTAACACACAGGCTACTTTTTATTCGGGTACAACGCATACTTCCTTTTCTTCATGAAAAGAAAGTACTTTTCATTGTGTAAATAATTTAGAGTTATGCCTTTAACATGAGTTTCATTTCATCATAAGTATCGGAAGCAAAATTAATTTGATTCAAATGCTCTGCTAGCCACGTTAGCGACTGATTCGATTAGCCGCCCGGCGAAGCATACAATTTACCTGTGCACATTATCACGCCATCACTTTGAGTTAGCATTGAAACTAAATTCAAAACTACTGAGTACTGATCCCATATCTTCTACAAATGTACATGACCGATCCGATTTGTTGACAGATTATTGGTTTGGTTCGTGCGTGGTGTCGGAAAGTGATTACAAAGTAAGAAGGAAATCAAGCAAATGTTATAAATCAATCAGTGAAATGAAAGAAAAAAGTGGTTTGAATCTTATGAATTTAATAGCACTTGTTTCACGCACAAGGTTTTCAGCTTATTCCTAAATCCATGAATACTCACTCTCCAGGCTCCTTATTGGTGGTAGTACTATTATGTAGGTAGTGTTCATCAACGGTGCTTCTCAGTAATGAGCTGGGACATTCATATCTTGCAGCTGCCCTCAAGAGCGTTCCCAATTAGCGAGGTGACCTCTCGGAGCCCTCGGAAGTTGCGAACTTGACTGATAATGAGTGAGATTTATGTTTGCACTTCGGAAAGATAGGGTATCTTATCTGAACTGCAAATCTATCTGTGTACGTGATGGATGAGAGAAACGACGTCTTTAGTTTCCTCGTAGCTTTTCGATAATTTGTATGCCGCAGTGCATTTTCTTGGTTTATGCATCTCATAATAAGGCAAATCCCAAGGGACCGGAAAGAATAGCGCATAGCGGTGGCGGAACCTAACAGTGGATGCTAACGGCCTGAAATAATGAGGATGGATCTGATGGAAAACTTTTAAAGTAATGTGTGTGGGGAATATAATTTGCATCAGTCTACCTACACCCTCTTCTTCAATAAAAAACAGAATAATAAAATACAAGTTTATGAAAGCAAAGGTCAAAGATTATCTTCTCATTCCACACAATTTTTTTCCTTTTATCCTATTAGATAGATATATAAACAGTTTATTTGGAACTTCAATCACACATCTTCTCATTCCACACAATTTATTTCCTTTTATCCTATTAGATAGATAGATAAACAGTTTATTTGGAACTTCAATCACACATCTTCTCATTCCACACAATTTATTTCCTTTTATCCTATTAGATAGATAGATAAACAGTTTATTTGGAACTTCAATCACACACATACAGTACAGAGATATTCTCAAATGTTTTTTTCACGCGCCAATTCAGAAGACGGTTGTTGATAGCTGCTACTAAATGAATTCTTAATATTCCAGCGAACATTGCATCCATCCGATATTATATGAGCACAAGACATGCGTACAAGTATAAATAATCAGTTCACGGCAACCGCAAAGCGAAGGTCGGGCTATATTTGATGCCGACAGACTTAGAAGATCTGATACATGTTATTTAGTGCGTGTTGTGAGAGATACGTAGTTTCTGTACTTGAACTCTTCATGGCTTTTGAGAGCCAGTTTCAATATACATAAGATTGAGATCGATGCATTCAATAGTATTGTATATTATCGATAGCCGACTAAGCTGGGAGGATGGTATAGGTGCTGGGCAAGACTAATCCATCTAACAATGTCACAAGCACTGCAGCGTCCTGAACAACGATACATACCAGTGGCTGACGCTGTATAAATCATCTATAATAGATGTAAAGGCCTTGCTTTACTTACTACTAGAGATCTGGTGGACCTGTATTCGTAACCCGTTGCTTAGCCAACTTATGACGTATTGACCTGTTCTTTCATTTGAGGATACAGGTGCTGGGTAAAGTCCTGTACAGTATGGGTTAACAGGGTTTAAATGGACTGAGACGACTGGGAGAGATACGATTCTGATCACGACACACAATGTGAAGAGACCTTTATAGCATTGTGCAGAATAAATATTAACATAATATAAACAAGCAAGTTCTGTTCGTGCCTACAAATTCTGAGAAATCGTCTCGCTGAGCCGTCTCAGAGGCTGCTAAATCATCATGCGGAATCTCATTCTCGTAATTATGATTTATGACATCGCTTCGGCTGAGAATGCGATATCACATAATAGAAAACTAGACTCGAACGCACAGTACGAGCCCAAGAATATTCATTAGTTTTCTCGACACTTACGTGTTACAATAAACATCGTGAAACTGCCTCAATTTGTAACAGTACATTGATGGACATGTGCCTCTTTAATGAAGGCTTCAATGCATCGGTTATTAGTATTTAACAGGGCTTTATCGCCTTATTTACCTTTATTATTGCCCGGCGTTTCTAAGGGATCACCTATCGTGGGAAGTCCCTTTATAAATATGTATTTCTCGTGTCATTATTTTTAAAGACTACCGAAAACTTTTCTTTTGCCCAATACAAAACATTTTATGAAAGAAAACGCTTTATCGCACAACTAAAAAGTATGTGTTAGTGTATGACTATTTTAGACAGTGGTATGCCGAAATAAAACATGATTCGCCTTTTATGACGCCCAATCGTATTACTTGTCGGATACGAACTTCGAGATTACGACGATATTATAACTATTCAGTATTTTCATTTGATATTAGTGTGTGCGAGCTCCGGATTATGTTAAACAAGCATTGGTACGGGGGTACCAGAAAAGGGGGCGAAGGCCTCAAAAGGTCACCAAAGGTCAAAAATGGCATTTTTGGGTCTTTGACGTTTTCGGCCATTTGAAGTCTTTTATATTTTTATAACTGCAGAGTACCTAACTAGAAGTTAATGACTTACAGCGGTCGACGAACCCACTATCATTAAAACAATTGCTTGGTCTATTACTAGTAATGGCTACATCTATTTAAGTTTGCATGTAGAGGTATCGATTCTATGTTGATATGAAACGAAATGTCTTTCAAAGGAGCTGTTATGAGCTTCGCTCCATTTATGAAAAAGTTTGAAGTCATCCTCGTCCTCGATTGGCGTGAAATATACAATTTACGGATACCCTCATAGGAAATTGTGTAAAATGGGGACAAAACATGTCTCGCTCCAATTGGTTCCAATATGGCATCGTTTCCGCTTCCAAGGACGACGTCCCTTTGGTTAATTTGTGACGAAATTCCAGATACTGCCTGAAGTTATATTTGCTGGGCCCTAATACGGTTCGTTAGGCTTTCATAAAAGGTTTAGCCTAAACAAATAAAGTGGACGTAAATACCGATAAAAAAATTTGGACATTATTTGGGAGAGGGAATAATCAGACCGGAAGAAAGCTGCCACTGTGTAAGAGAGTTCACTAAATTGAGTTATCTGGATAAAGAGTAACATCTATCGCAAGCGATTAACTTTTCTATACAATCAAGCAAATAATGTTTTCTATTGCATGACCGAACAAACATTTTGATGCTCGCAACAAAAACCATATTCCAAGTACGAGAAATTGGCAATAGCAGAAATCCTTCTTATGCAACATCCAGTGAAAGCCTCTATTGCATAACATGCGTGAATACAATGCAGTTACATTAGTAAGTTAGTAGTTAGATGCTTTGCCGGGTACCTGACCCACCAGCTATCTTGCATCTCTACTTCTGTATCTTGCTCTTTCCCACGTATGATTGCACGCTGTCTTAATCAGTAAAGGAAATAAATGCCTAGAAGAGATCGCCATTGTATTTTATTTGTTTGTCTTTTATAGTGTTATTTCTCTCTTTCGTGTACGTACATTATACCTCGTGTGTTCATAAGTTTTGAGACGAACTTATTTAATTAATTTAAAAAGAAAGTAATTCATGCAACCTTTTTTAAACTTTTAAAATTTAAATTTCGAATGTTTTGAATCAGAAAAATATACATTTGAATATTTGTTTCATTCTCCGTGAAAATGGCGCCAACTAAAGATTTGCGTGCGACTGTAATTTCACTGTTTCAAGCAGGAAAAAAACCAATGCAAGTTTTTAGTGAAATCCAAAGTTTGGGATGTAGTCGGAACTTTGTGTATTATACCATAAAGAGGTACAAGGAGACCGGCTCTTTAGAAGACCGTGGAAGATGTGGCCGCCCGCGGTCTATAAGGACGCCCGCCAACATCAAAGTAATCAGAGAGCGAATTCGTCGCAACCCTTGCCGGACTCAAAAGAAATTAACTCTGCAGACCAACATTTCGCGAATATCGGTGAACAGGATACTTAAATATGATCTTAAACTAAAGGCCTACAGTCGAAGGAAAGTGCATTATTTAAACGAGCGTCTTCGTAAATTGCGACTGGAACGATGTCGGAACCTATTGAAGAGACAAGATCCAAAAAATATCCTGTTTACCGATGAAAAGATCTTCACGGTGGAAGAAAAGTTTAACCGGCAGAACAATAAGGTTTACGCCAGAAGTTCAAAGGACGTCCAGCCATCTGTACGCAATGTCCAGCGCACTCATCATCCAGCAAGTGTGATGGTTTGGTGGGGTGTTTCCTACGAGGGGGTCACTTCGCTTCATTTTTGCCAGCAAGGCGTCAAGGTGAGGGCACAAAATTATTAAACCGACATATTGGAAGCGGTGGTTAAACCATTAAATGATACGCTATTCGCTGGAAAATACTGGGTTTTCCAACAGGACTCTGCTCCCTCCCATAAAGCTAAGACTACCCAACGTTGGCTGGAGGCCAATTTGCCAGGCTTCATTCGGAGCGAAGATTGGCCCTCGTCAAGCCCTGACTTGAATCCTTTGGATTATTCTTTATGGACGGAATTGGAGCTGAGGGCATGCAGAAAGTCTCACCCAAACCTGGATTCTCTCAAGCGAGCCCTTATTAAAGAATCGAAACGGATTCCCATTGAAAAGATTCGTGCCGCCATAGATGAATGGCGCACGCGTTTGAAGGCCTGCATTGAATGCAAAGGCGGCCATTTTGAATGATTTATTTTTAAATACAGATCTAGATGTCAGTAGTTTTAATTTTAATATCCAATAAATGAATACTCAACTTAGCTCCAAAAATATTTTAGTTTTACTGTGTCTCAAGACTTATGAACACACGAGGTAGAGTGTAACAATCTATAAAATTGACTTTTTGAACTTGGTTTGATACTGCATCTGATGCAAGAGTAGTTGTGTTTCGGCATTATCAAGATTATGTGACTACTAATGAGTCTAAAGTTGACTTTTGAATTCCAGATATTTTATTCTTTGAGATACCGCTCTTGGGCTTGACTATTTATTACATTTTCATTTTCCTACGGAATGATAGTGAAGTGACTTCCTTAATTCACTGATCTTATGAAATGCTCGCCTTGATTGCTGCTTGTAAATAAATTACAGGCTGTAACCGTCCACTGTTGGATATAACGCTTTTTCAAAAGACGCTTGGTTTTTCATATAATTTGAACGCTTGACAGGTTGGTTAGAGATTGCAGTGTGGATATACAAAGCAGTCTCTTTTGAAGACTTAGACCAGATCTTAAATATTAGTTCGACGCCCATTGTTGGTGCTAATCTACTCTGCTGGACATCATCTCTTTAGGTATAAGATTAGTTATTTTATACGACTAAATGACGAGACAAGCCGAAGGCCCACGTGATGTTAAGCGGTAACCTCTACCTGTTACAACTGCAATACCGCGGTGATCACGTCCACTAAGCACGTGACCAACACTGCACTGCACTGCGCCCATCGCCCTGAGACACGAGTTGTAAACAGTTCATGTGCCCTTAATTTCACCGGTCCCCCTAACTTTTTTTTTTTTTTTTTTATTTATTTATTTCTATTAAATGTACATTTATCTTTAAATAATGTCTGCCAAACTGTGCAACAGTTTGTCGGCAGCAGCTCTCGTGAACATAACAACTTATAAAATGTACCTACCTACTTAGTTCGATTTATTTTATTTATTTATTTATTTTGTCTGATAATGGTGGCGATTCGGTTGTTACACTAACTAGCCAAAGCCAATCAGATTAGCGTAAAACGGACTAAAATGACATAAAGCTATTCGGTTAGTGCTGTTCTAAAATTAAAACGGAACAGCTAAACTCAATCTTACGCTGACAGCACTAAATTTAGAAACGTCATATCTCCAATTGTCATTAGATCCAGGAAAGTATAAAACAGAATCGACACCAGAAACTTATGCAATTTTTCTTACATACACTAATTAACCAAATATATATAATTTATATGTATACATAATAACTAACCTTTTCAGATACCATGCTTATTCTAAGTTTACAAATTACCTAAGGATGGCTATGTTTACCTACATATAGATATAGACTACAGGTATCAATATAGTTTAGTTTACAGTTAAGGACACAACAAGAGATAATGCTTACGTAAAGTAGTCTTTAATACATGTTTGCTTGTAATGCTGCTCAATAAGTTATATGGCAGGTCGTTAACAATGGTCGGTGTTAGATAACGCCTTTCACGTCTGCCATAATAATTTTGCACTTTCGGGACAATTAACTTAGGTTTCTTAGATCGACGGGTCGGGTACGTATACTCCCTTTTCCTTTTATGTTCATCATTTTTATACTGCTCGACCATTATTTCAATTTTAACTTTTGAATCTACAGGTAATATTTTACATATTTTAAATAGTTTTTCATAATTTTTTTCTAGGGATTTTTTTACGTTGTTATCTACTAATAATTTGAGTAATCTTATTTGTAATATTTTTATTTTGTCTAGGTATGAAGGAAAAGTGAGCCCGTACGCGCCCAGTCCGTAAGAAATAACTGCATCGACGAGTGCGTGATATAGTATGAACATGACCCCTCTCGAAATTACATATTTTAAGTTTATTAATTTACTATGTATTAATCGCAGTTTGTTACACACTGAATTAATGTGGCTATTCCAATTAAAGTGGGTCTCGACAGTTAATCCTAAATATTTATAACTATGTACCATATCCAGGTTTGCACAACTACAGTTAATTTTATTATTATGTAAGCAATCATATTATTTTCAAACAGGAACACACCAAGTTAGTATATCTAACTTGGTGTGTTCCTGTTAGACTATAAATCGTATGCAAACGAGGATAATTAATGTTATACAAATAAAAAATATGAATAGCGTCGTCCCAAGGAAACAAACAAGGAAGAGCGGCTTCCAAATGTTTGGACAAGCTCTTCCGACTGATTAGCGATCCGTGACTAGAAATTCAATTGTATTGTCTATACGGACCGTGAATACCTGATACGCAGTCACAAACTAGTTTTTAAGTAATAAATTATGCAATGTTTTTGCGTAAAAAAATGTATATTTTGATGCTGTTCATTTTTAGATAACGCATATCCGGTTCAAAGGACCCCAAACTAAATTTAGATAGTACAGTTCAGAGCCATGTTACGTCTCAAGTTGCTTTCTATTTTGTTGATGTTGATATTGACAAATTAGCGCTGATTGTATCAAGACCACTTTTAAAAGCTTGGGTATTAATTTAGCATTTGTGTAAGTACCATCAATTTATTAGTCAATGGCCCCTTCTATACTCTGTTCGCCGAAACAAGCTAATAGGGAAATCATAGACTGCAGGTTATTGGTCGCAGATAACGAACATAGGGCACGTGCACGCTGAGTTGCCAAAAGTCAGTCTTATCGGTCTCTTGTGCGGTGCGGACGTGTCGTTCGGTGCTCGTTACATGTCGCACCCCTAGAATAAAACTCCGGTAACTCAAAAAGTAGGCATTTTGACTTAGTGGCGTTTTCAATTTCTTCATTAGAATACCTACACGGGAAAATAACTCGCGTAACGATACCTTGAACGGTTGTCAAAAGATGGCGCCAAACGTTCCTTTACTTGAATGAACGTGACACGGACAGCGCAAATACTAAGCCGCCATTTTGAGTTGTCTCGCGGTGGTCGTAGGTGGAGGACGTTTGCAAAGTGGGTGATTTTGAGTTGCTGGAGTTTACGTGACATTTTTTGGGTAAGTTGCATTTTGTATTTCGAGTTGATTGAGTTTTACTGAATTTTCCTTGATAACAATAGTTCTTTATTTTGACTTGCGAGAGTTTTGATGATTTACGATCGTCATTTTTTTTTGTCATTTCGAATTAGTCAGATTTACGTGAAAGTAAATGATAATTTCGATATACGGTACTTTTGTTGAATGAAAATTTAATCTTATTATTATTGTTCGTTTAGTGAAATAGATACTTTTAGCACAAAATAAAGGTTCTGTAAGGCATGTTTTATTAGATATTTTAAACAGTTTAAAGTTTTAAAAAGCAGTAGATGTGATTTTTGGATTTTTTGAGTTGGTGGACTTTACTTGATTTTTTATTGAATATAAATCTTTATTTATTTTTAGGACGATGAAAAGACGAGGAAACTCATGTTAGAGATGATACAAAAAAAGAAAAGCGAAGCAGAAAGCGCAGATCAGCCTACTATAGAAATGCTCAATAAAGAAAAGGAGCCTGAGTTACCACCTGAAGGGAGGTTAGTCTCATCTTGTCTTATTCTCACTTTTTCCACTAGCGGTCAAAAAATTGAAGTGTTTAGAATCAAAATATTGTCGTGTCCAAGAACTTAGTTTCTAAGTATAACTAATTAATATAATTTCAATTTCAGTCCTGATCAGCCAGCAGCATTGGATGCTTCAAGAATCGTTCTTGGCCCTGGTATGGAAATGCAGAATGAGACATTAGAGATTATTAAAAAAAGGAAAAGCGAAGCAGAAAACGCTGACCAGCCTGCTATAGAAATGCTTAATAAAGAAAAGTCAATGTAGCCAAATCCCTCAAAAACGCAGGAAAGGCGTACAAGTCGCGGAGTAAACTAAAAAAAGAAATTCCTGCTCGCAAAATGGGACCACCATGTGGAGAAAAGTGTCGTTTAAAATGTAGCACCAAGTTTAACGCACTAAGTCGTCAAAAAATATTTGATTCATTTTGGGGACTCGGGGATCTTCAGCGACAGAGAGAGTACATTGTTCGACACACACACGAAATAAAACCTAAGTACCGGTATACAAGCACAGAAAACTTCCGGGCTCTAAATTCAGCTTACTATTTTGAAGATAATAACTCGCGCATCCGTGTCTGTAAGAACTTTTTTAAGACCACGCTGGACTTAGGGGATCAATTTATTAAAACAGCAATGACCAAAAAGACTGAGGCTGGATTTATAGAGGAAGAGAAAAGAGGAAAACCCCTAAATCATCCTAAGCTAGACCCTGCAGTTACAGAAAGCGTGGTTCAATTCATCAACTCTATTCCGCGGGTTGAATCGCACTATCTCCGAGCTCAAACTACTCGAGAGTACATTACAAGCGAAAGATCACTAGCAGATATTTACCGAGATTACAAAGACTCACGCCACGCTCAAGAGTTGCCATTTGCTTCTGAATCAACATTTCAACGTATATTTAACACTCAGTTCAACATAGGCTTCTTTTGCCCAAAAAAAGACTTGTGCGATTTATGTGAAAGCTATAAAAATGCAGATGAAGAAAACAAATTGAAATTACAACAAGCCTTTGTACATCATCTACTTGAAAAGGACCTAGCACGGCAGGAGAAAGAAAAAGACAAGAAGGAATCAGATGCCATAGTAGTTGTTTACGATCTCCAGGCAGTAATGCCAATTCCTAAAGGGCAAGTGTCTTTGTTCTTTATAAGTCCAGAATAAATTGCTTCAATTTTACAATAAGTGATTTACACGCAAATAATGTGGACTGTTTTTTTTGGGATGAGACTGAAGGAAAGCGTGGTGCAGTGGTAGAAATCGGAAGCTGTGTTTTAGCTTTCGTAGAAATGCAGCTTAGTAAACATCCCACTGGAGACATAGATCTGATATTTTATTCAGACAACTGTTGCGGGCAGCAAAAAAACAAGTATTTATTATCTGCTTATGCCTACGCTGTGTCCAATATGAGAGTGAAGTCTATCACCCATAAGTTTTTAATAAGAGGTCATTCTCAAAACGAAGGAGACAATGTTCACAGCGTCATAGAAAAACAAGTGAAAAGACACATTAAGTCGGGACCTATTTACATACCACAGCAGTATATAACATTAATTCGAACTGCCAAAAAATCTGGACCTCCATACAAAGTGCACGAAATGACACATGACCGCTTTTATGACTTGAAAGTGTTGCAAGAAGCTTGGGGCACAAATTTTAATATGGATGAAGACAACAACCAAGTTAAGTGGCATGACATAAAAATCCTGAAAGTTGAAAAGGAAAGTCCAATGGTCTTTTTCTATAAAACATCCTTTGCACAGACTGAATTTAAAAAGTGTTGGGTAAACAAGAGAAAGACTAGACGAACTGTAGAATCTACACCTGATATCGCAATGAATTTGAGCAATGCGTACACAGAAAAAATTCCTTTATCAGCAGCAAAAATGAAGGACATCAAGGAACTTGTCGACAAAAATGTGATTCCAAGACAGTACTATGACTGTTTCTATAAAAATGTAATCTAAGTAGGTTTAGATTCTTTTATGTATAGAATTTGAATTCTTAATCTAGACTGATTAAGAATTCAGTGCCTATATTAAACTAATTTTAATAGAGGCTACCAAAATGTTATACTGTGATTTGCAACTTTGACTGTTACTATTAAGCTAAGTACATAAGTAGAATTAACATTAAAAATGAATATGGAGACTGCCCTAAACTATAAGAATAACATTTTAGATTTTTTAGAATTTTTTTTTTGCAAAGGCATAAAAAATAATTGTTTTTATAGTTAATTGAGATTTTAAAAGTAAATAAACGTTGACTTTGTATTTAAATACACAATAATTGTTTTTTAACACCATAACTACCATCCCCAGGTTTAGAGTTATGCTAAGAACTCGTGAAAAAGTTCTGTAATTTTTGAAGTGAAAAGTAACGTAATTCAAATTTTTTCAGGTAAACCAAAGTAACTCAAAATAGTGCGCAAAAAATTGATTTATTCTCCCTACAAAACTAGGGTAACTAAAAAAAACTGATTTTTACAGCTTCGTTACAGACAATACACAAATGAATTAATTAAACATGCTTTAAAAAAAATTACCCTTCAGGAACAATAATTAGTTTTTTTTTATCTTATCTAGTAACGCAGATATCAGTTTTTTGTCTTTTCTGAAAAATGAGGTTTTTTGAGTTAACGGAGTTTTAATCTAGGGGTGCGATGTGTTCTCAGTATACAGTAATGTATAAAGCATGTAGTTGATGTAGTAGAGCCTGGTATAGATGTTATGGATAGGAACGTAGAAAATATGGCAGAACGTTTTATTATAAACTTGGAGTATTCGAAGAATTAGTATAAGAACATTTCTGATGTTTTATTTTTTGTACACTACCCAAATTAAACAAAATATATATTTTTAGGTTCTCAGTATCAGAATAAGTAGGTCAATTATCAATAACCCACTTTTCCACAAAACCCCGGGCGAAAAGCTAGTGAATAATGTAAGTAATAGTTTGAAGTGAGCAATCTAAACATAGCTTTACATTTTAAAATAATGGTCACTCCCACTGACCAATCTGTCTCTCACGCTAGTAGTCCCGTCCTTTTCACTTTCGTACAATTGTGCAAGAGAGCGCGCGCTATATTAGCTTGTCTCCGTGAACAGACTATAAATTTGAATCGTCAATCTAAGAAGTAATTAATTACAACAATGACTATAAATTGTAGTGCTAATTCTGATAAATTCACTTTGAAGCTTATTTCAGATTTCGACGTCAAAAATAATGGATTTAATTTATCTTTTGTTGAGCTCAGAATTCTGAAATTCCGAAAACGTCGCGTAGATGAACCTTCGACGCACGTATAACGACACAACATATAGCTATGTATATTATTAGTTTTGAAAATACAGGATTAAATCGCGTACCTTTTTTATTGTTTAAAAACGAATAACATGTTTAAAATCGCGAAAATTTATTTAACAAGTTATATAGCTAGATATCTAGTTACCAATGTAAGCTCTGTAATAAAAAAATATTCTCAAATAACTTCAATACAAACGAGTGCACAATTTCTGTATAAAGGAATTTGTTTTAATGTTGTACAAGTATCCATCAGGTATGCATAATTCCATGGCATTTTTGTACGATGAGTTGATGGATGACACATCAGTCGACTCGTTCTCGTTCGATAGTAACCACAACACACGTGCCCTTGAAAACCGCACTTTTATTACTTGAAACATTACATCTGGCCGTAAAACCTGACCCTGAAATTATCATTACCACTCCCTGTGTCAATCTCACTGATGCCGTTCATGTTGCCATTATCTTGATTAGATACCTAATGAGCTTACGTATATTACATGTTATATTGAACAATATCTCATCGCGTTGAAATTTTACTGGAGAACACAAGCGAAATGAACTTTGCCCTTTCCACAAAAATGTGGAAAGGGCAAATTTGAACAGCGGCGTCACTAATGAAAGAATATTCAGACCTTCTCGTGAAATGGATGCCAAATTTTAAAAGTATTTATCACGGCTTTTACTTTAGAGGCCATAATATCTGATAACTTGATATCCGTCTTGCTGCGTAATGTCCAACAAATCCTTTTATTCCTTTTATAATATTTTAAAAAATAAACCGAAAGCTAAGTCAAGGATTTTATTAAGAAATTCCTGACTAAAATCCTTACCTTTTTGCTGAATATAGGTACCCAAACCGCTATATGGACGCGATTTGAGTATTTCCCCTGATTTATCATGAATTCCATCAGAACTGGGTGTAAAAATAAGCAATCATTATAATGTAAAGTCTAAACAAAAAACCGATTTGATTAAATTGAGGGCATGAATATATGCCTTGAGGGGCTCTATATGCCTTGAGGGGCTCCAGTGTCTACTATTACAATTATTTAATTCTTCATGGATCCCATCATCAGAATCGAATTTGAGAAAAATGAGACCACCTCTGAAACATGACCTAGTGGTTGCTCTTCTAGGGATTCTAGTTGGGACAGCTATAGCAAGCCAATATTGTTACTAATAGATGTGCAGTCTATTTTATTGTCTATTATTTTATGAAGGAATGAGAGTTCTATTACGCGACGACGACAGTATAAAGAGTCCATCTTGAAGTGATCCTATCTTAAGGGACGTCTTGTGAATGATCGTTGAACACTTTCAATTCTTTGGGAGTGGACACTATATAGAGGGTTCCAAATAATGCTAGCGTATTCTAATATACTCCTGTCGAGAGAATTGTACAAGAGGATTTTAGTCTTTGGCTTTTTAAAATCTTTAGTGTTACGTTTTATGAAACCCATCATATGTGCAGATTTTTTAACTATGTTATCATAATGCCCGGTAAATTTTAAGTGACTGTTACTACTTAATCTTTAATTTCGTTAACCTGTTTAATAACTTGATTTTTAATGTGATATTGGGATTGAAATGGGGATCTTTTCGTAGAAAAGGTAATGTGGAAGCACTTTGCAGGATTTAAACTCGTACCATTACTGTTACACCAATTCAATATTGAATCTATGTCATCTTGTACTAATTTTATTTTTTATTTTTGTTCTTAATTGGCGGAGTAATCGCGAAACAAACATACAAAAAAAACATACAGTCGAATTGAGAACCTCCCCCTCTTTTGAAGTCTGTGTTAAAAATAATTTTTTAAACTTTCGCGATCACTACACATTATTATAACATACATATAACCGGGTATTTATTGCGTAAATTACCTTTTATTACGTAAATTACCTATCTGTTAAATATGTCTACACGTTCGAAGCAATTTTCAAATATTTGATGCGATTTAACTTAGACAGCGGTTTTAAACTTTGCCCTATCACGTTGCATGCGGAACATGTTCTTGTCCGGGGCGCCTACTTTAGAAAACGATTACGATATTATCGTCAGAATGGCAATCTTTACGTAACGGCCATAAGAGTTCGTTTGGCTTTATTGGGGCCCTGACACGTGTCATACGTTTTATGACGACGACACCCTTGATCTTGTCCAATGTCTGTCGGAAACTAGATACGCGCTTTCAATACCGGTATTTTGCGGTTCCTTGATTATAACCGGCATCGTTTATACACTATCAATTCTGACTATCAACCTAATGGTACCGCTGACATGCTTACGATTTACCGACAACAATACTGTTCGAGCTATAACGTCGTATCAAAGTACCCTTAACTCGGTTCTTGCTTGTTTCAGGAACATAGTGGATTTACATAGTGTGGGTCGTTTTGAGGTTAGGCTAACAGGGATTGTTATGTACGGAAATGTTCAACTTGGTCTGCTTGTTGTTTTTCTTTGCTCTTTAAGTAAACAGAGACGATAGCGCCTCGCGATCCGAAGTTTATTGTTCCCCATTTAGATTCTCATAACATTGTGTTTAAATTAAGACCCAATTCGGAGACGGCTGAAATAATAAGGTCACGTTACTCTTTTATGGTTGATTTGAATTATTTTTTGTACGCGAATACCTGGTAAAATTCTTGACCAAGGTTGTTTCGCAATATTTGTACATTCATTATGTATAACCTAAATTGTGCGGTTTAGTCATTGTCTAATTATTTACGCTATTATAGCAAGTATGCGTGTATTTATTTCGCACGGAATGATTCTGGGACACGTTACAGGTGTGGGATAGATGTCCTCATTTATATTACCGTCATACTGTTTGTTTAGGCCAAGTGCCTAGTTAAGTAGATGACACAGTAACCTATGTTTTTCCTTGTCTTTCCTAGTAAGTTTTTAAACATACCTGTCTCTGTCCTACACACCTTACCCCCCCTTCTCCCCTCACCTCACCGTGAAGGAATGGTAGTAGTGTCACCTTGACCTACATTCAGTGCTAATCAGACATTCAAACGCGCGCGCGCATCGCTTCTTATTAATCATAAACTGTCAAACCTGCAAATTATTGTGAATTGTTCCCTAAGAATCCTCGGGAGACTGAGTGCTAACCTCCGACTTAAGTGCAGTGTAGAAGAAACCTCAAATCTGGAAGTCTATGTGAGCTGGCCGGCAGGGGTGAGTTTCCTTTCATCTCCCTCCAATAATCCCGGGTTACTGTGTCAATATTTCGGGGAAATAATTAATCTCAGCTATCACGAAAATCTTAAAGAACCCAGCGCCTAATCATTTGGTCCTATCGATCGCGAATCTTCGAAGATTAGTTGTGATTTATTTTCTTTGCAAAAGCACAGGCCGCCATTTTTAGTAAAACATGCCTATGCCTACAAGGACTGAACGCTCTTTGGAAAGGTTGCAAAATAAATTGACAGCTTTATTTGATCGAATAAAAATAATTTACGACTCAATTTCCAAAATAGGCGATGATCCAGTCAAAATAGATGACTTCCTAGCAGACAGTTTCACAATCGATACGCTTAGAACGGATTTCATGTCCGCCATTGAGGAAAGAAATCTGCTTCAAACTACTTGGGAGGAAAGTCCAGTACCTAAGTATAATTCACTTATAGCATTCGAACAGCTTTACACCAAAATTAAATACAAATCACATAGATTGACGTCGCAAATGGCTGAAAATACTAGCCGCGACGGACAAAATTCTCTAGTTAAATGCGAAACGCCTTCATCAATAAAGCTACCGCGATTAGAGCTATGTTCATTTGATGGTGACAATGAGTCTTGGCCCATTTTCTATGAGACTTTCAAGTCAGCTGTTCATAATCATCCCAATCTTACCGACGGCGAAAGAGTTCAATACTTAGTTGGTAGGTTAAAGGGTAAAGCCTTAAACATTTGCAAAGGTATTTTACCCACGGCCGAAAATTACCCGGTCATATGGGACGCGCTAGTGAATAAATACAACGACAAACGAGTACTGGCCGCTGCGTATTTGGAGAAGTTGATGAACTTGCCTACCGTCAATGATGATGTTCCCACTCAATTAGAGGATTTTATCGATGAGTTCTCCTCGTTGCATTCAGCTTTAAAACAATTAAAATTAGAGAACTTAGAAGATTTCGTGTTCGTGCATATTGCGTGCAAAAAGGTCGGACTTGACACTGTAAAATCATATGAACGTAAAATTAGTGAAACAAATAATAAAACGAGTTGTTCCGAGTTCATTAATTTCGTGCGTAGTCAGTCACACATTTTGCAACGCGCACATAATAACGCTTCTTCAAATACGAAAGTGGGCAGCATTCAGACGCGTAAAAATAATAATACGTCGTCGTCGGTAGAACGAGGAGCGCGCGCGTCAAAGAACAATTGTAAAACGTTTATAAGCTTGCAGGAAAATACATGTTTGTGTTGTGGGAAGAGTAGTCATTCTCAATTGCCCCAGTGTACAAAATTCCTGTCAATGACTCCTAATAATCGATTTAGATTAGTAAAATTAAATAAATTGTGCGTTAATTGCCTAGATAACACCCACGCGGTTGCAGATTGCAACGACTCAAAACGTTGCAGCGAATGTAGTCGTAGTCACAACAGCTTGCTTCATTTCCCCAACAGAGTGGAATCGGTAAATAAAGTCGAGAATGCCGCCTCGAAATCGGCCGTAGTAACAGAGAGCGCGCCCCGCGCGTCTGAGTACAGCCCTGCCGCTAGCGCCGGCGCAGTGTCGCTGTGCGCCGTGGGCGATTGCGTCGCGAGCGAGCTAAGTACGGGTTCGATTCCCGCGTTCTCCATTCTTCTCGGCACCGCTCAATGCAATGCGGTAGACGCCGACGGAAATGTAGTCGTATTGCGAGCGCTGGTAGATAGTGCGTCTCAAAAGGATTTAATAACTACGGAATGTTGTAAACGATTAAAGTTAAAGTTATATGAGTCACAAAATAAATTCGTGTCAGGTGTAGGTGACGTCACTAATCCAATTGAAGGAGTTACATGCTTAACAATACGGTCTCGCTTCGATGATTCGGTCAGGTTCAATATTCAACCGGTGGTCGTAAATCGTATCACTGGCGAATTACCTACCGCGAAGATAGATATTTCCCGCTTGAATTATTTAAATAATATTCATTTAGCGGACAGTAATTATTACTCCCCCGCGGATATTGACCTCATATTGGGGACGGACTTATTCGCGAGAATTATAGGTCCGAATTCAGTATCTCGTGCTGCCGGTGAACCCGTCGCGATTGAAACCTCATTAGGTTACATAATAATCGGTAAGGCCCCGGTCATTAACCCCACTTGCAATATAGTTCGTTCGTATTGCAGTATTGTGGAAGAATCTCTCGAAAATCGCATGAATCGGTTTTTTGAGTTGGAAGAGGTACCTAATGTGCCCAATTGCCTATCTAAAGACGAACAAACTTGCGAAAAGTACTATTGCGATACCACTCGTCGGGAATCGAACGGGTGCTATGTCGTGTCGCTTCCGTTTAAACACCATCCCTCCGAGTTGGGCAATTCCATGCATACGGCCGAGCGTAGGTATTTATCGTCGGAGCGCAAATTGTTATATAATCCCGCTATTAAAGAGGATTATGACAGCGTTTCCAAAGATTACCTACAGCGGAATTACATGCATTCGGTAGGTTCGGTGGAGGAAATAGGTACGACCAACGATCAATACGTGATACCGTATCACGTCGTGGTTCGTCCAGACAAAAATACGACAAAATTTCGCATAGTATTAAATGCGAGTAGTAAAACTTCGACCGGTAAATCCCTGAATGATTTATTGAATACCGGTACAAACTTACAAAATGATCTATTTCGTATAATATTAAAATTTCGATTGCTACCTGAAGCTATACGTGCCGATATTCGACACATGTACTTGAGAGTACTCATGGGCGGGAAAAATACAAAATACCTACGACTGTTGTATAGGTTCGATGATAATGACCCAATTACAGTTTTCGAAATGTCCCGAGTAGCTTTCGGTCTGTGTTGCAGTGCTTACCTAGCTATATGTAATGGTCGTCAACTTGCACGATCGATGCGTCTAGTGGTGGACGCCTATTCTGATCGTTGTAAAATATCCAATATTTATGCTTTCGCTGACAGTGTAGTAGCACTCGCGTGGATTCATTCCTGCTCCACTCGATGGCAGACTTTCGTCACTAATAGGATATCTAAAATTCATAATGAATTAGACCCTCGACATTTCCATCATATTAGTGGAAAGGATAATCCCGCGGATTGCCTCTCCAGTGGGCTCACTCCCGCTCAGTTAATTCAGCATCCTCTAAGGTTAAAGCTAATATTAAAAAATGCTGAAGCGGGTAATAAATTACCTCCCGCACTTATAAAACTCAATGCCTTTTTAAAAGACGGTCTGTTTAGAGTAGGTGGTTGGTTGGTTGGCTCGGACTTGGATTACGATAGTTGCCATCCATTATCAATACCTCGTAAAGATCACATTTTCAATTTAATAATTGATCATTACCACCAAAAATACTTACATAACAGCCCGCAATTATTAATGTCTTTGCTGAGACAACGGTTATGTATATTAGCCACTCGGAATATAGTACGAAAACGCGTACAGTTGTGCAAAATACGTTTCAAAGTCAATCCTCGAAACACGGCTCCGTTTATGGGCGAATTACCGGCGTGCAGGGTCCAAGAAGCAAAAGCGTTCTGTCATACTGGCATGGATTACGCTGGCCCTCTGCAGATAGTGCCTTACCGTCTTCGTGGAGTGCACAGCATTAAAGCGTACCTATGTTTATTCGTGTGTCTCGTCACTAAGGCCGTTCATCTTGAATTAGCAACTGACTTAAGTACCGACGCGTTTCTAAATGCGCTGAAAAGTTTTATATCGCGACGTGGTTCCGTAGCGGTTCTTTATTCGGACAATGGTACTAATTTTATCGGCGCTAAATCGTATCTCGATGAAGTATATAGTTTAATGGAATCCGAAGAATATAAAGATAAATTCGCTAACGTAACGCGCGACAATAAAATTGAAATGAAATCTCTTCCTTCTGAAGATTTAATTAATGTCAATGCCACTCTTCTCCAACGCAAACGTGTAGTTGATCACTTGGTGCAATCGTTTTGGAAAAGGTGGAAGGTAGAATACCTGAATACTTTGCAAGTTCGTAGTAAATGGCTGACTCACACGGAACCCATTTTGGAAGGAACTGTTGTCTTGTTAAAATCAGACAACAGCGCTTGTTTAGACTGGCCTTTAGGAGTCGTAGTACGTACTTATCCCGGAAAGGATAACATTGTGCGTGCGGTCGACGTGCGTACCAAGTCTGGCGTGTATAAGCGTCCATTGGTGAAGGTGTTTCCATTGCCTTGTCAATAAATTAAATACTTAATTTAAAATAAACTATACAGTCCACAACAATTTCGAATACTTACACAAAATAACTAAAATTAAGTTCAATACATACTGTTTAGGATTAAATATCTTTAAATATAGTTAAATTATTTAGATACTTTGTTTAGCTAGGTGATTAGTTAAATTATAGGTAATAATAATTACACTAAGATAAATTCTTTAGTGTTTTGAAGGATTTCATCCTGTCAAACCCGGGGGGATGTTTAGGCCAAGTGCCTAGTTAAGTAGATGACACAGTAACCTATGTTTTTCCTTGTCTTTCCTAGTAAGTTTTTAAACATACCTGTCTCTGTCCTACACACCTTACCCCCCCTTCTCCCCTCACCTCACCGTGAAGGAATGGTAGTAGTGTCACCTTGACCTACATTCAGTGCTAATCAGACATTCAAACGCGCGCGCGCATCGCTTCTTATTAATCATAAACTGTCAAACCTGCAAATTATTGTGAATTGTTCCCTAAGAATCCTCGGGAGACTGAGTGCTAACCTCCGACTTAAGTGCAGTGTAGAAGAAACCTCAAATCTGGAAGTCTATGTGAGCTGGCCGGCAGGGGTGAGTTTCCTTTCATCTCCCTCCAATAATCCCGGGTTACTGTGTCAATATTTCGGGGAAATAATTAATCTCAGCTATCACGAAAATCTTAAAGAACCCAGCGCCTAATCACTGTTATAACATACAATAGATGCATTAGTGGAAGTCGGTCTCCTCGTCAAATTGCAAGATACCAGCTCAGTTGCTCTCGGCAGACAGTTTAGATTTTTCTGCAGTTTGACAGGGCAAGAATAACTATTTTAAACTTACGCGATCACGACACATTATTAACACATATTTAACCGGGTATTTATCGCGTTATTTACCTTTATAAATATAAAAAAGGTCAATAACGCGATAAATACCCGGTTAAATATGTGTTAATAAAGAATAATACTAACAAAGCTGGACATTTCACACAGCACCCTCTAGCCCTAAAGTAAGCAGAGCTTGTATTCAAAGCAGTGTATCAGTCGGCTATTAGACCGACTGACTAGGCGACGGAGGCAGTCAGTGCAAGATTTTCCTTGCTTATCTCGCACGCGCGCTGTTTTTATTTCTTCTACTTTCAATCGCGATCTAATCGAAAGCGAAAATCGATCTAATAGTCTAATCTATTCAGCTATTAGACTATTAGATCGATTTTCGCTTGCTAATCCGTGTGCTAATCTAGTTAGAACTCTATTAGGATACGGGTCAATCGGAGTGACTCTTGATTGTTTTTTTATAATCAACGTCAAGTGTAACGCAGTAATCGTCAGATTTGGCCCGCAGCCAGGCTGTGGAAGGTGTGTCTCCCGTTTTATTTTCACAGTTTAGGCACCAGGTGTTACATCAGGTCTTTCTACTTGTTATTATGGCATGTATCAGTGGCATGTTTTGTAAGGTGTCAGCGTTACGAACAATTCATGTAGTCGTCTTATGTGCGAAGAGGTAAATCGTTATCTCCAAATTCGTTTAAACATACTCCACAGATACCATAATAAATGAATGTTAAAAACATGAGAAAAAAAAGTTTGTTACGCGATTACTCCGCCAATTATGAATGGTATTTGATGATTTTTTTATAAGGTCGCTCATGTTTCAAAGATGGTCTGGCGATTCTGATGATGGGATCCATGAGCAATTAAATAATTGTAATAGTAGACACTAGACACTGGAGTCCCTCAAGGCATAGCTTAAATTTAACCTGGGGCTTGGTTTTTTGTTTTACTTTATAATGTTCGCTTGTTGTTTTTTGCATCCAGTTCTGATGATGGGATCGAGGGAAGGACTCAAATATAACAGGGGTACATATTAGGGTTTGGGTGTTTTCAGCAACAACTCAAGGATTTTATCACTTGAAGTCGAGTTTGAATAATCTTGGTTTATTATTATTATTACTAGCCATTTTCGTCCCACTGCAGGGCAAAGGCCTCCCTATCCCCCTTCCATTTATCCCGATCCTGTGCTATGGAGGACCAACCTTGTAAAAACAAGTCAAGTTCGTCGCGCCATCTCAGTCTGGTTTATAATAATTAAATTAATAAATTGGAATAATTGCATCAAAAGTTTTCAAGTTCGATGTATATATTTAACATGTATAATCATTTTGAATCCAGTTTTAATTGTGGTATAATTCCAACTCGAAAATGTTTGTTACTCTTATCGTCGGGGCTACTGTGCCTAATGCAATTCCACCAATGCAATACCGCAATGTATTGATTGACACCGGCTATTCTCGATCCGTTCCATTTACATCGGTAAAATGGCGGCTGCCCACCGGTTAAATATAAAACGGAACATTCCAATGCTGCAACTCCATCGCGAGAACCACCGTGAAGCCTGTCAGTCAGCAAACGAGAACGCAAGCTTTTTAGATGAATCATGTTTCCGATTTTTTGGCCATTGAACTGCCTATACATATTACGTAAAATCTATGAATATGCAGAATCGACAACCTCTGTGGCTCAGCTGGCCTATAGCTGTCTGAGACGGGTGTTGCGGTCGAACCCCGCCGAGGGACAAATGTTTGCTTTTCTGCAGATATTTAATAATAATATATTTTTTATTCAAATTTATCTCGTGTTTCGGTTTTCTGTATGTATTAACAAAAAAAATATTTTATTCTATTAGACATCTGTTTTCCATAGTACTACTACGTTCTACTACTACTCTACTACTACGTTCGTTTAGTTTGGGACTAGATGGTGATGTGTCCAATTTATTTAATTATTAAGTGTAGTGGCCAGCATGATTTTGATATCAAATATAGCTTGATTAAACAGAAACATCTTATTTACCTACAGGATAAGACGGGTAAATGTTATTAATTCAGTCTATATTGTTCCACCTTGTAAGATGAAAAAATATATCGGAGAAATTCTGCGGATTTTCATCTAGTCCTTTTTGTATTGATTTAACGAAGCGACGAGACTCATCTCGTCCCTTTCTTAATTTAGTCATAACCTAGTGGCTAGTGTGCGGAGTACTCTAAAGGACCGGGTCACCTTAAAAAACCTTCAGGGGTGACCTAACACGATCCAAAATGTCATATTAGGCAGAATTAACTGCTCTAACCCAGAACATTATAACCTCAGGTTCCAATTATGATCCTAAAGTAATATTTTCTGCCTTTGGAGCTCCGTAATAACATTTTCGAGGGTCGTTTTAGGTTTAATGGGTACTTTTATGCCGTCAGCTATTGCCAGTTGATCTTTAGATGTGGCATTGTGAACTACTAAAGCTTTATGAGAAAATACGGCCTTTGTTTTGTCAAACAATGCCAATAGCCACGTGTCTCCGCCGGGAAAGCGGAACATAAACCGAGATTACTATAATTCCGCTGTTCTTTGAAGTCTGCTACGACCTAGATGAAGATGCCTACTGTAAACTTGGCTCTATACATTTATACACATAGATAATGACGGTGACTAGGACACAATAAGTTATTTAGGCTTGCCTAGCTATCTATCTTTTCAGCCGAGCTAAATACAGGTTGTATTGTAATAACTAGTATAGACCCGAAAGGGGTGGTTTCAGCCCAAGAAAACAAGTAGTTTTGGAAGGAAAAAATCGGGACTTTGTTACTACATTTGTATAACTAAGTACACACATTTTAATACACTGTATAAAAAATCTCCTCAAAAGAGCTTTTGTTGGCTTGTATTCGACCTGTAAATAACAGCGAACTAAAGTAATGCGATATAAACTTGAAGGTGAGATGTTACGTCTAGTCTAGACAGACTCATTTCGGAGGATCCAGATGTCGAAATCAAACAGCAATGTAGTACTGCGAATGCCAGTTAATTACATTATATCCGGGCGAATCTGGCACCTTTGCGTAGACGCAAGTTAGCCACACTGAAATTGGCTTCCATGAAAATTTAAACTAGTTGGTATTAATTGACGACCTCTGTGGCGCAACGGGTAATGGTCCGCCTGTGATGCAAGAGGTTGCGGGTTCGATTCCTGCCTCGGAACAAATGTCTATACGATCTGCAGATATTTATTCAGGGTGTTCTGGATGTTTTTCTATATATAATAAAACATTTGTATGTGTATGTAGTATAATGTATTAAGTATATCAGTCATCTAGTACCCATAACACAAGCTCTGCTTAGCTTGGGGCTAGATGATGCTGTGTGAATTGTCCAGCATTATTTATTATTAGATTCGACCTTACATTATTACGAGAGTAATCCTCGTATTTGTAAAATTAGTGTCATATCCTTCAGCCAAATTCGATGTGTACAAATAAATAAAATAAATAAATAATGCTCGACAAATCACACAGCATCATCTAGCCCCTAGCTAAGCAGAGCTTGTGTTATGGGTAGGTACTAGATGACTGATATACTTAATACATTATACTACATAGATAGATATTTTTATTATATATAGAAAAACACCCAGAACACCCTGAACAAATATCTGCAGATCGTACAGACATTTGTCCCGAGGCGGGAATCGAACCCGCAACCTCTTGCGTCGCAGGCGGACCTTCGCCCGCTGCGCCACAGAGGTCGTCTTATAATAATATATGTAATATATATGTAAATGTTACACAAACGATTATTACTTAACCTAAAAACCACTTTCTGCTTGTTGATTTTTATACAGAACTTTAATTAATTGTGGACTGTAAATTGTAATCAATTCTGTGAAAAAACAATGCTAAGTAAGCAAGTAAATTTAAGTTTGTTCACATCTGATTGGCTGTATCTACCCTTATGCGACGGTAGGTACCTAATTACTTTTTGACTATATCGCTGGCATAGACAGAAGCTTTTGCGAACTGGGTCGGCATAGTGCCCCACTCGTCAGGGGTGGTCTTGTCTCACCTACGCTTCACTTGAGTTGGAATCTCTTATGTAAGCCGAGACAAGCCTCCTATGCTTTCTGTTACGCAATTCTACGTTTTGTAAGCTTTGCTTTCGTGGCTGTGTTTGAAACTGATGACTTTGAATCTGAGAGAGTTTACAAAGTCATGATTTACCTCGAAATAATTAAGTTTTTTAATCGAAGATGTAGTTTTAAATGGGGTAGCACCTATAACTTTCTGATACTTGTAGCCGGGCGGCTGGATATAGATTCTAAAATGTATATGTTAACTAGCTTCTGCCCGCCGGTTCGCATGCGTTGTACCCGAATAAAAAGTAGCCTGGTCAACGTGTGCAAAGTTTCAGCTCAATCCGTAGCCTAGTTTTTGCGTGAAGAGGTAACAAACCTCCATCCAAACAAACTTACGGCTTTATAATATTAGTGGGATGTTTCACTTTCAAAATTAACGTGAGATATAGTATTCATTTTGTTCACGTTACAATACTACGTAAGTAATTCCAGTTTTTACAAAATGATTAGTGGGATGTGTCTGAATATTCTTTATATATGTATTTCTGATTAACTTCTTAAATAAGTATTTTATAATTGAATCAAAATGGAATGGATACCAATCGAAGTTATAAGGATATTTCAAAATTGTCGCGCCATTGTTGTCGTAGTAATCGTTCTATAATTATTTACGGTTACAATGCAAACTTGTGACATCGACAGTGAAGTAACTTGGGAAGTAAGTTTTATCGTAAAGGTGACACTTGTGCGCTCTCGCAAGTGATTATGACCTCGCGTCGTGTCGCATAACTCTTCCTGTCACAGAACTAGGGTAAATCTAAAACGTACAGAACCAAAAACCATCTTTTATTATGAAATACGCGGTTATCATCTTATCGCGGTTATATCTTATTACCCGCGGTTTCACCCGCGTATAAATACGGGACCATGTAAATGTTTTTATAATGTATTGTGTGCTCTGTAGTAAATAAAGGCGGTACATTCGCTTCGTACGCACATTTGCATGTTCGCGAGGAACAATCTTTGTCCTGTTTGAAGTTTACGCAAACTTTTCCCTGTATCATAACTTCAGTACTATATTTCTTGACGGTGTCTTTGTGCCATGACGTCAAAGGATGTTTGGTTTGCTACGTCCTGAGCTATTTTTGCCCCGCCTCACTAATTAGGCCGAGCTTATGAGCTTGTCTTGTCAAATTAATAATGGTAACCTTGAGAAACTAAACTGACTGTCACAAAGCCAATTAGATTTAAACTCTTTTGTTTTGTGATAGTTTGCTTAAGGTAAAATGACAAAACCTATACAGTAAAGTATCAACCGACGCCATTAACAAAAGAAGAATAACATAAAGATCACGGAGCATTTTCGATTAGTTTTATTGTATGTTACCATACTCAAATTTCACTAGACAGAAGTAAGCACGAGAACCATTTCTGTTTACGTACTTCATCACAATCCTTCCGTCCTCTGAACATTCTCAGGAAATTACCGTCGTGTTGTGTATTGATGGATCCCGTTTTAGACACGGTAACTGGTTTTAGTCTAGTTCAGTTCTAGTTATTTCATGGGACATTGAGCCCTTTAAAGGCGTTTTTCCACCTAATCTACGTTTGGTTGGCATATAGAGACATGACAGAAAATTGCTCTAGTTCTGATGTATGAAGATACAACCAATACACAGTAGTAGCAGTGACACCTGTTTGTGGAATAGCTATTTTGACTATTATGCTATCATAATATTAGTTTCAACTCCTTCAGTTATTACAGTTCGCAATACACGAATGAAGTTCTAAAAAAAGAGTTCGTAATTGGAACAGTTTCGTTCGGAAAGTTTCGAATTCATCAAACTTTGGTTTGAGAAAAGTGAATTTTGAGTTTTATCTGATACGTTTTAAATAAATATAAGTTATGTCTGGTCATAACTAACACACTTTATGTGTACGTTCATCGCGCTCGCTTCAGATTACTATAAAAACATCGCCAGTGAACACAACCCTGAAACAAGGCATGGCATATTTCTGCACTAGGCCCGTCGCATAGGAAGTGTCATCACGGCGAGTGCCAGGGGGCGCCACCCTCTGCTCCGAGGGTGGCGGGCGCCCGCTCTGTTTGTCACTTGCCGTTTCCTGTCTCTACCAGGTGAACTACGAGTATGTCTAGCCTCTGATGTTTTTGTTATGCTGGACAATATACACCGTACCAACTGCCCCATAAAGTAAACAGATTGAATAACTACACATATCTGCAGATAAAGCAAGCATTTGATCCCCTGGTGGCGATCGAAGCCAACAACCTCCTACGTGTATTAGCTATTAAACCAACTGTGCTGTGCCACTGAGGTCGTCAATTTGTTTCGCATAATTATTTTGTGTTTAAAACACAATAAAGATACTATTATATCCATTTCTGCAAATAGTAGGCGAAGAGATAAACTAACGCTACTTTACGACATTCCATGCGCTAACTTAGGAAGTTGTTGTACTTACTAGTGCTTTGGATTGACTAGCCACATTGAAAAGTTAAAAAGTTTGGATTACAACCAAACAGAACAATTGCTTACTGTTGTATCGTAGTTAATAAATTCGACATTAATATAGGTATGTTTATAATATAATATGTTGTGTGTTTTTCTCTTCATAATTAGCTATTAGATTAGATTACAATTATTATTAGTACTTTCAGTGAAAATATATTGATTTTAAATAAAACATTATCGTCCATTCATAAGACTATATTTTTTTATTGTCTAAACCCCGGGAATAGAAAGCCTTTGCATCTACTTACAAGCTTTAACTTAGAGCAAGGTGTCAATAATCCTAAAAGGTTTGTCTAAAGTATTTTTCAGTGTTTTGACAATAATTATTATGGTGCATAACCGTCTAGCATTAAGTTACATAATAACTTTTACAAATTTCTGTTTACTTTACAAACCAGTTTTTTTTTAAAATAAAGTATTATTAATTATTAATGGATTAATCGCCGTGGGGTGGCGGTAATGTTACCCCTCCTTTCATGCCCGTGGATGCATTAAGAGCCTGCTAAGGGATACCTCCGGAAGATAGGCAACAGCGTCTATCTGTGTATCAAAATCCCGTACTGCGCTCGCCAACCCGCCTGCCAAGCGTGGTGAGTATGGCAACTAACCCTCATGGAGATCCATGAGGGAGGCCTGTCGTCAGTAGTGGACGTTTCACGGCCGAAATGATGAATTATGAATGCGTGCAGGGCTTCTACAAAAATCGGCCAAGTGCGAGTCGGAGTCGCGCACGAAGGTACCATTATTGAAATTAAATTATTCTTTTTAAAATTAATAGACAACTAAATATTCTGTAAATATTTCAAGCGTCTAACTGTTGCCGTTATTGTTATCGTGTAAAAAAATCACGTTTGTTGTATGGAGCCCCCTTTAATAATTATTTATATTATTCTGTTTATTGTATTTGTTGTTATAGCGGCAACAGAAACACATCATTTGAAAATTTCAATTGTCTAGAGTAAGATAGATATTTATATTTTTACTAAACGTAGGTACACTACAACGGAAAGGATTAAGATAAAAAACTTGGCATCTTTCTTTGAAATAGATAAGGTTGGAAAACTCGTGCCAAGTTGCGCATCAATATAATTATTTATTATTACTGTAGGGAGCGTTGACCTCAAAACTGTTTTACACAATTCGACCACTCACACTGATTGATAAACAATGTTTCGAAAACAATGAAGGTAAACTAAATATTACTGCTACGCCCCGATAAAAGTAGCACTCAGTGTCAATTCTATGTGCATACAATCTATCTCTTGATCAATTCGATGACGTAGTAAGTCTCGATTCGTGATGATTATACAATATATGATTGTATTTGGACCTTGGACGCTAGAAGAAAATGCCAATAGAAAAAAAAATACTGTGTAATAATGTGGGTAAAAAGCTACGTACATATAAGTTTTCGTGTTATTAAAAGTTAAACGTTTTTATCACGCAAGAATTGAACCTTTACCTTGAAAAAAATAATCCTCGTATTCATGACTAATGTATTCATCTATGCAAAATCACCGTAAAACAAATAGTAACTTTGGTTATTTATCACTTTCGCATAGTATTATTATATAACGGTGGGATCCTTGTGGAAAGTTCCATTCGGCCACGTCCATAACTGTAACCGAACGCACGGCAACGTGCTAATTCGACCAGCACGCGATCAGATCCTCCTAGAACCAAGCGTCCGTCACTCGCTCAAGGCCACGCGTTAAATTTCTACTAGATTTTTCTCGTGCCTTTGATACGATCAATATACGTCTCCTTTTGTCAAAATTTATTTTCTATGGTTTTGACTCTAACAGCACTAGATGGTTTACGAGCTACCTTAGTGACCGCTTGCAATATGTTGAAGTTCGCACGAATGATGGTTTCGTTTCTAAATCTACCATATTGCCAGTGTCAAGTGGTGTTCCTCAGGGTTCGATCCTGGGTCCTATTCTTTTTGCCTTGTACACAGCAGATATAATTAATAATTTTGAATATAGTAAATATCATCTCTATGCCGATGACCTGCAACTTTATACCTCATTCAAGCCAAATAAAATCGATGAAGCTCTTAGTCAATTTAATAGTGATTTAGATAGGTTGGCGGTCTGGTGTGACCGTAATAACCTTTCCTTAAATCCAAATAAAACAAAATTTCTCATTCTTGGGTCCAAAAGTAAGAGAGCAGAAATTCTAGGACATGATCCTAAAGTTCACATCAAAGGCGCCCATATAGAAAGAGTTACTGAGGCCCGTAATTTGGGTTTGTTGATGGATGAAACTTTTCACTTCGAAAATTATGTTTCACAAATAGCGCGTAATTGTTTCTATAGGCTGTCTGTTCTATACAAAATCCGGCAGTATCTAGATATAAACCTACGATTGCTACTTTGCGACTCACTTATTCTGTCAAAACTATCATATGTCGACAATGTCTTTGGAGAGTGCTTGTTAGCCCGCTCAAAAAAACTTATACAGCGTGTACAAAATGCTTGTATCCGCTTTTCTTTTCACATTCCACGTCGAGCTCATATATCTCCTTACATTAATAGTCACAATCTTCTTAACATGTCATCCCGTCGCACCCTGCACCTTGCCACATTGCTTTTTGGAGTTGTAAAAAGACAACAACCAGCTTATTTGTACGAAAAGCTATTTTTTTCTAATCGTAAAGCCCGTTTTGCCCAACTGTTAATCTGTCCACGCCATAAAACGACCGCATTTCGTGGCAGCTTTCGATATGCTGCCACGAAATGCTGGAATAATATCCCGCCACCTATTAGAAATTCAAACAGTTTGACCTCTTTTAAAACCTCACTTAAAAAACATCTGTTAAATTCTCAGAAATTGAATTCATAAACGGTCGTTTTTAGGGCTTGTTTAGTGTAAATTAAGTTTTAAAATTAAGATTGTCAATATTTTTATTTTGAATTATATAACCTTAAACATTTATAATAGGTAATATCTACTTAATTGATAATAATGTTACAAAATATATTTTCTAGTTTATTTATTGTTAAATTCAATACTGTTATTTCTTCGATGTTTTGTTTTGGTCGGTGTTGCGTCCTGTGGGACAAATACGGCGCCACTGAAAATCAGTGTCGTGTTCTCACGGCGTGTGCTGAGTTGGCGACCGATTTATGTTTCTGTACCTTAATGTGTAATTTTTCATGTATGTATCTTTGAAACATAAATAAACATTTTCTATTCTATTCTATTCTATTCTATTCTAAATGCCTACCGCTTTGCGAGGAGTCCGCGATACGCCAGTAGTTAAGGCTGCCACACGCCCGCTTGAGCGCACGCACGTTATATGTTAAAACGTTTCTTTAGATGCCGAGACCGCGTAACTATTGTGCAGTGGATGGATGCCAAAGTAAAAAAACGAATGAAAAATTGTATTTTTTTTCTTTATTAGCAAAGATATTTTAAATCTTCTTAGAATCATTTTTTGTCTTTCCTCTAAAAATGGTCAGAACGTAGGAAGGTACTATGTAAATATTCGTAAATAAAGGAGTTCAGCTATTAAAACTATTGTTTGTATAAAAAATAGCTACCTATCACACACAAAATATGCCTGTAAAACTGTGGCTTTAAAAACAACAGTCCTAAAATCAAGCCAAAAAGTAGTAGGTACCCACCGGAGAACAAAGATTCAAATCTTTGCTGGCGAAGTATTTGAATACCTAGGTTATAGATAAAGTGTGGTGTTATGTCCTAGTTCGTTATGTCAAAGAATATAACTACTACCATAGTACACCTATTACTATACTGCGTACGGAGAGTAGGTAGGTCCTTACCTCCCTATACAAAGGTCGCTGCTTTTCTTAACCGACTTAAAAAAGAGGAGGTTGTAAAAATAACTGTTTTTTTCACCACATTCGTTTTATTATAAAAAATATCGTAGAAGCAACCCTAGCGACTCATTCGATGCCGCGTCACAGATTACTTGCAAGTAAGTGAGGCGGGTACACTCTTTCGCTCTGTGAACTGCTGGTATTATTAATACAATTTTGTAGGCTATTATAGCGTAGGTATTTTCGCTTTTGTATTGAAGTGATGTATCTGTTAGTTTCTGTAATCTGTGCTAGAACTGCGAAACAGATCTGTCGATTCACGTGTCGGTGTGCACGTGGCGACCGGCGATCCCACGTGATTACGTGTAGGAGTCTACACAATGATTCACGGCTAAACAATTGGAAAGAATAAACTTGTGCTTTCCATTCTCCTTAAAAGATCAAGACTGGGTCTTTAGTGGATTTACGAGCCATGCGAAAACGAAAAGTAAATTGGTGCTTAACCGTCGATATGATCTTATCTAGTTTTGCGAGTCGACTTCATAGGGTAGCTCTATTGTTAGGAGCCCACATCCACCGTTGGACACAAACATTTTAAATTTAAAAAATAATTTAAGAATTTTAAATTTAATGGAAATGCAGAAATTCTAAAAGTTAGAAGCTCCAGCAAAAGGGCTAGAAAAGAATCTCATTAAATAAAATAAAAATGTTACCTTACATTACACAAACTACGAAACTTACGAAACTACACCTAATAATTGACAATAACCTTAGGATAACAGCTATGCTTGTTCGGGTAAAATACATGCGAGCCGCTGGCACAAACTTAAACAGAACTCTTGGCAAAATGGTAAGCATTCTGTAAAGGCTTACAATGTTCCCTGTTGATGGCGGACCTATTTCTAGTAATCTTCGGAAATTAGGGTCTGGCATATGTATGGAATAAGTTATTCTGGCAAACGTTTACAGGTGAACATTAAAACACAAAAGAACAGTCTTTTTTTTTAACTTTCGCGAAAACGAGAGAACATGTTTTTCCCAATACACGTTCCGTAATAAGTCCAATGAAAACATGGGCTGATGGAATGGCGCATGGCTATAATGGAAACCAAAACAAAAGATATAAATGATCCCTTCTAAACCCTTTTAATTGTAATGTCAACTCACGTCAATAATACGTTGAAACAATGAAAGCATATAATGTAACGTTTTCATTTCCTAGCAGGAAAACTTTCTTCAGGATGTGAGTCGTTGGCCTCCTATTTGACTAGCTTTTATTAAAAAAATGCTGTTTATCGGAGTTAAATCTTGCAAGCTGAATTAAAAATACTTCTTGTTATCCGATTGAGCTGAAATTTTGCGTACACCTTTAATTCCGGTTTTAATTAAATTTCAAATTGGACGCCGTCACAAGGTGTTAATTATTTTTCATCAAACCCTAGAGGTCTCAAATTAAAGGAATTTTACCTTGTTTATAAATGTCTTTGAAAACAAAATTTGGAAATAATATTTAACAAGAGTTGTATGTGTGAATATAATACAGCTTAACATAATACACAGAAAATAATAAATTTGGGTGTCGTCTGTATTTTAGTATTATTTATTCATTTACTATACATACATAGTGCAGAGAGATATATGGTGGCTGTTTACTTGTAACTCGCCTTATTGGGTTCGTAACAAAGATACTCTCCTTTACATCTCACTAATATTATAAAGCCGAAAGTTTGTTTATATACATGTATGGATTTTGTTACCTCTTCACGCTAAATAAATATCGAAACTACCCTACGGATTGAGCTGAAATTTATAATAGTAGCAAGCATGTACAAAGTAAACATGTTCGAAAGCAAGGTATCTACGTGCCCCTTTTATGTTGAAATTGCTGTGGTTCTGGCTTTCTTCCAATACTCTAGCTAGCTAGTGCTTTTATAGAGCACTTTATAAACATTCTACAGTAGCCACTTTTTGTTATTCAACAAGTTTTGCGCTCAAAGCTTTATTTATACCCTGTTTTAATTTAATTCTTCATCCCACGTGCTTTCAACATTTTATTAATAGAATCATGAACGTCAACATTTCAACGCAATATTTTATGGCTTAAATTTATTCTTCGCCTTTTATTTAACGTTATATATTCACGAGTCATTACTTTTGTAGAAATAGAATCTCAGCTGTAGTATTGTCTCAAATACTATATATATACTATATATATATATATAAACTAATAACGTTTGATTGGACGATCGATAGCATCTAGAAAGGTGCAAATATAGCATTAGTATTAAAACCCTCCGTAATTTTGAGCGTCCATCTCGATTGCTCTGCATATCTTCGACGATCGATTGATCAGAAACATTTGCCGCAGTTTAAAAACTCGATTCTAATCGTTCTTTGCTAACCACGCACAACACGCTTGCTCTTATAAGTAGTTCGATATATTCTTCCGATCACGCAAAACTATCAAGCAGAACGGCTCCCCAGGGCCACATTGTTTCAGCCAAGTGCCTCTTCTTAGAGGACTCCAAGCGCTATGTTTAAGTTATCAAATAGCATATTTCCCGATGTGACCTTTATGCGAAATGCCTGTTTTGTCATGTTAAGAGTAAGACGCTCGATCCATATTCTGATGATCGTTGTATTTCAGCTAAAGTACGGGTCGGGCTTGCGAAGCCAAATGTTGCCCATAAACTACGGCCCGTGACTTTCAAAGCAGTAATGTCAACATTCAAGGACAAGGGTGTACTATCTGTATACTATCTGAGGGCTTTGAAGTCATCACTGGAAAAACATACATACATATTTATTATTACTAGTTTTAACTACAATAGCACTGACTGTCCCCGATCGAGGCGTCATATCAATGTAAACTGTAGATTCTTCAGTTCCAAGAGCTTAGAATATAATGCACTGAATCGTAGTGGACATAGGTGATGCCATTTTAACCTTGACAAATTGTCAACCTTTCAAATAAAAAGTGCTCTCAGCACGTCAGACATCGCATAATGTAGGTGAGATACAGAGCTTTATAGCAGCTTTTCTAATTGTATGGGATAAACAAGGGCTTAAAAACAATTATGTTCTCAGTCATACAATTTAATGCTCATTGCCCCATTCCGCCCCACGAGCTCACAGGTCCATGGAATCACATTCGCGTAACATCCGATGTACCTTACCCGCCGTGTAAACATCGATTTTCGATTAAACCGCTCTTGCCGGGAATTTGTAACTCAATATCAAGGACAGCCTCCATTGTTACCTCACCTGTCTGAGCCTCTATAAATTTATTTCAGTATGTACCTGTAACTTTCTGTTCTCTTTTACCGATGTAATGATCTTGGACAGATTTATGCTGATGGCACTTCCACTGTTCTGTTTTAACATTTAAATCTTACGGAAACATTTCAGGACAAGATAAGCTTTATTGCGGCGTCGCTCTTACTCTAATGTTCTGTGAGTCGCACTCGGCTAATCCCTCAATGAGGATACGAATTATTTCATTAATCTGATAACTCTCGAATAATGCTACACAACGACCTTATCTGAAGTGGATAGAAGAGGGAACGTTCATCTCATTGAAGACCTGAGCCCTTTTAGGTTTGTACGGCTTACCCTTGAGCAAAGTACCTTGAGCAGAGGGTACGCGCTTCAAGGTTAACACACACCATCAACAAACAACTAATGTATTGGAAACAGTGCAATCAAACCATGTGTTCAAAGCCTGGGCTGAGTGGTGTCCGTCGATAGAATACGAACAGACGAGACTGTTTAATACCCACCTCTATAACGATTATTTATTCTCTATTATACAAAAAAACAACTTAAAAATACACAATAATGGGCATTGTACAAAGATGGGCTTTAACTCTAAGAGGAGTTCTCTTACAGCAAACCTTTGACGCTAGATAGAGGTGATCATAGCTCGCATAGCATAGGGGTCCTGTACACAAGAATTAAGACACATTATCAAAATTCGATCTATTCGCCTGCCAAGCGGGATTGTGAAAAACCCATGCTCGTAACAATATGTATAAAAAATAATAATCTAATATTATGCACAATACAATACATAACGCTTTGTGTTATGCAAGAAGCGCTTCCAGTGTTCTTTTTTGTTTTGTATAAATCGTAATAAACAGGTGTCCTCGATACAGGCTTAGTGGCCTAGTGGGGCACTACTAATATATTCTAATTTAGGCGGAAACATTTGTTTCTGCTAAATAAATATTTTTTATTTTCAATTGTACCGTCGCGTGACCGTAGAGTCGTTGTTTATACAATCATGTCTTGATAAGGTGACCTCTATCGCATTGTAAGCAAATACGAGGGGTCGCCGTGTCTCATCATTCACTCGCATGATCATCTGTTTACTCCTAGGACAGCCGCTAATATATATAACTGAATAACTCCAAGATTCCGAATCTCATCTACCATTTTAAGGGGATTCCCTTAAGTTCGTAATTGTACGGGGTTGACTTAGGGCTATGGGTAAAAGTAATAGCAAAACATTTAGACACATTTAGTTATAGCTTATTTTGCTGGCAGTAAAATTCAAACCTACCTAAGTCATCCTGCAAGAGGCAGCAGTCGTTGACGTTAATACGCGCGATAAAAGACTTTTAAGCCGTCCGTATACAGCAAAAATTGTGAGTACCTGAAGCAGTGACAAATATTATTAAAAAATATAGAAAAAAGAAGCAGTCCGAGCAAAAGTCCTTGGGGCACGCCTGGTGATATATTTACCCTAGAGGAGTAAGAGAACCCATTAAGAACCACAGCCTGCACAGCCACACAGGGATCTATTTTCAATGTAGGAGATAAACTATCTGACTATCTATAGATTGCCATGGATTCATGCCTTTAGTAGTTTCTGTAAGAGCAACTGGTGGTCTATTCTATCAAATGCTTTACTATTGTCGGTGAAAACAGCGTCAACTTGGCCACCAGCGTCCATGTTTGAGGTGGTGTAATCATTAAAGGACAGCTTATTAGAAGTAGTGGAACGTCTTCGCATAAACCCATAAAAATTTATTAAATCGTTAGTTACTTTCCAAGTTTTTTTGCCATCGCAGCCAGCTTTTTCGAATTGCGCTTTTTCGTATTCAAAATTTAATTTACGCATAAATGTCTCCTAGACAAATCTATTACGATGTTTTTATCTAACAGATCTGCGAAGTATGTTTAACATAATACGTTGCATCATCTTAATATTCTATCAATATATGTTTTGCCATACCTACTGACTATATTAACAAGGGTCTTAACTAACTAGGCCATCCAAAACCCGTTTTGAGACTTGGTGGACTCCAATATCACAGATCTCCTAGACAAATCTATTATGATGATCATCATATCAGCCGTAGGACGTCCACTGCTGGACAAAGGCCTCCCTTATGGATCACAACGTACTCATCATGAGGGGTTGTTGCTATATTTGCCACGCTTGGCAGGCGGATTGGCGAACGCAGTACGGGTTGTTGATACACAGGTAGACGCTGCTGTTCATCTTCCGGAGGTATTCCTTAACAGACTCTTACTGAATCTTCTGGGCAAGAGAGAGATGCAAGTGTTTCTAGTCGTCAAATACCAACCAACGCACTGTGGTACCCGGTTAGATAGAACATCGTATGTCTATCACGTGTTAACGTATTCGCGTCATCGTTACAGTGGACGAGAAGATATTCTGCTGCCACGGCGGGCTCTCGCCCGACCTGCAGGCGATGGAGCAGATCCGGCGGATCATGCGGCCCACCGACGTGCCGGACCAGGGGCTGCTGTGCGACCTGCTGTGGTCCGACCCGGACAAGGACACCGCCGGCTGGGGCGAGAACGACCGCGGAGTCAGCTTCACCTTCGGCACTGAGGTATGTGCACTTTGTGTCTTATAGAAAGCCCATGGAACGGTGCTTAAGGCCCACTGAGTGTCTGATCAAGGCTTCCTATGCGATTGCGATCCGCTTTGGTCCGAACCGGCTATCCGGACGGATACCACTGGATGGGGGAAAAACGACCGCGCACTTCTACGTCTATTCTGCTGACTATGCGAGTGTGTAAAAAGACTAGATAATCGGGAACATTTAATCGAGATTCGTCCGTATGTCCTTATCCCTATTAAGAATGCACTTTGTAAGTCCTTCTCTTTTACTACTTAGGACCTTTTTATGATCGGCCGCCGCTTGCCCGCTTTACCCGCTTTGAAAACTCTTGTCCAAATCATAGCTTCGTATGTTTGGTTCGTAACTTACAATTTTTGTATTTTCAATCTTAACGTTTTACGAAATCTGATTAATAATCATCCCCTGCCCTTATCTATGCGGGGTCGGCAAAATATGTTTTACTCCTTCACTCTCCTCTCTTACCAACTCTAATTACAGCGATAAAAAACCACATGCGTGAAAATAACAGCGGCTTTTATCGCAAAATCATCTCGATGCTATCAAACAGAACGAAACTCTAGTACAGTCTTAATCAACCTTTGACACGCCAGTCTCGAACTTTCTACTCTAGTAGGCGTTGAGATAGCTGAGGTCGTGAATGCGGATTGTTTACCAGCGCTGCGCGTCATCGCAGATAATGTTTGTTTACGTTACTTCTGCTGCAGTACACGTTTCCAATGTCTGGCTATGTACTGCTCGGTAAATATCAAAGAGCCAAAACGCAAGGCGTGCGACGGAGTGATTCATAATGCAGTTTGTTCGAAAAGGTTGTCAGTGTAGTGGCTCATCATCATCATCTCAGCCGTAGGTCGTCTACTCCTAGACATGGGCATCCCTGATGAATCTCCAAGTACTAATCATGAGGGGTTGTTGCTATACTCGCCACGCTTGGCAGGTAGGTTGGCGAGCGCAGTACGGGATGTTGTTAGACGGAAGACGCTGGCAGCAGCGTCTTCCGTGTTCAATTCCAACCGTATACCAGTATGCTAATTATAGTGTTTGAATCTCAGATGTTCGGTATCTTAGATCTCTGTACCTATGTCCGGCCGCTTGTTTCGTCTAGTTACTTGGAATTATTGTTAAAAATGTATCATAGCCTCGTCCGAGCGAGCCTTGGCTTGGGAGCGATTAAACGTTATTTCGCCCGTAGAAAGGTTTACTTAGTGTTAATATGATGGGAACCTGTCCCCCGCAGGTGGTCGGCAAGTTCCTGTCGAAGCACGAGTTCGACCTGATCTGCCGCGCGCACCAGGTGGTGGAGGACGGCTACGAGTTCTTCGCCAAGCGCCAGCTGGTGACGCTGTTCTCCGCGCCCAACTACTGCGGCGAGTTCGACAACGCCGGTCAGTGCATACGCGTTTCGTAATAAACAACAATAATATCATCTTTATTTCAGACAACTATAGATAAGTAATTGATGTTAAAAGAAGAAGAAGCAAAACCATTTATTTACCACACGCACAAATCACAATATATTGTATTGTGATTTGTGCGTGTGTGTTTTGCGGCCCTTGCACCGCCTGAACTCCATCCCCTTCGGCCTGAAATTAAAAGCTTTCCATCCTCCCTGAATAATGGTCCTTCATAGCACAGGATTGTGCAAAATGAAAGCCTAGCAAGTCTCTATTTATGCTCTTCCTATTTATTTATTTAGAACACCAACATAACTTAAATACAAATCGTTAATGTTGGTCATAAAGCCGCTAGCTTGAAGTGGAACTGGGCCGGACACGTCTGCCGCATGTCAAACGATTTATCGGCAAAGCTCACCACGGAGTTGATTCCTCCTAACGCCAGCCGAAGACGTGGAAGACCTAGAAGAAGATGGCGCGATGAACTAGACGCCCATTTAAGATCTTGGCCTGTAGCAGCGTTAAATCGCGAGGAGTGGAAGAAGGGAAGGGAGGCCTTTGCCATGCAGTGGGATAATAACGGCTGAAAAATACCTCGTGTGTTCATAAGTCTTGAGACACAGTAAAACTAAAATATTTTTGGAGCTAAGTTGAGTATTCATTTATTGGATATTAAAATTAAAACTACTGACATCTAGATCTGTATTTAAAAATAAATCATTCAAAATGGCCGCCTTTGGATTCAATGCAGGCCTTCAAACGCGTGCGCCATTCATCTATGGCGGCACGAATCTTTTCAATGGGAATCCGTTTCGATTCTTTAATAAGGGCTCGCTTGAGAGAATCCAGGTTTGGGTGAGACTTTCTGCATGCCCTCAGCTCCAATTCCGTCCATCAAGAATAATCCAAAGGATTCAAGTCAGGGCTTGACGAGGGCCAATCTTCGCTCCGAATGAAGCCTGGCAAATTGGCCTCCAGCCAACGTTGGGTAGTCTTAGCTTTATGGGAGGGAGCAGAGTCCTGTTGGAAAACCCAGTATTTTCCAGCGAATAGCGTATCATTTAATGGTTTAACCACCGCTTCCAATATGTCGGTTTGGTAATTTTGTGCCCTCACCTTGACGCCTTGCTGGCAAAAATGAAGCGAAGTGACCCCCTCGTAGGAAACACCCCACCAAACCATCACACTTGCTGGATGATGAGTGCGCTGGACATTGCGTACAGATGGCTGGACGTCCTTTGAACTTCTGGCGTAAACCTTATTGTTCTGCCGGTTAAACTTTTCTTCCACCGTGAAGATCTTTTCATCGGTAAACAGGATATTTTTTGGATCGTGTCTCTTCAATAGGTTCCGACATCGTTCCAGTCGCAATTTACGAAGACGCTCGTTTAAATAATGCACTTTTCTTCGACTGTAGGCCTTTAGTTTAAGATCATATTTAAGTATCCTGTTCACCGATATTCGCGAAATGTTGGTCTGCAGAGCTAATTTCTTTTGAGTCCGGCAAGGGTTGCGACGAATTCGCTCTCTGATTACTTTGATGTTGGCGGGCGTCCTTACAGACCGCGGGCGGCCACATCTTCCACGGTCTTCTAAAGAGCCGGTCTCCTTGTACCTCTATGGTATAATACACAAAGTTCCGACTACATCCCAAACTTTGGATTTCACTAAAAACTTGCATTGGTTTTTTTCCTGCTTGAAACAGTGAAATTACAGTCGCACGCAAATCTTTTGTTGGCGCCATTTTCACGGAGAATGAAACAAATATTCAAATGTATATTTTTTCTGATTCAAAACATTCGAAATTTAAATTTTAAAAGTTTAAAAAAGGTTGCATGAATTACTTTCTTTTTAAATTAATTAAATAAGTTCGTCTCAAAACTTATGAACACACGAGGTAAATAATAATAACATAACTTGTTAAACTTTCGCGATTTATTACCTTATATTTTAGTTTTAAAATTACAGGATTTTATCACGTACCTTTTTTATTATATTATAGATGATGCTGTGTGTATTGTCCAGTATTATTTATTTATCATCGATGTACAAGATGTTCGGTCGCATTGCAGGTGCCCTGATGTCCGTGGACGAGACGCTGATGTGCTCGTTCCAGATCCTGAAGCCGGCCGACAAGCGCAAGCTGTACTCCGGCCTCAACATGGGCCGCCCCAACACGCCGCCGCGCGCGCAGCCCAAGAACAAGAAGAAGTGAGTATCGACAAGCGCAAGCTGTACTCCGGCCTCAACATGGGCCGCCCCAACACGCCGCCGCGCGCGCAGCCCAAGAACAAGAAGAAGTGAGTATCGACAAGCGCAAGCTGTACTCCGGCCTCAACATGGGCCGCCCCAACACGCCGCCGCGCGCGCAGCCCAAGAACAAGAAGAAGTGAGTATCGACAAGCGCAAGCTGTACTCCGGCCTCAACATGGGCCGCCCCAACACGCCGCCGCGCGCGCAGCCCAAGAACAAGAAGAAGTGAGTATCGACAAGCGCAAGCTGTACTCCGGCCTCAACATGGGCCGCCCCAACACGCCGCCGCGCGCGCAGCCCAAGAACAAGAAGAAGTGAGTATCGACAAGCGCAAGCTGTACTCCGGCCTCAACATGGGCCGCCCCAACACGCCGCCGCGCGCGCAGCCCAAGAACAAGAAGAAGTGAGTATCGACAAGCGCAAGCTGTACTCCGGCCTCAACATGGGCCGCCCCAACACGCCGCCGCGCGCGCAGCCCAAGAACAAGAAGAAGTGAGTATCGACAAGCGCAAGCTGTACTCCGGCCTCAACATGGGCCGCCCCAACACGCCGCCGCGCGCGCAGCCCAAGAACAAGAAGAAGTGAGTATCGACAAGCGCAAGCTGTACTCCGGCCTCAACATGGGCCGCCCCAACACGCCGCCGCGCGCGCAGCCCAAGAACAAGAAGAAGTGAGTATCGACAAGCGCAAGCTGTACTCCGGCCTCAACATGGGCCGCCCCAACACGCCGCCGCGCGCGCAGCCCAAGAACAAGAAGAAGTGAGTATCGACAAGCGCAAGCTGTACTCCGGCCTCAACATGGGCCGCCCCAACACGCCGCCGCGCGCGCAGCCCAAGAACAAGAAGAAGTGAGTATCGACAAGCGCAAGCTGTACTCCGGCCTCAACATGGGCCGCCCCAACACGCCGCCGCGCGCGCAGCCCAAGAACAAGAAGAAGTGAGTATCGACAAGCGCAAGCTGTACTCCGGCCTCAACATGGGCCGCCCCAACACGCCGCCGCGCGCGCAGCCCAAGAACAAGAAGAAGTGAGTATCGACAAGCGCAAGCTGTACTCCGGCCTCAACATGGGCCGCCCCAACACGCCGCCGCGCGCGCAGCCCAAGAACAAGAAGAAGTGAGTATCGCGCGCCCCCGGCTGCAGTGCTTGTGTGGAATAGACAAGGGAGGAGGAATATCATTCCAGAGTCAGCATTTCCCTGCCCTACTACTAACTAACCAGTAAGGCCTTTGCATCTATTATTATTATGAATGATTTATACAGCGTCAGCAACTGGTAATCATTCTGTACGGGATGCTGCAGTTGTTAGATGGATTAGGCTTTCCCAGCACGCATACCTCTCAGCTTAGTCAACTATTAGTCAGAGGAATGAACAAGTCAATACGTCTGAAGCTAACTAAGCCGCGGGTTTCTTCACGATGTTTCCTTCACGGTGCACCTATGGATTTTTCTTTCTTGAAAAATGTATGTGCACACTTAACACTAGCTAAAAAGTGCATAAGCATCATGCAAGTCAGCCTCTGCGCGCGCCGGTGCATTCCAACACGAAAAAAATGTTCAACTTTGTTAATTTTTATTAGTTCCTCAAATTTTCATACTAGTAGGTTGCTCGATGGAAGGTTTTAAAACTTTGAAACATAGCTCATTTGTAATATAAAGAGTCGGATTCAAATATCCAGTAATCAAGCAAATGTTTTAAGGTCTTCTTGAGCAATGTCCAAGTAAGGGTACCATCTATAAATTACGTCACGCGTTAAGGGGGAGGGTATCGACGAAGTGTGCGACGAAGGAAGGGTCCTAAAACTAAAAAAAATATAGAAATTAAAACTGATTTTGGAACTGGTGTTTTTATTTTATAAAATTGATGCTACTGGTATTTATGCTGCACGGGACGCTGCAGTTCCTGCCATTTTTAAACCGAAAAAGGGGTGGGGGGGGGGGGTTAAAATCGTGAAATTCGTGTGACATAATTTATGGATACAAAGCTTATAGAGCATAGTGTAACAGTAGAAGCAAATGAAATCGCTTTCACTAATACAATATCCGTGCAATACCAGTTATTGAATTGTAGACCGTTTTGGCTGCACCAGACGTCTGGTAAAGAAGATGGAAGGTATCAAGCCGTGTGGCATCATTTGAGAGTTTCGTCTATAACGAATGTTGTATGTTCCTACCTGATCAATAATTATAAATAAATAAATAATGCTGGACAATTCACACAGCATCACCTAGCCCCAAGCTAAGCAGAGCTTGTGTTATGGGTACTAGATGACTGATATACTTAATACAATATACTACATAGATAGATATTTTTTATTATATATAGAAAACATCCAGAACACCCTGAACAAATATCTGCAGGTCATACAGACATTTGTTCCGAGGCGGGATTCGAACCCGCAACCTCTTGCGTAGCAGGCGGACCTTCGCCCGCTGCGCTACAGAGGTCGTCAAATTATGTATAATATGAATGTTTTATCGTAGTGTTAAACCAGACTTAGGTAGTTGGAAATGAAAATTCTTATTTTGTTTCCGACGGGATTCGGATTGGTTGCTGAACCAATAATATGATCTTATCCAAAGATTGAAATCGTTAGATGTGCCCTTAGACCACAAACTGGCATTGTCTTCAAATGTGAGGTAACAATAATGCCGACGCACGCACACTGGTTTTGTCAATAAACCAAACTATTATTGTTATGATTTACTGTGCAATCATATTGCACTAAATTTCGTGAAAAAAATACACACCACGTCGGATTAGCACGGTGATCAGAGCTAGCGATACACTGATTCCAAATGAGTGTGCTCACTCATTTCGTGTGCAAACGAAACGGCGCGGTCTCTTGTGGTACTTCATCTATCGATTAAAATCTTTGATCTTATTGAGATTTTTGGGCCGTCTTCTTAAGGAGCTTTGGAACCTTATTATTTATTATAAGAGGTAGCAAGGCGGCAAGGGTTAGGCAATGCTGGTTTGAATCCCGTCGGAATCGAACATTAAGAAGTTTCATTTCTACGAAATATAAGTGTTGTATTTTGAATCCTGTGGCTTTGTCCTGGTTTTGTGACGTGTGATTTATTTCTATTTTGACTCATATCATGCTAGTTTTCGAAGAGTTTATCATAATTCCCTATCGATCGTAATTCTTTATGCCTGAACTTTGACAGATTAGTGTGTGGCATATTGAAGATAAAATCATCGACAAGCGAGATACTAATATTTTGCGTGAGCATAACGTTTCAGAACATGTTTTAAGATTGGACTGTTAAGTAATTAACTTAGGTTTACGAGTATGTTGTCATTGGTTCAAGTTCCATTGTAACAATATCAGTAAGCGGGAATGTTCACGTTGTTATGTTGGTGGAGGCACCAACTGTTTCGACCCTCATCGAGGAAGGCCTTCAGGGTGACGGTTCGCTGATGCACTGAGTTGCACGACGGGACGCGAATCGTCACCCTGAAGAAGGTCCGCTTTTAGGTTCGAAACTGTTGGTGCCTCCAGACATAACAATTTCGTGGAACACCTTGCTTTATGATATGAATGCGAAAAGCCACGAAAGTTTACAGTAAAATTCATATCATAATCTGATAGATATTTAGAATTTGTAACTAATGAGTCGTCGTTATTCCCATCGCCCCTAACATGTTGTTTTCCTCCCGCAGCTAACCGCCGCCGCCGCTCCGGCCGCGCGCCGCCATCTCCCGATGTATGTTCTCTTACATGTTGTATGATTCTGTATGAACGAATCGACGTTACCGCTGTCACTCAAACATCACATTTTTTATACGAGTTTCTCGGACGAGGCGAAGCTAAAGACGCTGGGACTGTTGTCCCTTTCTAGCTCTTAAGAGCAACTTACAATTAAGTACTTCATCTGCATTCAAATTAAAAACTCGCTGCAAGTACAATTGTACCGTGTTGTGAAATATTTCGCTTTCACGTGAACGTGGTGTTAGAGTGACGTGTATTGTCGATTCGTTCAGGCCTCCGAAACTTGGAACATGTGACATTGAAACCACAAAATAGCATCAGCTATTATTTATATTAGCACGCCACCCAGAAGGAGTAAAGTTCACAAATCACAGCAAAAATTATTAAAATGCGTTAGAAATGTTCCGAAGTCCCGTCCCGATCGTTTTGGGTGTAAGCTAAAACTTAGCACGAGTAAGGATTTTGTATGGAACTAGCATCGAGACATTGTCGCTTTTATTAAGCTTTAGGCGCTTTAAGATCAGTTCTCTCAACTCAATCTAGAATGGAATAAGTATTAGAAAGAACCCGTGTTACGAGAACTGAACAGTCTCGTCAATAGAACCCTTTATCAGTTAAATTATGAACTTTGACAATCCTGAAGATTGATCAATCTAATGGGATTAGGTAATGAGACATGTGCTTAAGGCATTCTGACAAATTTCCCGGCGAAATCATTGTAATAAATAACTGTAAGGCCTATTTCAACATTGCCAAATTTGTATGCACATTGTAAGATTGTCTGTAACCTGTGAGAGGTCGGGTTCACTCCGATTATCTTTAGAGTAATAATTAGCAACGCGTCTTTGTACTAGGTATCTAACGCGTTAGTGGTCATGGAGATGATTTTATTTAATAACCGTAATGTAGTGAACTGCCAGTGTTGCAATTAGTACCTCTTGCACCATCGACTTGCTGCTGACACGAGAATAGCTGTCTGTGTGAGCCGGCGAGGCAGCGCATCAGCTTCGCCTCTGGCGTTGCAGATGTCTCCCGGGTGACCACGTCCCTTAAGGTGGCCCACTCTTATAATAATACACATATATTTTAGTTATGTAGGGACTTTTACGATTGGTCTACTTGACTAGTAAACCAAATAAATCTGTTGAAAACTCTAGTGAATTCAATACTAAATAAGTCAAAATGTAATTTTTCAAAATCAATTAGTTTTTTTATAAGATGGCTCAGCCGCACCCTACTTCGTTCAGAGCCGCAGGTCGATGGTACAAGTGGCCTTTAGTAATATTGTTTTTTAACGCTAAAAGGCAGTAATCGGCTCTGGGTATCCCCTGAGGGCGTTTTAAATGCGGACGAATGGTATGTATTGAATGTTTGTATGACCGTATGTCTGTCTGCGCTTGTGTCGTACTATCCGTAATGTACTGGCACTGTGAAAACGCATAGATATCGATCGGGGTTGCTAATCACGATCAGCGTCACTTGACGTTATAGGAACCATCAAGAAACTCGCTCTAAGAGCTCAACTAGAATGTTTCTGGATCGAGCGAGGGCTTTCCACAGTGCCGGCTACGTTTTATTATGTAAGTTGTGCGGTTTCCACGTCGACTTCTGAACAGCGATAGCTCTATCGCTTATTCTGACATCGAACACCAACGTGATGGATATCCTATCGCCGCCCGTGCACAATTAACTTCCGGTCATAACTTTCCCAAAGTCGACGTAGAAACCGTAGGATCGCGTTAAAATTAATGACAAAATGTAATTGAATAAACTCTTATATAATAATTATTAGTAAGCGTAATCGTACCGCGTAGAGGGATGTTCATAACCTACCGTCCTCAAGTCGGGTTTGAGAGCTTGTCTTGCGCTCAATTATTTGAACCTGTTTTGTTTATTTACCCACATGATCAGATAAAATATGCTCTCGGTTATTCCTCGCGTCATTAAATCTATCCACTGGTGAAATCCACTGGAACAGCAGGTCTACCATGAGTTTTCACTATCTATACTCGCTAGCGACTGTAGTTAAAAAAAAATATGAAAACTTGTACAGAGCGTCTAGCGGATAGTTTGGTACTAAAATACGCAGTAAACTATACTACAGCGACTGTAGTTTGGGCTTCATTTACTTAGAATTTGGTACCATGTGTTACAAATCTGACAGGTGTCATAGTAACGTACTACTACTACTGCAGTAACGGCAGGCGATCTAACAGTGGGTTAAAAAAAGGGCCGCCAACATGGCCAGCCAAAAAACATAAGAATTTATGAATTAACTTGACACTGGCGGAATTGTGTAAAACCAAACACAAAAAGCCATAAAATAAAAAGACAAGAGTGACAGCTCATGGTAGACACACTGTCCGCAGTTTAATAGCTCGAGAAATAACTTGCATTTGTATATTCTATAAAGAATTCCACCTTGGCTTATCAGTGTGGGCGAGCCAACTGATCCAAAACAGATCTTTTGTAGAGATTGGTGGTTTTAGTCTCTGTGGACGCGCGGGGCCGCTTCACTGCCTATAGTGGCTTTCGTTGTTGGAGATTTTCTGGAAAAATGAACTCTGAGATTAAAACCACCGTTTCTAACTCCACCGACTCTTCGAGGCGCGAGACGGAAGCGATCCGTTGTTATAAGTTTATTGTAGACTGAACAACAATATTCAATCAATGATCTACGGATGTATGAGAAGAATTGTATATTAATTTCTTTAATAAAATACTTCTTAAATATTACATGTTTTATTGCAGTACTCTTAAGTTCCTACGATATTTGTGCTTTTACCGTTCCAAATGAGTCATGTAAAGGCAGGTGCCTAAAATGTGGATGTTACTACTATATTTATCTATCTATCTAATCAGCCGGTAACACCCACTGAGTAAAGGCCTCTTATACGCCACTCCTGGCGGTCTTGTGCCAGCCGAATCCACTATTCGCCCACTGCCTTACAATATCCTCCGACCAGCGAGCAGGCTGCCCCGAGGCCGCCGCATTGCTCGTGGCCTGCACTCGGTGACTGCTTTGGTCCATCTGTGATCTTCCCGCCGCGCCAAGTGTCCCGCCCATCGCCACTTAAGCCTAGCAATCCGTACACCGACATCTTCGACCTTCGTGCGGCGTCGAATTTCCATGTTTGGTATACGGTCTACTAGGTGGATGCCTAGCATGGCCCGCGCTCCATGTGCTCTTTGAGTAACCCAATTTTATATAAGAGAATTAATAATGAGGATAATAATCAGGACATGTACTTTGCTGACTGGTCGACCAACGCCTTGGACCGGAAAGTATGGAGAGAGGGAAGGGAGGCCTTTGCCCAGCGGTGGGATCCTACAGACTGATTAGATTAGATAGAAGAGGATTACTCATGTAATAATTAGTTCATTTGAATTCTACGAATGAAATGAAATCATTTCATTCGTTCATCCAGTGTGGGCACCGCGCTTGCACGCGGGTGCTCTACACGCCCTGATGACGATTTCTTGTCGGCATAAGATTCGATCTTAAATTATTACGTGAGTAATCCCCGTATTTACAAAATGAACTGCACCCCTAACACGTGTGTTGGAGAGGCGCAGATCAAAACTAACATTAAAAAAATATAGCGTTAATCACACTTAGAACATTTCAAGAAAATTAATAACCTTATCAAACATTTTTTGGCGTTCTATCGGTGCTCAATCAACCAATATGACCGTCGACGGAATCCTGTGTCATTAGGATCGATTTGACGGACGTGGGTTCTAACCCCACCGGAATCATAAATTTTTGATTAGCATTTTAATTTACTTCTCGTTGACGTTCACCAGAAGAGTGTAATAGGAGAACGACGTTTTGATAATCTGAAAATAATTGAGAAAGAATCTTAAATGGTGGTGCTCATGGTGTCATCATCATATCAGCCGTAGGACGTCCACTGCTGGACAAAGGCCTCCCTCATTAATCTCCAGGTACACTGCGGTTGGAAGCGGCTTGCATCCAACGCCGACCGGCGGTTCTTACCAAGTCGTCTGCCCATCTTGTAGGTGGACGTCCTACGCTGCGCTTGCTGGTCCGTGGCCTCCATTCTAGAACTTTGCGGCCCCGTCTGCCATCTGTTCTGCGCGCTATATGGCCTGCCCATTGCCACTTCAACGTGCTAATCCGCTAGGCTATGTCGGTGACCCGAGTTCTACGTATCTCCTCATTTCTGATTCGATCCCGTAGAGAAACCCCGAGCATAGCCCTCTCCATAGCTCGTTGAGCGACTCCTAAGCTTATTCATAAGGCCAATAGTGAAACGACCAAAAGCTCATGGTGCAATAAAAAATGAAATAAAACTTATCAGTAGAATAAAAACCCTTTGAGCAAAGATTTGAAACGTTAGATGCGCCCTTTACCGTAAAATGATACGGGATGTTGAAGTGATACAAGGAAATACACTACTGCCCGTCTTCCGGAGGTTATTACCTACTGCATTCGCGGGTAAGAGAGCAGGGCCAACACTACTGCCGGCAACCCACGGCCTATCTATGTAGTATAATCACAGATAATATAATACACTGTATAATGTATTAAGTATATCAGTATTCGTGTACCCATAACACAAGCTGTGCTTAGCTTGGGGCTAGATGATGCAGTGTGAATTGTCCAGCATTATTATTAAGTTTTGCCGTGGGGTGCCGGCAGTAGAATGTTCCCCCTCCTCTCCTACCCGTGGATGCAGTAAGAGCCTGCTAAGGGACACCTCCGGAAGATGGGCAGCAGCGTCTATCCGTGTATCAACATCCCATACAGCGCTCACCAACCCGCCTGCCAAGCGTGGTGAGAATGGCAACTACCCCTCATGGAGATCCATGAGGGAGGCCTGTGTTCATCATTGGACGTTTTATGGCTGAAATGATGATTATTAAGTTAAAACAATCAGCTTACAACAACAAAAGTGTGCAAATCCATGGTCAGAAACCGTCCGGCCCGCACCGCGACCGGGCGCCGGTTGGCCAGGAGGACGTGCAGCAGCGCCCGCCGCGGACGGACGCCGGCCGTGTGCCACGCGCTCTGGTATGCTGCTGTGGAGACTCGGTCAGCCTGGACATAAATAAAATAATGAGGTTTCTTGTTCGCTTCTTTCCATCACTTGGAAAAAAGTTATCTGAAGCGAATGAATTCAATTTGTGCTTTATTCAATTGAAATGTGTCTTGTTCTTCTTGACTATTCTATGTAGCGTTTTGCTCTATTGAATAAACACTTATTGACTGTGACTCCGTGCGCTTTAGATATTTTTGTTCCAAGTGTGGGAAAGAAGCGAACAAGAAACCTCACTCTTACTACATTCATTGTTACAATATTTGTCTTAATATTATGCTTACAAATTTTATACTGAATTTGTTGCTCCAAATTTTGATTTTTTGTTTGGATAGAAACCTAGATATAGTGCACAAGGTACCTATTAGATCAAAAGTTTCATAGAAAGATCTATTACGACGCCACACCCACGTACGAGCGGTTGTATGAAAAGTAAGTTGGATTGGCCCCTCTTGTCTTCATTTGTTTAATGTCCGCAAGGATATTGGATAGTTTTAATATATATCATACATAGAAAAATACGCAGACTGTAGACAAATATTTGCAGAACAATTTCAAATAAGTTTGGGTTGTGTATCTGTTATGTTCTCCTATACTTAATTATTCTTACATACCTGTAATATTATTTGGTTTCCATAGTAGCAATACACGAATATATCCAATGCGACTGCAGCTAAATATTCCACCGTCATCATATCGAAATTCTGGAACAAAAACCATTTCAAAAATTGTTGTAAAAGCTTGATGCAATATTTTCAAAGCGAAACGGACGTTACCTACGTAAGTTTTTTTTACCACTAAATGACTAGACACAACGAAGGCCCATCCTGATGTTAAGCGGTAACCTCTACCTATTACCTACAGCTGCAATACCGCGGTGGTTATTCAAACTAGTCTACTACTATCTTGTAGAGTCACACAGGTAGAACAACACAGTCGTGAGAACAATATTGAAATAACTGGTCTCCCCGAAAATAAATCGGAAAATCTTGTCAACGTGGTGACCCAAATATTCAAGGCGACTGCCTGTCCGCTCCAGGAAAATGACATCCAGATGTGCACCAGGGTTCGTAAGATGGACGCCAGTAGTTCTAAACCTCGCTCAGTTGTTGTGAAGTTTGCGAATCCCAGACAACGTGATATTATACTTGCTGCTGTAGCTAAGCACAACAAGTCGAACCAGACAGACAAACTCAACACACACAAGTTGGGTTATGGAGGTGTCAGGACAGCGGTTTATGTGGCTGAGCATCTGTCTCCCTTTTACAAAAAGCTTCATGCTGAGACGAGAAAAATTGCTCGCGAAAGAGGATTCCGCTACGTTTGGATCCGCAGTGGTTGCATCTTCGTGCGTCAGGATGATACTGCGCCGGCCAAGAGAATACTCGGTCACGATAGTCTAATGTTACTGTAACATCGGGCCCAATGGGCACTTCTGGAGTAACCCTATACTACCAAAACTTTCGCGGTATGAGGACAAAGTTAAGAGATATTAGCCTAAACAGTTTGTGTAACAGTCATGACATCATAATAGCTACCGAGACCTGGTTAAACGACAACATCCTTGATACTGAACTCTAACTACAACATCTATAGAAGAGATCGCGGCAGTACATACTTACGTGGCCGTGAGGGAGGTGGTGTACTCATAGCAGTATCGAAATCCGTCCCTTCAACTCGTATACAAAAATGGGAGAGTAACCAAGAAGACATATGGGTTTCAATAACTATACGCACGAAAGGTGTAACGCAAAAAGTAAGTATCTGTGCTGTTTACCTGTCTCCTCCCACTACGCTTTCTATTCTGAATACATTTTTAGACAACGTTCATGATGTTTTAGCTACTAACATTGATAAAACTATAGTAATAGGAGACTTCAACTTACCATTTATTGAGTGGACGCAAAATAAAAATAATACCCCTGATATGGTTCCCAACCATTTTCAAAGCAAACTTGGATACTCCCTAATTGAATTTATGCACTTAAACAACTTTATTTAAATCAATCACGTCCCCAACAGTTCCAAGAACAGGATTCTAGACTTGGTCTTAAGTAACTTTAATGGATTGTCTGTGTCTAGATCGCTCTATCCACTATCTAAAGTTGACACAAATCATATTCCCATTGAAGTAGATGTCAGTTTCACTAGCTGCCCGATTCTAAGGAACGCACCTGTCTCAGCTTATACATTTAGAAAAGGTGACTACGACAAGATCAACAAGGAACTTGAACTAGTGGATTGGGAATCTGAATTTGAGCCTTGTCGTCATGTTGATTTGATGGTCTCAATCTTGTATAGCAAATTAAGCTATATAATTGGTAAGCATATTCCTCAGATTAAAAGCTACGCAACTAAATATCCTTCATGGTTTTCCAAATCCTTGATTCACATTTTAAAAGACAAACAAAAAATCAGAAATAGACTTAAAAGATTTAAGAACCCCCGTGATGAATATGAACTTTCTTTGATCAAGGCCAGAGCTTCTAAGATTACACGTTCTTGCTACGCATCATACATTAATTATATCGAAGCTTCCCTAGAAACGAGTCCGCAGGTATTCTGGTCCTATATAAAAAGTAAAAAAAATACCTCATCTGCAATTCCTTCGGAAATGATCTTGGGAAATAAAAGTTTCGATACGGGTCCCTCGATAGCTAACGCATTCGCAAAATACTTCTCGTCAACATATTCCACTTCGAGTAAAGTCATCCCCCAAAATAACATAGTTCTGCCCGGATCGCAGCACTGCCTTACTAGAGTAAATATTAGCGAAAATACTATATTAAAAGCTATCCGTAAATTAGACGACAAAAAAGGTTCAGATCCAGACAAAATTCCTGCTTTCTTTATTAAAAAAAACCGCCAAATATCTTGCCCTACCTCTCAAATTAATATTTAACTACTCGATAAGGTCATCCGTATTTCCGTCGGCGTGGAAAGAAGCCAATGTAGTACCTGTCTTCAAGAAAGGGGTCCAAAATGACATAAAGAACTTCCGTCCTATATCTATCCTTACAACTTTTTCAAAAATCTTTGAAAGCATCGTATGTTCCTCACTTAACTGGCACACTAAACATTTTATAGGCAACGAGCAACACGGGTTCTCGAAAGGGAAATCCACGGTGTCAAATCTCCTCTCATTTATAAACGACTCAACGCGTGCGGTTGATAGCCGAATCTACGACCCAATACTCAGCTGGTTCAGGTCCTACCTCACAGATCGCACCCAAACAGTTGTGGTTAGAGGTTTTTCGTCTAATTCCTTCATTGCATCTTCTGGGGTTCCACAAGGCTCTCACCTTGGACCCTTATTATTCCTTATATTTGTTAATGACTTACCTCTAGTTATCAAACATAGTAAGGCCTCTCTCCTTGCGGATGATCTAAAACTATACAAAGAAATATCCACTATGGGCGATGCAAACAGGCTCCAGGAAGATCTGAACGCGGTTAGTGAATGGTGCAAGGACAACAATATGACTCTTAACGCCACTAAATGTTACCATATAAAACTGACCCGTAACAAAAAAATCATACCGTCTGTCTATAAAATAGAAGGGATCCTCCTGGAGCAAGTTCAGAGCATCCGCGACCTGGGTGTCACAATTGACGGGAAGCTTTCTTTCATAAATCACTTGGACGTCGTCATTACCAAGGCTGCCAAAATGCTAGGGTTTATAAAACGTAATGGAAAAGATTTCAAAAGGCTCAAATCACTTAGACTCTTATACGACGCCCTAGTGCGAAGCAACTTAGAATATGCCTCGTCAATCTGGAATCCTACCTACCAAGTACATATTGACCGCATTGAGAGTATCCAGCGTAAATTTACTCGATACCTTGCATTTAAATCTAGAATTGTTCCTAGGGAACTATCGTATCCAGATCGTCTAACTCGTTTCAACATCGACTCGCTACAATCACGAAGGATTTTACTAGACATTACTAATTTATACAAAATAATAAATGGTCAGTTTAACGTACCTGATATACTGGGATCCATACCACTAATTGTTCCTCGGCGCAATTTTAGATTCCATACAAGAAAAATATTTAGACCTTGGACTCACAAGACGAACTTGGGCTTACATTCATGTCTCAATCGTTTGATTAAGAGTTACAACTCCTTGTACAACATCAATAATGATCTCGACATTTTTAGGCTCAGCCTACCTGCTTTTAAAGTTGAGGCTCGTCGTTCCATTTCTCTCTTACTATCGCGTCCTAGGTAGCTGATGATAAATTTTGTTTTTGTTTTTTCTTAACCTTTTATCTTGTTTTAGCAGTTAAGTAGGTACCTACATCTTATATATGTAGGTACATTATTTGCTTGTAATATTATTAATAACGCTGTACACGCCTGTTAGTGACGGCGCATTTAATTTTTAATTCTATATGTGTTTACTTTTTATATGTTTAATGTATCTGTTGTTGGTGTGTCAAACAAATAAATAAATAAAACTAGTCATCGTCATCTTAGCCGCAAGACGTCTACTGCTGGACATGGTCCATTCGATCATGGATCTCCAAGTACTGAGTAGGTATGGCAACAACGCCCACGGGGGCGTGGGACTCAGCTTGGGAGACGGATTGGCGAGCGCAGTACAGGATGTTGATACACGAAAAGATGTTGCTGCCCATCCTCCGGAGGTATCCCTTGGCAGATTCTTACTGCATCCACGGCAAAGTGCCTCTAGGAATAATTTAAACCAGAATCGTAAATCAAGCTGAAGCAAGTTAGTTAATTACAGTGTGTAAGTATATGTATATCCAGATTTCCTATAATTTATTAATTATTATCTACCTAAGGGTTAACGCGGGTACATACCTACTCCGCCGAAATCATTTTTTTGACTCTTTAATGATAGATACCAAATTCTAGAGATGTATCTTAAGATTGATTGCCGCCAGCGTCCTCACCAGGGTAGCGGCGTACAGCAGCGTGCACAGGTACAGCGTGACCTGCACGACCCTCAGCGCCAGCAGCGGAGACACGAACCTCTCGAAGCGCGCCTTGTAGCCCGCCGCGGCCTGGCACAGCGCCGCGCAGTCCCGCAGCGCCGCCAGCGTCGCCTCGTCGTACGAACTGCCGTAGATGTCTGGTGAAGTACAGTTTCTAAGGCTGCGGACGCGAAGTCAGCGGGCGGGGAGCGGCCGCGAAGTCAGCGGGCGGGGAGCGGACGCGAAGTCAGCGGGTGGGGAGCGGCAGCGAAGTCAGCGGGCGGGGAGCGGACGCGAAGTCAGCGGGTGGGGAGCGGCAGCGAAGTCAGCGGGCGGGGAGCGGACGCGAAGCCAGCGGGCGGGGAGCGGTCGCGAAGTCAGCGGGCGGGGAGCGGCCGCGAAGTCAGCGGGCGGGGAGCGGACGCGTAGTCAGCGGGCGGGGAGCGGCCGCGAAGTCAGCGGGCGGGGAGCGGCCGCGAAGTCAGCGGGCGGGGAGCGGACGCGAAGTCAGCGGGCGGGGAGCGGCCGCGAAGTCAGCGGGCGGGGAGCGGACGCGAAGTCAGCGGGCGGGGAGCGGCCGCGAAGTCAGCGGGCGGGGAGCGGACGCGAAGTCAGCGGGCGGGGAGCGGACGCGAAGTCAGCGGGCGGGGAGCGGCCGCGAAGTCAGCGGGCGGGGAGCGGCCGCGAAGTCAGCGGGCGGGGAGCGGCCGCGAAGAATCAAGAATCAAGAATCAAAAAATACATTATTCAGTGCGGCCGCATGGACCTTATTGACGCGTCACAAATTACAAAATAAAACAACACAAATAAAATAGAATAAAGCACATAATTGAATCTGTTCACTTCAGATGACACGCGAGTTAGGAAAAGAAGTGAACAGAAGAACCTAACTCGGTCGTTATAGTCATCATTTAACAATTTTATTTTGTCTTATGTTACGTTTGACGGAGTTGGAAGCCAGCGGGCGGGAAGCGGCCGCGAAGTCAGCGGGCGGGGAGCGGACGCGAAGCCAGCGGGCGGGGAGCGGACGCGAAGTCAGCGGGCGGGGAGCGGCCGCGAAGTCAGCGGGCGGGGAGCGGACGCGAAGTCAGCGGGCGGGGAGCGGCCGCGAAGTCAGCGGGCGGGGAGCGGACGCGAAGTCAGCGGGCGGGGAGCGGACGCGAAGTCAGCGGGCGGGGAGCGGCCGCGAAGTCAGCGGGCGGAGAGCGGCCGCGAAGCCAGCGGGCGGGGAGCGGCCGCGAAGTCAGCGGGCGGGGAGCGGACGCGAAGCCAGCGGGCGGGGAGCGGCCGCGAAGTCAGCGGGCGGGGAGCGGCCGCGAAGTCAGCGGGCGGGGAGCGGCCGCGAAGTCAGCGGGCGGGGAGCGGCCGCGAAGTCAGCGGGCGGGGAGCGGCCGCGGCGACCGACGGCAGCAGCGCGTTTCAATGCATTTATTTGTTTTTATTTATACATTTGATTAGAACGGCTTACACCACTTACAACAATCAATCAATATTAACAAAAAATAACATACAGTGCGGACATTTGTATGGAGTGTCGTGGGGTGGGGTCGTCCTCACAGCCACAGGACAGCTGCCGTGCGTGCGGAACGTGCACTATTGACTATGACCTCCCTCACTGATCTCCAAGATCATGAGGGGGTCGATGCCATCGTCACGCTTAGCAGGCGGGTTGGCGAACTCAGTAGGTCCCGCACCTACTGAGTTCGCCAACCCGCCTGTCAAGCGTGGTGAGTATGACAATTGCCCCTTATGGAGAACCATGAGGGAGGCCTGTGTTCAGTAGTGGATGTTTCACGGCTGAACTGATGATGATGATGATTCTTCAGGGATCTTCTTAAAAGATTCGGAAATGAAAGCAAACACTCATGTTTAATTTTCAAGGTGCTTCAACACCTACCGAAGTGCGACGTGAACGCGTCCTCAGCGTCATTGATCTGCAAAAAATAACATTGCTCAGTAATGGGACACAATGGTGTCCATCCTGTTTTACATTTCCTAAAACTAATTGTAATTAGAGATATGACGTTTCTAAATTAAAAGCTGTCAGCGTAAAATTAGGTATCATTTATCCGTTTTAATTTTACGGCACTAACCGAATAGCTTCATGTCATTTTAGTCTGCTTTACGTCAAATTAATCGGCTTTAGCTAGTTAGTGCAACAACAGAATCGCCACCATTAGCTTATTAAAACTAGATAAATGAATAATGTAAATTATGATGTATTCCCTGCTTAAGACTTTCCCGAAGCAATCCACTCACCGCCGCCCTATCATAATGATGTTGAGACTCCGTCATGTCAGCCTGGTTGTAGATGAAGCCGTGCATCTCGTCCAACTGTATATGATCGTAAGAAGCCGCCAGTGCCGAGTGCGAGACGCCATGCTGCAGTAACGCGGTGTACCGAATGTTGCGGAGGGAACAGCATAGGATTTCCAGTTGCCCGCAGATCAGGATCGAGTTGGCAGCGAAAAATACTCCTTGAAGGATAGTGGTTTGATTAATAGACTTAATATATGCCACCAGCTGCTGTTTTGCTGTTTAAGTCCCATGCTGGACATAAGGCTCCCTTAACTTGCGTCTTGCCTTGCCTTGCCGCATCAAGCATCTATTAGTGAAACATTACTCCTCTTATGCGCTTGATGAGTGACGGTCTCCCTCCACTCAAGAATTAGTTTGCCCACACCTTGTGAATTGATCCCGTAACACTACCCCGACCGATATGGCCATCTTACTGTTACTTCAGCTGGCATATCCTATATGCTAGGATGCTGCTGTTTCGTATAGGGAATGACAAAAGCACCTGAAATAATTTTTTTGGAGGTTCTTTGGAGAAAAATAGCCTTTAAATGCCTTCAAATAGTTGCTTCTTCTTGTGTGTGTCTAATAAACACTTTCATTTCAATAGTTTTCTTAAAAAAATACATACTTAGTGCAGATGATAGCTTACCCAATTGGCCCATAGCCAGGCCTACAAACCATTGCGAAATTAGGAACTGCAGGAAGACGAAAACGTAATGTGGTTTGTTGCTCACGCCTGTGTAGATCCAGCCCTGAATTGGTTCTTTAGTCCACCCTGAAATTACATGAAAATTGCTCTTTTCTGGTGCTTACTTTAGAAAAATGACTTGGCTCATTAAATTTGGCTTAAATTGGATGATACTAATGTATTGTACCTCCTTGATAACTTACTAAATATGAAATAAGAAATACAATACTTACAGTGAAGACAAACAGGCAACGTACAATACATGGTAACACTGAACATCGTACAAGCCGTATAGATCCTCGCAAATTTCTTTGCGGACTCATAACTCTGGCTCATCGTCATATTCGTCAAACCCTGAGCTGAATGGTGCTTAAAATTGTCATTCATGTAAGCGATTAACTCGTAGAACTCATTCCTATACACGGAGTAGTACGAAACTATGACCACAGATACCAATATCGGCATTGAATCCGCTATTACATGGAGCGAAGACATGATGTCCACCCACTCCGTGTACAAATGCGTGGACAGACCAACTGCACATTTAATCAGGGAGAATAGGACGAGCCCTGTGTATAAGATGTTCGTTAGTTTATGCTTGAGGGAGGTTGGTTTGGGAAACCATTGCCAGCAACCTCCAAGCTTCAACGGTAGCTCCACGTAATGAAGGTAGGCCATCTTTCAGAGTTGATCGTTGACTGCATGAGTTTCTAAGACCGCTGTTTAGTTGAGAGCCTTGCTAGATAACAAAACTAGCTAAATGATATAGGGAATAATGATTGAAGTTTCAATTTTGTGCAGCTGAACAGATATGTGTGGCCTATGTAGTTTAAGGGACCCTATACATAAGATTTGTTTTAAATAAAAGTTTAAGGCCCACAAATTAACTCCGAATCAGCGAGCCAGAACGAAGAAAATACTTTTAAATTTGCAAAAAAAAAAAACTTCGTAAATCAAAATCTGTACGGATGTAAAACGTGGACAATGCCAGAGGGTTATAGAAGTTTTGGAAGCATGTAAGATATGGTGCTGGAGAAAAATGGAAAAAATAAGATGGGCCGAACAAGTGACAAACATGAAGTATTGAGCAGGGTAGACAAGAAGTCTACTCTATTACAAATTTTTAACTATTTATTTATTTAATATTAATTCATTTTATTTATTGTTTTGGAGAAAAGAAGGGGAAATAAAATAAATGGTCGTCGACAACACAACCTATTTGGTGGTATTGCTACGCGAAATAAATAATTATAAAATATTATTATTTTATTATTAAATATAATTTTAAACAAAATTGTAATATTTCATATTAATCTTCGTATAGTTTGTTATTTAATTATCTATTGTATTAGATTACTATATTACTATTACTATTGTATATATGTATGTATGTAATTACTATTGTATTATAAATTGTTTTTGAATGTTTTCTTATTATTTTATGTGTAAACCTGTGTTGGGTATCCTATTATAATAAATAAATAAATAAAACCCAACATGCAAGCAATTCGCCGACGATCAGAGCACAAGCGCTTATAAACTCATTTTTGCAAGAGTTCCAGCACGTCGACATGTTTCACGATAAGTTGTTTATTATTGTTAGATTTCTTCTAGAATATTTAAGTAAATTAAAATAGTAAGTGTTTTGGTGTCATAACTGTAAACTTATGTCTTTTGAAATAAATAAATCTAAATAAGATTGGCTATATTTTAAATGACTTTCATTTCGTAACATGTGGAAGGAAGACAAGGAATAAAAAGACCAAAGAGAAATAATATGAACCCTGGTAAAGCAAAAAGTTGCTATCATGTCGAGGACCTTATGGAGGCTTGTCCTGGAGATAAATAAATGGAACAAGTTGCAGTTGGACCGACAAGAGTGAAACTCTTTATCATTTCAGCCGTAAAACGTCCACTATTGAACACAGACCTCCCTCATGGATCTCCATGAGGGGTAGTTGCCAAACTCACCACGCTTGGCAGGCGGGTTGGTGCGCGCAGTACGGGATAGATACACGGAAAGACCCTGCTGCCCATCTTCCGGAGGCATCCCTTAGCAGGCTCTTACTGCATCCACTGGCTATAAAATACTTAATGAAATAATTATAAGGTTCCCCTCGATTTCTCTGGGATGCCATCATCAGATCTTGGTTTCCGTTTCCTTACCCTTGGGATATCTCCTTTCTAACAAAAAAGAATCTGTCCTTAAACGACGAAGTTATCCGCGAACGCACATAAAAAAAAATTACGGATTACGGTCGAATTTAGAAAACTCTTCCTTTTTTTGAAATCGATTAAAAATAAATCAAATCTACATAGTCTAAATCTCAAATTTCGCCTACACTAGTAAGCCTACTGGTATATCCCTACATAGACGTAAAAGGGCCTTAACAACTTAAAATCTAATTGCCCTGATTTAACGAGTAAAGTTCGTAACTATCGTTTCAGCTGAACTAATAATGAAAGGATCGACATTAACTGCTTAGTACTCGTCAATTTATAATTGCTCACAAAATGAGGATAATTTAGCTCGATAATTAATCAACTTATAGTACCCTAGTAGAAATCGCTCTAAGCGATAAGACCGCCCATTGTGTATTTCTGTTGTTTTTATAGTTTAAGTTAATTTTAGTTATTTTTGTTTTTATTTTCTATATGATTTACACAATAAAGAGTTTATCTATCTATCTACCCTAGGTACCTATCGAGTGTTTTTTCATAAAACACTTTAGGGAGTCGTAGGTAGATGAAATTTCATAGGTATCTAAGAACCTTTGGCCGTGGGGTGCCGGCAGTAGAATGTTAACCCTCCACACATGCCCGTGGATGCAGTAAGTGCCTGCTAAGGGAAACCTCCGGAAATGGGCAGCAGCGTCTTTCCGTGTATTAACATCCCGTACTGCGCTCGCCAACCCGCCTGCCAAGCGTGGTGAGTATGGCAACAACCCCTCATGGAGATCCATGAGGGAGGGGGGGGGGGGGGGCTGTGTTCAGTAGTGGACGTTTTACGGCTAAAATGATGATGATCACCTGAGAACCGTTTAAAAGAGTGTTACACAAAATGACAGAAGTTTGGACTTCTAGGCACATTTCATGGTCAATCAATTCATAGGAAAATTGAATTAAAAGAAAACGTTTTAATTTAATGTTTATTTATTATTCGAATAAGTAGGTACCTTTATCAATAAAGGTAACCTACCTATATTGATAAATAAAGGTAACCTACCTTTATTGATAAATGTTTAGATTTAGCACATCGTTTCATTTAAATAAATCACAAAATGCACACCACCGAAAATTATTTTAAATTATCGTCGATTATATGTTAGGATAAAATAAGTGTTAATAAAGTTGGCATCAATACCGCCATGTCATGATATAAGATCGCTAACCACTAACTAGTCAGCATAGATTCTCCGTCCCTGTAACAAGAAATAATAAGATAAATTCAAAATAATCGATCCGATAGAAGCTCTTAGCAAACATCTTAGAATTAATCTACGATTACATCGTATTTTTAACCCCCGACAAAAGAGAGGGGTGTTATAAGTATGACCGCTATGTGTGTGTGTGTGTGTGTGTGTCTGCCTGTGGCAACAAGTGGACCGATTTGCATGCAGTTTTTTAATTGAAAAGCCGGTTTTCCGGCTGTGGTTCTTAAACATGTTTTATCAAAATCGGTTAACAGTTTACAAGATATGGGGGGTGAAAGAGGGGATGAACAATCGAATGTTTCCAAATATACCCAAGTTCGTATGGGGGTCGAAAGTAGGGGTGATCAATAGAATGTTTTCAGTACCCTCGGGGGTTACCTACTTAATTTTTTATTTTATTAACATGTTAAATGAAGAAAATCAATTACGATACTTTGCTTCTGATTCACATAGATTGTAGTAAGATGGAAATTCATAAAACTCCCTGCTGATGCATGATGATGATGACGTTCGAATGTCTAAACAAGAGTGTCTAGATGAGGTCTTAATCGTCTTGTGTCCAGAAGGGCATGGTCGAGTGTCTAGATGGGAATGGTCGCGTGTCCTAATAACACCTAGATGGGGCAGGCATGGCTAGATGGGGTTCCCCGTCTAGACGATGTCAAGAGTGTCTTAATGGGAATGGACTTATATCAGTCTTAAATTGAGGTCGTGTTTCTATATGGCGACGTTCGAGTGTCTAAATAGGTATGATTGAAAGTGTCTAGATGGGGATGTTCGAGAGACCTGCGTGGGGATGGTCGAGTGTCCAGGTTGGTATGGTCGAGTGTCCAGATAGGTATGGTCGAATGCCCAGGTGGGTAGGTATGGTCGAGTGTCTAAATATAAATTATATAGAGAAGGTCGTGTAAAGAGTCCAGAATAACCTAGTTGTCCTTCGACCTCTTCGCAGCAATCCTTTAAATCTTCTTGTGTCTAGAAGGGCATAGTCGGGTGTCTACGAGTAGATGGGGAATGTCGAGAAGAATCCAAAAGAACACACTTCTCCTTCGACCTCTTCGCTGCAATCCTGTAGATCCTGCGCAGCTCCTGCAGCGCGCGCATGATGACTACCAGCTGCGCCTCGAAGTCCGCCTGCGGCACGTCGACGGGCAGCCCCTTCTGCCGGCAGATCTTCACGTAGAGCGCCCAGATGGCTGCTCGCACGTGGCACAGCTCCACGTGGCGCTTGGCCGCCGTCTCCTTGAGCCGGTTCAGAGCCAGCTCCCATTTTATCACGCGATTGCGGACCTTGTCGTAGCGCCACTGGAAAGGGTGAAAATTGGACTTGCCGTTGAACGTAAATATGGGTATAATAATTAAGCGGTTAAAGAGATTCAGCACATTGACAGATGGACGGACAGACAGACGGCTTAGTAATGTCTCGTTAGGAACGGCAATCTTAAAATACAGGACATTATATAGAAGAGCAGAACAACCAACAACTTTGTTGTTCCATGACAAGGATCAAGGAGCTCATAGAAGCACTAAATTAATATTTATTGAAAAGCTTTAAAGCAGAAATTTCGGCAGACCTCGAGTTAGCACGTCATCGGTCGAGCGCGGCAGGCACTCGTCTACTGTTTTACTTTCAAAATTGACGTGAGGTTACACTATTCATTTTTTCAATACGTATATATTATTATAACGTCGAAGATTATTCCACGTTTCGATTTTTAAGAAAATCATCATCATGGGATTGAATGCCCGTCCGTGCGTGGGGCCGTGACACTGATCTCATGATGATGATTTTCTTGACTCTACTGGTTTGCTGCGAAACGAACGTTTTCAGTCCTATTGCCTTTTGAACGAGCAGCCCTCACCCTCAAGTTGGCGAGCGTGTTGTTGAGCCCCATGATGAAGAGCTTCTTCTCCTCGGTGAGCGCAGCGATCTCCTGACGTGCGTCCTCCAGCATCTCCAGGTGGCGCTCCTGGCGGTCCGCCAGGGTGCTCTTGGCAGCCGCTGGGAGACAGGCAGGCTGGCTTGATTATGTTATACTCATGAAATAAACGTCATTCATCGCTTAAAATCAAGATTTTCGAGCGAGGGCTTTAATTTTATATTTATTTATTTATTTCAAGGACGCCCAACAGAATGAACTCATGAAAATTTCACTTTTAGAGACTTAAGACTGCGTGCTCTCCTAATTAAAGGGTGCCACAGCTTTCACAAAAGATTTCCTCGACTAGAATTAAAATGGTAACAGATAATATTTTGCTTTTGACTCGCATGTAATTTTCAAGATATTGATTACTATTAAGATAAGCAATATGGATTAATCTATGGATTTCCTTTAGATTGAATATGTTTGAAACGTACCTAAAGCTTCGTATCTATTCAAAACGTCTAGCGGCTGCTTGAACTCGGGGTAGTGGCTGACAACGGCCGTTAGGTAATCCTGAAAGTTTAAGGTACCTACTTACTCAATTTCAACCTAAAATTTGAGATTTGAGAATGTCTTTAAATTCGAGTTGTTTCGTGAACTTGTAACTCACACTGTACTCTCACAACAATCTACCACTCTCAATAAAGTCGTAAATACATAAAATGGCCATTGAAATGTGTCATGCTCTCCTTGTGTAATTCGACTATTTTATGTAGTTTTTTACTGTGTTTAATAAACACGTATTGTCTTTGAATAAGTGGTGTGTCTCACTTCTGGGCAAAGGCCAGCTTCCAAAGGTAAATTAATTAACTCAAACTAAAAAAATAATAAATTCAGTGCAGCCGCCTGGTCCATAATGACGCGTCACAAAACGTTAACATTCATAAAACCCGAAGCGCCATACATATCATGCAAATCCTTCAGTCGATTGTCCTTACCTCATAGATAGTGTAGTCCTTGACTTGTTTCTCCATCATCTCCTTGACCTCCTCCATTTCGAGCACTCTCTCTCGCATCGCCTCCGTCTCCTTCGTCTTCCTCTCGAGCACGTCGGCATCGGCGGCCATCTTGCGTTCCGCACGATCACGCTTCTCTTGGTTCTCTCTGATGAACTGCCAAACAAATATTTTGCTTTTTAAAAGTTTGCGTGTGTGTGTATCTGTGAGTCAATCTATCAAAGTATGTGAAGGGTAGATAGAGCCCCCAAACGTTCTGAAAAATATCTCCATAGCCAACAATTACATATCCGGCTATCGTAAATTAAACGAGGATGAAAATACTTGAAAGATGATGGTTGGCCCCACTTTACTGTTAATCAAGTGAGTATGATGTTTTAAAGCTTTATCAGCTTCCTTAGCTCTTAACTCTGCTATATTGGGGTTCATGGCGGTGCGACTCTCTCTCTTCTCTCCGAGCATCCGCCGACCGCCTATAAAACATTAACCCACTTCAAGAACTCGTGTTATATTATAATTCGTCATAGCCTCGTCTGCTTCTTAGCTCAACACCAACTTCACTGGCCCCTAGCCAGCTCATGAGGTTGGTCGACTACAAAAAACGTCGGTCGGCCTCTTACCTTATTGAAGCTAATGAAGCTATCCTTGAGCAGCATTTCCTTCGCCCTCAAGTCTGCCCACTTGGCGTCCATGGTGACGCGACTCTCTCTCTCCTCTGCGCGCTTCTCGGCTAGTCTCTCGTCGGCGTCCATGAGCTCCCGGCGCGCCTGCTCCATCAGGACTTGGGGCGTCGGCCGCGCCACGTCCCACACTGGATACGTTCTGATTATAGAAAACAAGCGTCGTAAAACACGTCATAAGAAGTGGCACCAAAAAGCGAAGGCCTATACCTAGCAGTAGGTCAAGACCGGCTGCGGATGATGATGATGTTGATGAATACCATTCCAAATAACAATTCCAAATCCAGAGATTAATTCTTGACCTCACTATAGGATCTTCTTGCATAAGAACCGGTTGACTTAATATTTGTCACTTACTTAATATTGTTGCGCCGAGCGCAAACGTAAACCAGTAAGTTAGCGAAAGATCTAGAAAGGACCGGTGTGCGAGCGGCTGGAAGAGTCCAAAGGTCACTCTTTATTGTTTTCAACACAAACAAGTGAAGTTTCTAGACAAACCGGTTTTGAAACAATAGTACGGGTTGTAAATAGAGTCATAAAAAGTTGTTTACGTGTATTTTGTTGTCCTGTCTCTATTGTGTGTGAATCTAGAAACTTCGGCTACGAGAACTTCTTTATGTGCGATATAAATACGCGGATGTGTTTACCGAGCGGACAGTCTTTCTTTGGCTACGGAAGCGAACAGTGCGAGATATATCCGAGTGACTTCAAACTGAATACAGTGATTGTGTACAAGTGCTATAGTTATTCCTTGTATTTAAAGTGTAAACCCACAAAGTGTCAAGTGTAAAGTGTCTGAACGTTACGGGTTCGAGTCCCGTCGGAGACAAAAATTTTGATTGCATTTTTTATTTCTATAAGTGCTATACTGCCCTACTAAGCACAAAAGCGGTATCTCAGTGAAAGCTAGTTTGGAGATATTTGACGTTATGTAAAATTAGTTTTTTCGTTAATTTATGGATAGTTATTTTTGGTTATTAAATGTAATTTATATATAATGCTAGGTATGTTTTCTATCACAATAGTTAAAATATGTAAAACATACATGGAAATGCCATAACCATGAGATACTGCTACACCGCTTAGTAATTACAAACTTTAGAATTGAGTTGCCGCCTTTTTGTTAGCTTTTCACCTAACATGCTTGTATAGAAAAGGATATGGATTTTCAGTCAAATAAAATACATATTTCTATAAAGAAAAAAACAAATCAAAGTGCACTTATAAAGTCTTTTATTATTTAAATTTATAATTATAAAAAAACATATTAAAAAAAGAAACGTGTTCTATGAATTTTAATCAGTCAGAAGTGGGGAGTTCTCTCCAAAAGGACATCCTATTTTGGGGTATAATATTTTGGAAAGATTTTAAAATATTATCTTTTTTGTTTGTAGAAATACCCTCTGGTGCAGTTTTTCTCGTCGGTGGCGGCAAAAGTCCAGTTTTTAAATTTATTTCCTATTACGCTAGTAGTGATAGGATCTTTATTGAATCCTGTTTTGTATGTCAAATCAAAACTGCCTCTATTGTCTTCTACTTAGACCATTTCACTAATTTAAGGACGCGGTTTAATTCGAGACAGTTTATACTGGGTTGTGTAATCCTCACACTCATAAAAATCTTGTAGAGTCATCTCTTTCAGCTTTACGTTTTTTCCTGCAGAACTAACTGATTGAGAAAAGTCTGCAAAATCATATATTTTGTTTTTCATGCGTTTCACTGACAACTCCACCCTGTGGTGGAAGGAGTCGGCTGACATGAAGGTGTGCCCTGGGTCGAAATATTTTATCACAATCTTATCGGCGCTGATATCATTTGAATATGACTGACTGTTTAACCGTGAAATTAAAAAGTATAACAAACTCAATAATGGTTCTACCTCTGTAATACCTACTTGATTATTAAGTTATTTGTAGTAAAATCATTGATCTGCGATATATCGTGTACACAAATTCAGACACCAAAGTACCGAACGCAAAGAGGTTACGTGGATATTACTTTTACCAAAATTAACATGCAAATTATACTTTCAACTACCTGATTGTTGAAGCACACAACCAAACCACTGAACACATTATTTCACAGTATTTTCATTAATTAAAAAAAGTAATTAGAGGTATAACATTTTTTGACATGTTTACATGAACAAAAAACAAGTAATGACATGAATATTAGCCAAGGAAGGGATAAATCACTGCAAGATGTATTAGAAATTCGTCCGTATAGAATACGTCATAAAGATCAATTTGACTTGCAGCTGCAGCCGTATCTCATGATTTGCAGATCAAGTAAGCACAAAAATACCTAAGCGTTGTAGCGGCAAGGTAAGTCAGCATTCACATTATGCCGCTTATTGGCGTAGAATACGATGTGCGTAAAACGCTCCTGTTTTTTAAGAGAATTGGCGGTATTCAAATATACGGCTGGTTGCCTACGTTATATTGATATACCTCTAATATCCTTAGGAATTTAAGGTAAAACTGAGATAGAGAAAACTTTCTTAACGTTTTTTTATACCTTTTAAGTAACATACCGCTATAAGGCTTAGTTCAATAGATGCGTATTCTTCTAAGCTATCCGATGCCATAAAAAACAAATTTACGTTTTTTTTTTGAGATACCGCTTTTGCGCTTAGTAGGGCAGTATAGTGTTCAGTGAATAGGGAACAAGTGTTATAATGACGATCAGTGTTGTTCAGTGAAGGAGTGTTATAGTGAGAATCTGCTGTGAGATTCTTATTATTGTGATCTGTGATTAAAGTGTTAATTTTGGTTTAATTGGACTACATTATTTAATCCCGAACCCCCAGCTCGTAACAATAGGTATTAAATACGTTTTTCTCTAAATTTTATTTTATTTACATATGTAGGTAGGTACCTATTTCATTGTGTCTTTTGTTTTAATGATGATCTCATTATAATTTAGTTACAATAAGATACTGATATATTTAATTAATTTTAGTTTATATTTATAGAGTCTTGTGTTCGTCTATAATTAGCATATATACAAGAATTGTCATTTTATTGTTGAATGTGTTTATTTATATACCATCGGCGTCCCTTTTTATAAATAAATAAATAAGCAATTCGATAGTAATAGTTTCTGAGATATCCAGCTGTGACGGATAGACAAAGTCACATCATAAGGGATCTTTTTTAATTACTATTTTTATCTGAAACCCTAAATCATAAAGTGTGCTGGAGTTGGACATGACACCCAACCACATGTCCACGTCATACTTGGATAATGAGCATCTAAGATGCTGATGCGGATTAATAATATATGTCTAATAAAGAACATTTATGTTGCAGTGTCAGCAACTTGATACCTATTAATGCTGTGCCTGGGACATCATAAAAATGTAAGTTAATAGAATATTTACTTGACCATATTGGCACTCTCTACCAAGGACTTGTAGTATTCTGAAGTACTTTCCACTGGTGGTCCATGAGGAATAGCGATGGGCGCCAGATCTTTCAATAATGGCTTTTTTATCATTGTTCCGAATTTTATTAAAAAAAATCAGATATTGTTGTTGCTAGGCACCAAGTATGCAAATATATCTCGTCTAAGCCTAGCAACCGTATAACGGTTAGGCTTAAACGAGAGTTGCTAGGTTGGTAGGTAGCTGGACAAAATAAATAATGTCCGTAAAGTAAAGAGTGTGGCTTTTGACACAGAATTTTCTGAGTCAACAGCCCTTTAGCCAAGATGGCATATTTTTTTAACACGAGGAATGTCAACGTCAATGTCAACCAAATTTAAAAGAATTTAGATATCTGTCACTGTCGTGCAAACAAAACAAAACAAGATTTTAGGTTAGAATAGAATTCAAAATCCACAATTAGGTATTGATTTTTGCCTAAAACACAAGTTGAATATTGAGAAAACTAGCCGCTAAAGATAGAGAGATAATCGGAAAAGGCCATTAAAAAGAATTCATCATTTCTACTTCAAGGAAAATGGAATTAAATCTAACATTCTTCACTGGTCTCGGTTGCGGCGTTTGTTTAGGACTGTCTTTATTTGCCTTCAGGAAGTTATTTGGTGCACCTGTGACCAAAAAAGCCTCTATTTCTGTAAGTTACCACCGGTCTTATTTATTTAATTACCTATCATGCATTAATGATATTTTAAATAATTTCTAGTTTCGTATTAAAATTTCTCATAATTTTTTCTTTGTTGCAGTTCAAATCCAACTCTGAATACAAAATGGTTTTAGTTGTAAGGACTGATTTAAACATGACCAAAGGCAAAATTGCAGCTCAATGCAGTCATGCAGCAGTTGGGGCTTATGAGAAAGCCTTGCACCAGGACCCAATCAGCCTGCAACTGTGGCAAAATGACGGCCAGGCCAAAGTTGCAGTGAAAACTGACTCGCTCGAAGAAATTAAGGAAATTGCTAGCACTGCAAAGAAAATGGGACTTATAACTTCAATGATAAGAGATGCAGGAAGAACTCAAATTGCGCCAAATTCTATCACTGTGCTGGGGGTCGGCCCGGCACCTAAAGATGTGATCAACCAATTGACAGGACATCTAAAATTATTGTGAATACAAAAACCTATTAATAAATAACTTTAAGTGCCTAAATAAAGTTTTTATATTTGCAAAGACCTTATCTCAAAGTTATTTACACTTAAAAATACTTCCATCAATATTTATCAAATCATAAATATGAAAAAAAACTATATGGCTATCTTTTTGATTTTTCAATAGTACCTGTAAAATAAAATACCTCATCATAATTTTAGATGAAACTGTCTTTTAAACCATACATAGAGGCTCGAGTAGGCAGAGTTCGCAAGTTGAATTTTATTTTTATGAAACTACACCATATGCTGTGTGATTTGTCCAGCATTAAAAAAAAAAAAAAAAAAAAAAAAAATATTGCGGATCGGAAACTTAATATAAGCATTTACCAGGCCCTTTGTCAATTAATTTTATCTTATTGCATTATGTCATGGGGTGGGGTAGGTAAAACGTTATTACTAACTCTTGAAAGAGCACAAAGAGCCATATATAATGTATCAACTTTCCACCCTTTTATTTTTCCAACCAGTCTTCTTTACAAATTGTGCGGAGTGTTATCAGTTTGACAGTTATTCATAATGAACATCATACTAAAACAACACAGCGCTCTTATATAGCACTGAACCTACTAATAAAAGGAGGAATAATGTCTGCCCTAAGCAACCAGGTAGAAAACATGTCTTTTCTCATAGATTTTATAGTTTTCCTGGACCATTTTTGTACAAAAGATTATAATTATGCGTTAGCTAATACCTATCTACTGTCTTAATTCTAAAAATTGTAAAATAGTTAGGAACTCTCTCAAAAGTATGTCATATGACGATACCGAGAATTTATTAGCTGTATTTAAGTAGGATTTAACATTTTATTTTCTAACGAACAAGGCAATTATATTGTAAGATTCTGCTTCACTGCAATATTAGTTTTACTTGACACCTTAGAATTGGACACTATATTTTGTTATTTATTTTTAGGCTAACTTATCTGTTATAGGTACGCGTAAGCTTGTGTTTATACATTGAAGTATTATTACTAGCGTAACTCACTGTGTTTATACATTTTTGCTCGTGACCTCGTTTTGCCTTAAAAACAGATTAATTTGTTAGGTTTTTTGTTAATATTAGATATAAGTATAATGTTCTTAGCCTTAATAGTTAATTGAATATTTTTTTTATTTAATTTTACATTTTCCCCTCCCATAACTTATTTATTATGTAAATATACAGGGTGGCCAGAACAATGACGTCAAAAAGAAAAAACCAGGTCCCTCGTATCGTGGGGTATCCGAATCACCCCCATGTATGTTCCGCGACTTTTCATGGTTTTCGAGTTATGATTTTTTTCTGAATTTTTAAGAATTTTTGACCTGAGCAACTTATAAATTTATTTTTTTAAAAAGTTGAAGACTTTTTCGAGTTTTTTTTTTGCAACTGAATCTTCATAAGTTGTTCTTTAATGCATAAAATAATCAGCTTCGTAAATTTGATAAAAGTTATGAAAATGTTAGTCCAAAGTGAAAAATTTACGTTCGGTGAATTATGACTTAATTTTTCAACATTAATTTGCTAATCTAAACGAGTCACTTCATGGTTTTTAGTAAGCCTTAAAAATGCGCGAGACTCTCAGCTTTCATAATCATTAAAAACAAGTAGGGCTTAATAGGCTACTTTGGCTAAAATCGGCCTTCAAAGACAGCAAGGTGGAAAATTCTTAAAATTAGCCAACTGATTTAAAAATCTTTTTTTGCCATTTTATCATTTCTAAGGTTAATTAGTTTGTTAATTAATCAAAAATGACTGCAGTAAAGTTAAGATTTAAACATTTCTAGGCTTTTCTAAAAAAATTGCCATCTGATTACAAACATTTTTGGGCCATTTTATCATTCCTAAGGTTAATTAATGATAGAGAATGTTGGAAACTAACCAACAAATGTCAGGTAAGAAAAGTTTTAAGTAGGAAGTGGTTTTGTTAATAAATCACAGATGACAATGTGAAAAAAACATTTATTTACAAAAGGTTTTCAAAATGGCCACCTCCAGCAGCAATGCACATCCTACACCTTCGTTAGAAATTGTTTTTCAAGCGTCTAAATGCTTCCCTGTTCGCCCTCACAACACGTTCGGCTTGTGCAATATTCTGCCTTAGTTCCTGTTCACTGGAACTTTCTCGGGCGTATGCTATCTCTTTGTAATAGCCCCAAATGAAGAAATCGATGGGGTTGAGGTAACTTGTTATGCGTTGACTTCGGTTGCACGCTGCCCCTTTCGCCACCGAGAGTGACAGAGATAGCAATAGTTCGGTCTCTTATCCTCACGGCCCATTGTTATCGCAAGTAAAAGAGTTGCACGGTGCGCCTACGCTTACAACGAGAACGGATCGCGCAAAATGAATTAAACTTAAAAAGAAAAGCCTCAAAATCCTTAAATCTTAGCTTTCCTGCAGTTATTTTTGATTAGTTAACAAACTAATTAACCTGAGGAATGATAAAATGGCCAAAAACATTTTTTTAATCAGGTGGTTAATTTAAAGAATTTTCCACCTCGCTGTCTTTGAAGGCCGATTTTAGCCAAAGTAGCCTATTAAGCCTTACTTTTTATTAATGATTATGAAAGCTGAGAGTCTCGCGCATTTTTAAGGTTTGCTAAAAAACCATGAAGTGACCCATTTAGATTTATAATTTAATGTTGAAAAATTAAGTCATAATTCACCGAACGTGAATTTTTCACTTTGGACTAGCACTTTCATAACTTTTATCAAATTTACGAAGCTGATTATTTTATGCATTAAAGAAAAACTTATGAAGATTCAGTTGCAAAAAAAAACTCAAAAAAGGTCTTCAACTTTTTTAAAAAACAAATTTTAAGTTGCTTAGGTCGAAAATTCTCAAAAATTCAGAAAAAAAATCATAACTCGAAAACTATGAAAAGTCGCGGAACATACATGGGGGTGATTCGGATACCCCACAATACGAGGGACCTAGTTTTTTCTTTTTGACGTCATTGTTCTGGCCACCCTGTATATGTATATACTTAATACATATATGTATAGCATTAGATTGTAAATTATTTAAAGCATGTAATTATTACATTTTGTATATAATTAATTATATTCCTAATACTGAGTTAAGTTCTTTCAGATAAAATTATTCCTATTAAATGTAATGGTAAATTAAAAATTGTTTTAAAACCTTTTTTTGTTACCCATACAAATTATGGATACCTAACAAAAAAAGGAAACTTTCTTAGGATTACTAACTTGACACTGGCAGAATTGTGTAAACCCAAACACAAAAAACCATTAAAGAAGAAGAAAACTAGTGGCCATCTTGCTCGCTTGCTCTGTGTGTGTGTGCTGTCTACCACCACAATCAACAATATTTTGTTTGAAACCGAATCCCCATGTGGCCCGGCTCGAAAGAAAGGCCAAATAAATCTTATTGAATTAGCGTCGAATACGAATTATACACTCGGCCTCTGGTGGGACAAAGACTTTTAACCAGCGTTTACACAGCATTACTTGATCGCGGCAAAAAATGGATATGAATCTGAATTTTTTTGCTGGGCTAAGCTGCGGTATTTGTATAGGAGTAACATATTTTGCGCTGAAAACCTATGTGTTTGCTGCTCCTGAGGCCAAGAAAGTCACTCCAAAGACTTCCCCAAAGGTAATTTTTAATGTTTCTTTTAATAATAAAGGGGACTCCAAACCTTTTATGTGCACTCTATGTAACTGAAAATAAATATTTTTTCATTTAATGCATAACCCCATGCATGTTTTTGTATATAAATATATCGCACCTCCAGTCGTAGACTGACTCAATTCAAAATTTGGGTGAATTATGTTAAGTATACAGAACGACTCAAAAAAGTGCGCTCTATCGCCTAGTAAATCAGAAACCGTAATAAATAAACTGTAATGTACTGTTTCATTTATAGTCAACTTATAGTGTGATTTATCAAAAATTGTCAAGGACTGAAACACGTTTTCTTCATTTCCCAAAAAACATGAATTTTGGATTGAGTCAGTCTACGACTGGAGGTGCGATATATTTTTTCGTTAACCAATTTTATCCCTCTGCTTTAATTAGTAGTTAATATATTATAATAATAAATATTTAAATTTCTCGAGACCTGCTCTATCGTGTTTATAAAATGTTATTTGTTTTTAGTTTACATCAAAGGCCGAGTACAAAATGGTGCTGGTAGTGAGAAATGACCTAGGCATGGCCAAAGGTAAAATCATGTCCCAATGTTGCCATGCTGCTGTTGGTGCCTTTGAAGAAATGAGTAAAACTGATAAGCGCAGTCTCAAGAAATGGCAGAACACTGGACAGGCAAAGGTTGCTGTGAAGTCAAACTCATTGGAAGAAGTCAACAAAATAGCTGAAGAAGCAGATAAACTTGGAATAGTTACATTTAAAGTTATTGACAATGGCCTCACACAGGTAGACCTAGATACGCTGACATGTCTAAGCGTGGGGCCTGCACCTAAGGATATTATAGATAAAATTACTGGCCATTTAAAGTTGTTGTGATATTTAGTAAAAATTTTTTAATTGCTAGGGAATTAATACTTTTTTGAAATTATCATGGTGCTGAACACAGAATTACCTCTACTCTTTTCTGTGGCTGTGAACATTAAAGGCAATTTACTGGGTTTACCACAAATTAAGACTCAAATTGTGCTAAACATCTTGTAAATATTGCACATTATATAATACTCTGTGGTATCACTCAATATTACACATTTTAACCAATAAGTATTAAGAAATCAAGCAAGAGTTAATTAAATTAAATAACAAATACATAATTATTTTATTTATTGTCTCCTTTGAATAAATGTAAGAAAATTCTGGACAGTACAATTTCGTATTAAATTATTTGGAAGACATCCAATATTATTTTTATTACAAAGACAACTAAACATCAATTGAAACTTATAAGCTAGTTATTTTCTATGTCTGTACTCAATGTACTAATCAACAAACAAAATATATCAATAAAAGAAACAACTAGAACAATATATATATGCACATCAAAAAACTCCATAATAGCACAGTAAAATACAATCTTTGAGGTTCCACAACCTTATTTCTATTATAGAGTAAGGCACAAACATTAAATATAAAAGTATCTAATTGTGTTGGCTTATTCACTGGATCTGTTTAAATGTGGTTAACAAAATTTACTTGTGCATCTAAAGCTACAATGAGGAATTTACTGATAATTTATATAAGTCCTAAAACCAAATAACAGAAATGATGAGCAGTAATTAAAGTGGGCAGAGTAAGAATAGGGTGGGCTGCAACCCGTAAGGCCTTTTTGGCATAAACAGTTTTTGTTCTTCACTTCTACTTAAAAGTACACTTACAAAAGTAAATTTAATAGAATAATCATAATACCTAATAAGTACTTATTAATTAGCCAAGTTGCAGATTGGTTTGTAATGGATGTATTTCCAGGCATTGCCGTGCATTGCTTTGGAAAAGTCACACCTTTAATTAACCAAAATCACTTGCTGAAAGTAACATTTAAAGCTTAAACCAGCTTCCTAATTAGTAGATTCAGGTGGGTAAAACATGATTTAGTAAAACAATATTCGCAAGCAACAAATTATTTGCTACCTTGATAAAACACATGATTCGTTAGTTGGCTAAATTTTATTTTTAAGTCCATCTTGTAGATTGTCAAAATATATTAAACACGTATTTTTTAGAAATCAAACAATAATGACGATACATTGTTTCGAAATGTGACATCATAACATGCCTTAAACGCAGAGACGTTACGACGCGACGTCATGCGCCATTTCGCCACAAACTATATATTTAAAGCACTTTTTCCATAGATTTGGCAAAATACGTATCTATTATTTTTGTATTAAGTAACTGACAAACTAAACAGAACATTTATTTTCCTATCCTGTAAACACGACTATTATTCTCGTGTTTCATAGCCATAGGTTTTAACTATCTAGTGACAATTATATTGATGATACCAAATAAAGGCAGCATGAACCATCTTTGTGAAATGACCAATATTTAACAATTTTCATAAACAATAAAGCATTCTTATCTAATTAGGAAGCTGCTTCTCATCACCAGTGAAACTTAAAACTATCTACACATATAAAAAATGCACATTGAATGGCAAGTAGTAAGGTTACCAAGCAGTGCCGTTACAATCAAAGAAGGTAGATCGATCATACACAAAGTATAGGGGCCCATCCATACTAGTAAGTTACTTCATTCGTTAAGTGTGAGGACAACATGTGACAAGGGGTGTGAAAGGTCCTTAATAAGTGACGTCTGTAAAATATAATTATTGTTCTGATTTTTTAATTTCTATGTGTAAAATTGAAAAATATGTCACGCTATGGGGTCAAAGAATGACTAATAAATTTATAAATTTTTTGACCTTTTGGTTGGCCCCTCGGATACATTTGTATCATCATTTCAGCCATAAAACACCCACTTCTGAACACAGACTTCCCTCTTGGATCTCCATAAGGGGTAGTTGCCATACCACGCTTGGCAGGCGGGTTGGCGAGCGCAGTACAGGATGTTGATACACGGAAAGACGCTGCTGCCCAAGTTCCGGAGGTACGAGTATCCCTTAGCAGGCTCTTACTGCATTCACGGGCATGAGGGGGAGGGGTAACATTCTACTGCCGGCACCCCACGACATTTGTATACTTTATAAGTATTGAGCATACATAATCTCATAACTGGTTGAGCATCACGAACATTACATATAGTAGTAGCACCAACTTGTACATAATTGGAACTAACCTTATCTAAACTGGGACATGGAATGTAATCAAGCTTGGTTGGAAGGCCCATTACAACTTAGAAAGCAGAGCAGTTCCCACTACTAAGAAACAAATATGCCTGTTTGGACACCCTTCTCTCCTAATGTCCGGCTTCTATATTCAATGGACAGTCATAGTATATTTCAAAGAATTGAATAGAATTCTATTAATAGAATATAGATGAATAGAATTTCAAAGAGCGGAAGGAAGACCTCTGCCCAGCAGTGGGATCCAGCCGCTGTTTAATTTAAGTTAATAATTAATTAGAATAAATGAAAACCCATCGTGACACGCGGCCGTTTGAAAAAACGTGTCGAAATAAACTTCGACGTAATAATATTACGTGATTAATCCCCATATTTTACAAAATGAATAGTATATCTTACGTTAATTTCGAAAGTGAAACACTCAGCTAACCGTACATGATTCCAATTCTCGCCGATTGACAATGGCCCCGGGGGGACGGGGTTCAAACAGGTATTAAATAATTTTGGTTGACACTTATCTTAGACGGAAGAAGGGTTTATCGATTTTTTCTCGTACGTAGGGAGTGAGAGATGATTACGCACTCAACCGAAATAAGTGATAGTAGAGAAGGGCGGTCTAAATACCCAGCAGTGGGATCCAGCAGGCTGATTATATGAACAGTCCCTCGTTGCGGTAGCTATCCTAACACATGATTATAACTAGCCTAACACCTTGTTAACCTTATTCGCTGGGAGCCTTGTCCTTCAGGTCCTGCACCGCCTGCTGCAGCTTGGCGATGGAGTCCTGGTAGCGCGCGGCGGCCTGCGGGTCGCCGCGGCGGAAGCCGAGCGCCTGCTGCGTCATCGCCAGCATCACCTCCAGCCCGGCTATGGCGGCGCGCTCGCCCATTATCTCCAACTAGAAATTAATGTTAATTTAGTTACTTTTTAGGGTTCCGGACCAAAATGGTAAAAAGGAACCCTTATAGAATCACTCTGTCTGTCTGTCTGTCTGTCACAGATGGATATCTCGAGAACTACTGATGCTATCGACTTGCAATTTAAAATGGTAAAAGACAACAGTTTTTTACTTATATAGCATATATAAAAATTAAAAAAAAAATTCTTATTTTGATTGCAGGGGGGCGGATAGGGGATCTCAAAAATTTTAAGTGAAGTTACTAGGCCGTGTGGGGTATCATATGAAAGGTATTCATTTGCACATTAATAAACAGTTTTTAGTTTTCCTTTAAACCGTATTGTTTTTGAGTTATTTACAAAAATGTTGAAAAAACGACCGTTCCCCCCCCCCCTTATCTCCGAAGTTTGCAGAGATAAACCCGTGATACTTTTATAGCTAATAGAAGTGTATGTAAACTTTATAGGAAAATTATAGCGAACTCTCTAATTTGCATAGTTTTTTAGACAAGGGGGGTGGAAGGGGGGTTTTCAAAAATTTTGTGAAGTTAATAGGTGATGTGGGGTATCATATGAAAGGTATTCATTTGCACATTAATAAACAGTTTTTAGTTTTTCTTTAAGCCGTATTGTTTTTGAATTATTTACAAAAATGTCGAAAAACCGACCGTTCCCCCCCCCCCCCCCCTTATCTCCGAAGTTTGCAGAGATAAACCCGTGATACTTTTATAGCTCATAGAAGTGTATGTAAACTTAATAGGAAAATTGTAGCATACTCTCTAATATGCATAGTTTTTTAGATAAGGGGGGTTGAAGGGGGGTTTTCAAAAATTTTTTAAAGTAAATAGGTTATGTGGGGTATCATATGAAAGGTATTCATTTGCACATTAATAAACAGTTTTTAGTTTTCCTTGAAGCCGTATTGTTTTTGAGTTATTTACAAAAATGTTGAAAAAACGACCGTTCCCCCCCCCCTTATCTCCGAAGTTTGCAGAGATAAACCCGTAATACTTTTATAGCTTATAGAAGTGTATGTAAACTTCATAGGAAAATTATAGCGAACTCTCTAATTTGCATAGTTTTTTAGACAATGGGGGTGGAAGGGGTGTTTTCAAAATTTTTGGAAAGTTACTAGGTTATGTGGGGTATCATATGAAAGGTATTCTTTAGCACATTAATAAACAATTTTTAGTTTTCCTTTAAGTCGTATAGTTTTTGAGTTATTTACAAAAATGTTGAAAAAAATAGCGTTCCCCCCCCCTTATCTCCGAAGTTTGCGGAGATAAACCTTTGAAACTTTTATTACTATTAGAAGTGTATGTAAAGATTAGAGGAAATTTATTACAATCTCTCTACATAGCATACTTTTTTAGAAATCATCGAAAGTCTAAAAAGTCTACATAAGTTTCGCTATCAGACAAGAGATGGCGCTGTCAAGGTTCTCCAACAAATATAAAACCGCCTTTGTCTTAAATTATATTGTATGATCGCACGGAACCCTCGGTGCGCGAGTCCGACTCGCTCTTGCCCGGTTTTATTTATTTATTAACACAGTAGATTTGAAACATTACAGGATAATGCACCCTAAGACGTCAAAAATCTTTATTTAAGAAAATCCTTACAATTCTAAATAAAAAAAATAAGATATATATGTAAGTAAGCAAAATTATAGGTACACATTAAAGAAACATGTCATTTTGAAACATACTAATAAACAAATACAAGAATTAATATAATTCATTGAATTTTATAATAACAACAACAAAAAGGAATCATAAAATTAAGTCTAAAAGGTAAAAACATTACAAATTGTTTCAGAATAATTTAAACATGTTTTGACTATTAAATTATTAACTTTAATTAATTAGTTAAATAGCGCGACAACCGCGCCCGTAGCCCGCGTGCTTGGGCGTGTCCGTAAGACGCGGCGCTGGCGCACGCACACACCGGCGCCGCCGCCGACGAAGCGAGAGGGCCGCGGGAGCAGGACGCTTCCAGACTGTTCGCCAAAGTTCACCCGAAAGGACTGTACTGGCACCGATAATTATTGTTTTAACCTGTTTCCCTTACGTATTGTGTACTTTTATCGTGTTTTTTTGGGTTATACTTTACCTATTTTATCGTGTATCGGACTGCTTGAATGAAAGCCTCTAACCATTTACCTTACAACTCTGTCTCAGGGCGACGGGCGCAATGCAATGCAGCGTTGGTAACGTGCTAAGTGAGCGTGATCACCGCGGCATTGCAGTTATTATAGATAGTTGTTACCGCTTTACATCAGGTGGGCCTTAGGCTTGTCTCATCATGAGGAGCAAGAGAGGAGAGGTAATATTCTACTGCCCCCACCATCTACTCACCGGTAGTAGAGAGAGCACTCTCCGCCGGCTCTACATTGACCTCGACAGTACAAAGGTGTGCGATGTGAAACACCCGCTGATCGACAATGGTGGGGGGACGAGATTCCAACAGGTATTTATTAATTTTGGTACACACTAATCTGACGGAAGGGCGGGGGTTTACGACGTTGGATTAGTTACTCACCGGAGGTAGAGTGAGCACGCGCTTGTCGCTCTTCGCCGGCTTAGCGGCGTTACAGCCTCAGTGCAGCGGCCTGGCCAGGTGTAGTACCCAACTCCATGGTTTATTACTGTCTCCGGCATCGCACACCTTTGTACACCTAACTTCCGTACATGATTCCAATTCTCGCCGATTGACAATGGTGGGGGTACGGGATTCCAACAGGTATTAATTGGTAGGAACTATCTCGGACTGGTAACTCACGGGTGGTAGCGTGAGCACGCGCTCGTCGCTCTCCGCCTCGCGCTCCAGCTTGACCTCGACGCGCGCCTTCTTGGCCCTGGGCTGCGCCTGCGCCAGGCTGGCGTGCGCCAGGTTGGCGGGCACGCGCTTCTTGCCCGCCTTGAACACGCCCTCGGCGTCCTCGTCCTTCAGCATGTCGCGGCGCGGGCACGAGCACACGCGCGCGCCCACCATCTGTCGCCCGTACACTTTGCCGCTGTAAACAGATACGATAGATATATCGCACCTCCAGTCGTAGACTGACTCAATCCAAAATTCACGTTTTTTGGGAAATTAAGAAAATGTGTTTCAGTCCTTGACAGTTTTTGATAAATCACACTATAACTTTATGAAACAGAGAGCTATTACAGTTTATTTATGATTTACTCTGTTACTGATTTACTAGGCGATAGAGCGCACTTTTTTGAGTCGTTCTGTATACTTAACTTAATTCACCCAAATTTTGAATTGAGTCAGTCTACGACTGGAGGTGCGATATATTAATTTGGCAACCAAACAACACAGACCAAAAACAGTACATAATACAAGACCAACTTAAATAACTTTACACTAAGAGAATGAAAAATAATAGCTAACGTACAATACGATTAGTTAGGTACCTACACAAACACATATTACAGTAAAGATAGTCGGGCGGGGCACCAGAAGTCTTCTGTGCCGCTGTTGGCCAAAATGGACCAGTCTCAGCTATACGCTGTTTCGCACCAGAGGTACGACGAGGCAACGCTGGTTTTCAGACTGATCCTCAAAAGGTGGCTTCACGATTACAAGAATAAAAAAACAACTAATCAGAGAGAAAAATATGTTAAATTACCAAATCATCACCATCATCAGCCTTCATCGACAGCTGGGTATAGGACCACAATATGACTCCCTTTGTTTTTTCGATCCGACTCTGTCGTAAGCTATTCTTAGCCAGAGCGCCTACTCTAGAAAACTTACGATATCGATATATCGTAGGAAAGATTACGATAATATCGTCAGTACGGCAATCTTTACGTAATGGCAAGAGCTAGTTTGGCTTGATTTTGATTTATCGCAATTTGCATTGAGTAGGCCCCACGGTCTTCTGAACATCGTCAACAAAAATGGACGACCCCTCTTTAGGGTTCCGGACCAAAATGGTAAAAAGGAACCCTTATAGAATCACTCTGTCTGTCTGTCACAAATGGATATTTCGAGAACTAATGATGCTATCGACTTGAAATTTGAAATGGTAAAAGATAACACTTTTTTACTAATATAGCATATATGTATGTATGAAAATGTTAAAAAATATTCTTATTTTGATTGCATATTATAGGAGTAGATTAAAAGTAAGTAGTCCGCCATCTTGGGTGTTCCGCCATGTTGGATTCAGAGTGACGTCATTTAATTTTTTGAGTTATTCTCAGCAAGCCCTTACATTTGATACCCATATTATAGGGGTACAATAAAATTATATAGTCCGCCATCTTGGGTGTTCCGCCATGTTGGATTCAAAGTGACGTCACATAGCTGACCATGCATTGTCATCCAAAGTAAACATGTATACAAAATTTCAGGTCAATCAGTTGAAGATATTTGCTTCAAAATTTAGTTGCAAGATTCCGCGAGCAAACATAGTTACATACATACAGGGCAAGCTAAATAAAAGCTTGTAAAAAAACTAATTTCATTTTTTCTGTACAAATCGGCAATTTCATACTTTAACCCCTAATATATACATATAAAAATATCTTAATTACCAGTCAAATATCTTTATAACACCCAACTTTTTTTGTGGGGGGCTAAAAAGGAGTATAATAGTAAAATGAACGTTTGACTCACTGTGCGTCCTCCAGCGTAAATATGATCGCAATGGCGCGCCGGTTGATGCCCGACGAGCAGGAGCTCTTGCAGACGAACTTGTAGGCGTGCGCCAGCGGCTGGCCCGCCGGCTTGCTGAGCGCCACCAGCGTGCTCAGCCAGGAGTCCGCCGCGCCCGCCGCGCCCTGGTACTCCACGCCCAGTGTGCCCCGCGGCCGCGACGAGTGCAGCACGTTCAGCCCGATGTGCCGCTCTACGTCTGCGGAGGACCACTTGCTTAACAAACCTACGTCTGCGAACACCACTTGCTTAACAAACATACATACGTCTGCGAACACCACTTGCTTAACAAACCTACGTCTGCAAACACCACTTGGTTAACAAACGTAATACGGCTACACCACGTACCTAACTTATCATCTTACTGACGTGACGAGACGAGAGTTCTCGTCTCGCGGCCCTGGGAGGCGTCTTCCCCTTACCTTGCGGCACATGCTGCAGACAGCAATCGAGCCACTTCTGCGCCTGCGCGCCGCCCTAAAGACCACGCAGGCGGACCCTCATCGCGGCGCCGAGGACTGTGTTCCAGTCAACAGGAGGGAGATCTTGGTTAAAACGGGGACTGTATAATACGTAGCTTTGGAATCATATTCCACCCTCCTACCTTGGTATATCCAGAAATCAATGCCTCTTCACTCTAGTACAAGTCACATGCCTGCGAATTCTATCCAGCTTTCGACCCCTCTTTGCTCTTAAATAAACACCATGCAACGTGCCTTCCATACACCTCTTACCTTGAAGCACATGAGTAGCTGTCTCTCTTGTTATTTCTCTACCTTCTCCTCCCCTTACCTTGCGGCACATGCTGCAGACAGCACTCGGGCCTCTTCTGCGCCTGCGCTTCGTCCGCGAACACCACGCAGGCGCGCACCCGCATGGCGGCGCCGAGGACGGGGCTCCAGTTGAACTGGACGGAGAAGTCGCACTCGCGGTCCACGTAGATGCGGTTCAGACGATGCGAGTACTGAGGGGTGAAGATAAAGTTTTTATCGACGGATAAACATAATAATTCTCCGTGGGGTGCCGTAGAATCCCGTCCTCTCATACCCGTGGATCCAGTAAGAGCCAGTTAAGGATTACCTCCGGAAGATGGGCAGCAGCGTATTTCGCCAACCCGCCTGCCAAGCGTGGTATGGCAACTACCCCTCATGGAGATCTATGAGGGAGGGCTGTGTAGTGGACGTTTTACGGCCGAAATAAATGATGATGATAAAACATAATAACCTAAATTACAATTACTTCTGGAGCGCGCGCCATGAACTTTCGTATATTTCACCTTAACAGCACGAAGCATACTATAATAGTATGAGCGTCTAGCTAGCAGGAATGCCAGCAGCGAACCGCGAACGTCGCTTCGCTGTGATTAGCAGATCTTTGTGCAGCACGTTTAGACTGTGATGTTGGGACTACAGACGCCGCCGCCGCCACCGTAGCAACCAACTAAACACTGTATCTCAATTAACTGTTATGTACACATGATAAAACCTACGTATGTGTCGTTACAATTATAGGTGACGACTACATGCAAGTACACTACATGCAACAATAAAATAATTGAACAAGTAAAAAGTAATAAATATAAAACCTAACTAAACAAATCATTGAAATTTTGAATATAATAAAACATTGATTAATTTATAGTAAGAATACAATTAATATAACACAGATACAGTTATTTTTAAACTTGCGTATAAAGCCTGAGAAGAGATCGACTTCTGAATTTTTGGAGATAGTGTTAAATTCTCTGACTAATCTATTTAGAGGAGCATTATATTTTTATCATTTAAGTATTTATGTTGTTATGTATGTAGGTATATTTTTATCTATCTATTTTTGCGTATGTATTATTCGTACACCGCCGTTTTTATTATCTTATATCCTGTCCATCCAAAGGTTGTCTGGAAGAAATCGCTTTTAGCGATAAGACCGCCCATTGTATGTTATATTTGTCTGTGTTTCTCTTTGTGAAATTTATGATATATGGTGAATTTACAATAAAGAGTTTATCTATCTATCATTATGTCCAAGATTGGACTTTGATGAGAGGAGGGTGATTAGATTAAATCTAGAGGCCCTAGGTAGTTTTAATGGTGAAGTGATGTTTCAAATTGATACCAAATCTGAGACATCTAAAGCTCTATTCGCAAGCCTGTACAAAAACAAGACATCTAGAATACGCCTTCGATCCGATAGAGAATTAATTATAAAGTATTTCAACTGTTCACCTAACGTTTCTTTCGAAAGTGAAAAAATTGTGTGCTGTGATCGAAATAGATTATTAGAAATTAGTAAATGATTTAAGGTTTCAATTATTTTTGTTTAGCGCCATTTTAATACGCAAGCTTTTAAAACATTTCATTTTTTTCTTTCTTTTAGTTCATAAGTGTAGCGTAGATTTCAATTTGTGAACCAAATAATAAAAAAAAAAAAAAAATACCCAGCAGAAATTTGATACCCATTAAAAAGGGTTTGACAAAGATTAAATGATCCCAGCCTGTGGCGACGGCAATTTTAAAAGTTTTGTTTTCCCACCACACCGTCTTGAAAAAACCAGTTTTGTAAAACAACAAAAAAATAAAACAACGAATGACTCCCAAACTCGTTGTTACTTACAGTTAACGCTAGTATGGGATTCTCATCATCATTTCAGCCGTAGGACATCCACTGCTGGACATATGCCTCATGGACCTCCAAGTATTGCGGCTGGAAGCGGCCTGCATCCACCGCTGACCTGGAGACCCTGCCAGATGGACGTCCTACGCTGCGCTTGCTGGTCCGTGGCCTCCACTCGAGAACTTTTTGGCCCCATCGGCCATCTGTTCTGCGAGCTACATGGCCTGCCCATTGCCATTTCAACGTGCTAATCCGTCTGGCTATGTCGGTGAACCGAGTTGTTTTACGTATCTCCTCATTTCAGATTCGATCCCGTAGAAAAAAAATGCATGGGATAGAGCTTGCGAAAACTGTTGTTACATACAATAAACACTCGTGTTTGTAGTTGGTTCAATTCTTAACCTTTACTTCAAACAAATTCGGTGTAGAATGTTTGTAAACAAACTGTCACACTTACATCTGAATTGCTTCCTAAGGGTTGGTTTTTTGATCGAGTTTATAGTAGTTATCATGAAAGGGCCTCACTCTCTCTCTTACAAATCCCCGATAATTGAAGAAATATAATTATAAACCATCAGAAACAAACTTATTTATAGGTCAAGTATCACAATTTGTTTACAAACATTCTACATCGAATTTGGCGGAAGTATAATAAATTATGACACTTTTGCCCCCAGCTAAGCAGAGCTTGTGTTATGGTTACTAGATGACTGATTATGTACATTATACTACATTGATAGATGTTTTTTTTTCTATATAGAAAAAATGGATATATAGAGGAGATGGCGGGATGAGCTGGACACTCATATGAGCACGTGGCCTGTCACAGCGTTAAATCGCGAAGAGTGGAAGAAGGGAAGGGAGGCCTTTGCCCTGCAGTGGGACAGTGGAGGCTAAATAATAATAATAATAATAATAGAAAAAGAAGAATGTTAGGTTTGAATGTGGAAGGATGTAGCGGAAGAGGCAGACCAAAGAAAAGATGGATGGACTGTGTAAAGGATGATATGGGTAAGAAAGGAGTGAGTGTCGAGATGACGGCTGATAGAGCGGAGTGGAAGAGGAAAACCTGTTGTGCCGACCCCACATAAAAGTGAGATAAGGGCAGGGAATTGATGATGAATGATGAGAAAAACATCCAGATCACCCTAAACAAATGTCTGCAGATCGTACAGACATTTGTCCCGAGGCGTGAATCGAACCCGCAACCTCTTGTGTCGCAGGCGGACCTTCGCCAAGGCACTCACCAGATATTTCTTCTTGCTGGTATCCGTGCTGGCTATTTCGACGGTGAAGTTGAAGGGAGTCTCCGCGGTGTTCCGCGAGGGAGGCCCGCGCTGCGCGCCGCCCGGCAGGCTCGCGACGTGCTGCGGCGAGAACAGGGCATCGTTAGAGTACTGCAACTTTTTGGGAAGGGTTCATCTGGGGAACCGGCAGGGTGATTACGTACCTTGCGACAGATTTTCAACAGGCGTATATCTCGCGATCAACGCCGCAACAGGCGTATATCTCGCGATCAACGTTGTTGCTGGTCAATTTTGTAGTATATAAAAGCAAAAAAAATATTTTGACAGCGATGATAACGAGGTGTACGCCTGTTACATACCTGTCGCGAGATACGTAATCAGCCTTTGGGACCCCTAGTTCTGCCGCCAAGCAGTAATGTCTACATTGCTCTGTATTCCAGATAAATAAATAAATTCAAATCACAGGACATAACACAGTCCTGTGTTGTGTCTTGTGTGTTTTGAATGTATTTAACATTAATTAAAACGGGGCGTCAGTGGATGCGACTAGCACAGGACCGAGGTGGAAAGCACAGATTAAGGGAGGCCTGTGCCCCGCAGTGGGTGAAGCCAGGCTGTGGATGATGATGATGATGAATTAAAACGGTAATTACAACCAATAACATTAATTACAGTGCCACAGACAGACTCACACACAAATCAAACTTTAAAACCCTTCTTTTTTTTTCGGGGGTTAAAAAGAGGGGGCCCTTAAATGGTAACCAATACATTGGTGTCTTGAAGAGGAAGAAACTGTGTAGCACGTGTTGCTGCATTGTGGTGCCACAAAGGAAGCTAGATTAAAAACGCGACTACAGGAGCTCCTGGAGTCATGCCCTTCTGGATGCTCATGGAATGCTGCCGGCGGCCCCGAGTCCTTCTCCGGTATTTCAAGGAGTTGGGCTGGTTAGGTTAGGGTCGAGGCAGTACCTCGGGGGACAATGCACTATACACCCCGATGCGGGATGCCAGTGCAGATCTAGCAACCCCCACCAGAATTAATGATACTCACATTCATGCAGTCAGGCGACATGCTCTCGACATCTGTGACTATGATTTCGGACAACTTTATCTCATCCATTAGAGCATTTGCATCAATATCTGCAAGGTCATAGCTGAAAGCAAAAATATGAAACGTTTTATCCTGAGTAATCATTACTTACACTTAAAATTATAAGCAATCTTTGCAAACTTAGCATATGTTAAGTGGAGGGGGGAGGGGGTATGTGGTGATCTGCACATGGATGCTTCGGGGATGCTCATGGAATGCTGCCAGCGACCCCGAGTCCTCAAATATATTATTCAATATTTCAAGAAGTTAGGCTAGCTAGGGTCGGGGTGGATCACGGATGACAATGCAGAATACACCCCGATGCAGGACTTCAGTACAGATCTGGTATCCGCCAGAATTAGAATTAGAACTTTCAGGCTGATCGGCCTGATTCGGTACTGTTGGTCAGAGCACTTCCAGTTTTACACATTAAAACCTAATCAATCCATACCTACTAAGCTTACATATAGAGGAAAGATTCGTGTTTTGTATGTATGTTTGTAACAAATAAACTCAAAACCTACTGGATCAATCTTCTTAATTCTTTAGTATCCCTGCAACTCTCTTGAACTAATAGTAATTTACTCACTCGTGTATCACTGGATCAGTGTACCAACTCTCAACATAGTTGACAATATTGTGGTCTGACATGGTCACTCTGAAATAAAAAAACAAAGAATTCAGAGATCAGCATACACTTCCAAAAATGTGGGTGTCGGAGGACAAGACTTGCAAGAACAATATTTATCACAATTTTTGAGGTACCCAACCTCAGCTCATGCAATTCTCAGCAATAGTGATCAATAATAGTTGATCATGATTGGTGCAATTGACATAATGTCTATTGTGAGATCACGAAAATGCAGAAAGTTAGTATTAATAGAGATTTTCATTTATCAATTTTGAGCGTTATCACTAGGATCACAATAGACGAGAATTGCCCCCAGCAAACCTAACATAAACCTTCAAAGTAAAGGAATGTATTATTTACATTTACTTTGAACATCCACTTTTTATTATAATATAATAACATGACTGACGAGTCAACCCGGGACCACGATTGTTGAAACAGTCGAAACGTCGGGAATAATCAAAGGTATTACGCGATAAATTCCCGTTTTTATGTTATTATATTATAATGAATTGTGATCGCGAAAGTTTACGAAAAACAATCCACTCTTTAGTTTTCAATTGTATGAAAAAACAAGGGATCTCTGCTTTGGCTAAAATACAACAGTTTGTTTTTGGCTTAGGTATTATACTGATAGCCGTGGGGTGCCGGCAGTAGAATGATACCCCTCCTCTCATGCCCATGGATGCAGTAAGAGCCTGCTAAGGGATACCTCCGGAAGATGGCCAGCAGCGTCTATCCGTGTGTCAACATCCCATACTGCGCTCACCAACCCGCCTGCCAAGCATGGTGAGTATGGCAACTACCCCTCATCTATGAGGGAGACCTGTGTTCATCAGTGGACGTTTTATGGCTGAAATGATTATACTGATAATATCAAATGTAAATGTGAGTTAATGCACTTATTTTTTGTTTTTTTACCAATGGAAACCTACATTATCAGTGGAGTAACAAAGGCTATATTTTATCCCTGTATACCAAGGGAATATCTATGCAGGGTGTTGCTAGTGAGGTCCATGAGGGAGGCCTATGTCCAGCAGTGGATGTGGACTGGAGTCTTACTGCTGAGATGACGAGAAAGCATTATGGCCAAGAGATAGATTGACTGTAATGTTGATATAAAACATAATTCGAAACAGATAACTGGACACTTACCATATGAAACAGTGTAAGCTTTTGCTTAAAAACATGGATTGAGGGAGCGAGTCTGATTTCGATGGCCAGTGAGTTCCAGAGTAGCACAGCTTGAATAGTGAAAGATGTTGTGAAAAGAGATTGATCTCTATGGTAAGTGAAGTTGGGCAGAAATGATGATGCAATGTGAAACCCTTGTTGTACATTTTGTTTGTAGACTTAATCATAACTAATAACTTTAACATATAATTTTACAATAATCAGTCTACGCATGACCAGAAAATGGACTTGAAATGTTGGGAAACATATTAAGAATAAGGTAATTGTGCAATATCCTATTTGTTTAACTTGCATGAAGCTTGGCAAGTTTTGAGCGGATTACTTTGGAATTTTATGCAAAACTGAAAACAGGGTTGGAGAAAATAATTTTTTACTGTTCTACCTAAGTGTGGTTAAACACTAAAAATTACTAACTATAATGTTTACTCTTTGAAATTGTGTACCAACTGACTTAATGTTGCTTTTTTTTCCTACAAGAGTGAAAGATACTTTTTGCATTCCAATAATGGAATAAAATTTATAACAGACAAAATATATTGTGTAAAGTGGATCCATCAAAACCATTCACTTTTTGTATAAAAAACTGACATTACAAAGTCAATGCATGAATTATAGCAGCATTTCTAAGATGATAAATTTCTACATAAGTTTTGAGGTACTCAATGCACTGTTTAGAGAGATGATAAAATGTTATTTTATTTTACCCTTTTAATGCAAAGATTTTAAATTGTTAGACATGCCCTAACACAAAAAAGCTGTGGCATTGTCTTTAAAAGTGTGTTAACAATAATGCAGATGCACACACTGGTTTTGCCAATAAACCAAACTGTTATTGTTACCATTTGTTGAATTGTGCAAGTTGCACATAGTGTAAAACATACAAAACAAACACCATGTTTGGCTAACAATGTAGAGGGTCACTGATTCTAAATGAGTGAGCTCACTCATTTCGTGTGGAATCAAAACGGTGCAGTCTCAATATGGTGAGGGCGGATCTTGAATGCAAAACCAACAATAATCTTAGCCTAAAAACCGGCTCGAATGAAGCTCTATTCGAAGATAGTTTGTGATTTTCCAGAAGTAGGTATAAAACATGCTGATTCGTCGAATAATTTCAATTTCTTTTATGTTTCTTTTATGTTTTTAACTGTACATAATGTTCATGTGCGTGATGCACATGAACATTATGTACAGTTAAAAACATTACTGAAACTTGATATTTTTAAAACTTCCAAAGCTTCGGAGTGCCTCCTGAACTTGAATACGAATCACGAATGTAATGAGTAGAAATTTTCTAAATCTCATCCTCATTCTCTTTTAATATAAGTGTTTGTTCATGTTCTACTGTTTTGAAATTCTGTGAATGTTTGTTGTAATTTCTTAAGTTCGACAGCTTACCTTTTTGCAGTTGGGGTCCGCTGGTTCGTGAAGTAATTATTAAAGAAAGACTTCCTAGAACTTACATAAACCTGCACAACTACATCGACTTTTGGTAAAAAACGTACAAACTACAAAGCTAAAGAAAATGCAACGGCACACAGAACAGCACATGCAACGCACAACACAACCAAATAAATTTAATTTACCAAAAAAAACAGTCAATCAAACGAGCGAGATAAAACCATACTTGTGCTTTCTTGTAGGTAAGAAAGAAAGAGTCAGATGAATAAATATTATACATAGCACTAGAAAATCTTGGACGAGTTAAATGAGAAAACCACAGACTGAACCAGACTCTGCTGGTCTCAGACAGTGCTACCAACTATATCATTATTTATTTATTTATGGACACCCAACAAAAGAATCACAAAAAATGACAAAAAAAAGACACTAAGAAAGCTCTTCACTCTTCAATCTAGTGTCAATGTCATTTTGTTATCATTGCCATAATCTTTATTAAGTTTCCTTATTCTGAGTTATTCTATTTGCTTGAAATTGAAGCCTACATCCTATAAGTAGGTAAGGCATTTATAATACGTGGATGATGATTGTTGGTACGTGCTTAGACAAGATAAATCTCGTCTAAGGGTGCAACTAATATTATAGCGATAATTTGTACTTGATAAAATAATAACACAATAACTTGTAATTGAGTATCTACACGCCATCTCCGAAAGTTCTACTATTTAGTACAAAATATGTCTGCACAGGACAGCCCACGCATCTAGTGCTGCCATACAAAAACTTGTAGCAAGCTCTTTTTATTTTTGTATAAAATATCTGTATTTATTATTGCAGTTTATTTATTAATGTAGTAACCGGAGACAATGGATAATATTTATTTTGCTGACTCGAAACTAAATTAGTTCAAACCTAGACAAAATCTCTAAATTACAAAATAACGTGTTGCCATTACAAAAAAAACTAAACGATTCGAAAGAATGAGAAAAAAAATACAAGAAAGAACTCCGCCGCTTCACTTGTTTTTCTCTAATTTTTCTGTCATAGCCGATAATTTGATGCATATTTTGTGTGCAACAGATAATTTGATTTGGAATTGTGCACTATTATGTACCAATTCATCGCGGGTAACGCTCTAAGTGCGTCTTTTCACTAAAATCAATAACAATCATTGACCAACAAAGGTACGCTTGTGTTTGCTTTTTGCTGTGCATTATAACCTGTGTTTAGTGCGAGCGTCCGGTTGGCGTCCGTAGGCCTCGAGAGAATGTGTAAAAAATGCAATTTTGTATTGTTATTTACTATAAGACGTGTTTCGATGTGTTCGGAGATTATGAGTGCTTTTTGTTTCTAGTCAAGATGAACTATGAAGCTGAAAGAGCCATGAATCAGAAGCGACTCCGTATGGAAGGTGAACCAGGACACGGAGTTGTCCAAGGGAATGGTTTACCGCTAAATTATATCGGTGAGTGCAATTGGATAACTTCGTGGAAAACCGCGGGAATGTAAGAAAACTCATTGGAATAATTTTTCCAAAATTTCCTTATTTTTGGCGGTTTTAACAAAAAAAATACACTCAGATGTATCCTTGTGGATGTAGATGAATGAAAAGGACAGTAAAATGCTTCTGCAGTTATGACTACTACATATTGGACTTATTATTCACAATAACACCAACTCTTTATGAAGTAGATTAGTTAAAAACTCATTTCCTCAGTCAAATACCAATTAAAAAATTAGTTACTTTGATAACAGATCTTTTGATAATTGCCAATTATAAACTACAGAAAAATGTATGAATAATTAAAATTATTTTAGAGATCACTAAGGCAATTAAGTAGGTCATGTAAAAATTAAAACAACTATAGAAATAAATATTTACCTTATCTTAACACCATTACTTATTATTTATCCATTTCTGGAAAATATAATTAACCTGACATAAGTAGGAAACTGTCTTCGCCTAAATGGTTTTAAAATATGTACCTATTCAATGATGGTATTTTCATCAAGTATTTTCAAGTTCATCCCCACCATGTATGGGAGACACCCCCAATTAATGTTTTTTATTCAGCAATTTTTTGTAGCCTTATCTCGGTGTTGTTATTTTATATGTACATGCAAAATAAACTATAAGGGTTTCTTTATTTTGCATGGACATATAAAACTTTATATGTCCATGCAGTCGTAACTTTTGGACTTTATTTCTTTTACTATGAATCCGTTTTTAGACGTCACAAATATCAAAACGGCCATTATATTGTTTCTGTATCACATGTACATAGGTTCAGTACTTTGTTGTGGGTTAGTAATGTGGGGCAATAGTACAGACAAAAACAGAGTATTTTAATCGCAAAAAACATCATCAAGCTGCAAACCGATTATTAAGGATTTTGGTTTGTTGCCCGTGGCCGACACGACAATGACACAGTGTCGTGTCGGCCCCACGAGCAGACGGGCATTCAATCCCATGATGATGATTTTCAAAATACTTATGTCAAATAAACAATTTTTATTATTATTATTATTTTATTAATGTATTGCAGTTTATTAATGTATTGCAGTTTATTAATGTATTGCAATGGCGTCCTAATGATCAGTCACATGCACAGCAATAACGGCTTTTAAATGAGTCAGTGATCAACCATAAATAAAATGATTACATTATTACCTGACTGCCAAGGAAGGGTAATGTTTTTCCTGCATATGTTGTATGTCTGTTTTGGACAACAATTTCATTAATTCGATGGATTTCGACAGTTAAGGTATCGTTAGATTTGTCTCAAAAACTCAAGTGTCCGGAGATAGGTATTTAAGTAAAAAAATATGGCGGAATTTTGACGCCAAATTGTAAGTAGTTTAATTTTTTTTTTTACCAAACCTATCGAGTAAGTTATCAAAATAAAGAGAATTAAAAGGAGGTTACAAAAATATACATATGTCGTGTATTTAAATTTATTCAGTAATAATTACAACCATTTTAATTCAATAATTCTTATAAATTTGTAATCAATGCAAAAAAAAATATTAAATGGTCATATTTTGGCTTTAAATCTGCCAAGTGTGTGTTTGACCTCGCAGTTGGGTTTTTCGTTTCACTCTATAAATTAATTTTTATCTGTTAAAATAGGCATGATGGCAATATGAAAATTGATAACGGAGAAAATAAAATTTAGTCTGTCAGTTAGGTAATGATGGAGGCACCATGCCGTATCCGACAATGGCCGAGACTGGCGGGACTATTAGTCGATTGTTATATATTTTTTTTAATAAATAATGCTGCACAATTACCACAGCATTATCTAGCCCCAAGCTAAACAGAGCTTGTATTATGGGTATTAGATGACTGATATACTTAATACATTATACTACATAGATAGATATTTTTATTATACATATATAGAAAACATCCAGAAAACCCTGAACAAATATCTGCAGATCATACAGACATTTGTTCCGAGGCGGGAATCGAACCTGCTACCTCTTGCGTCGCAGGCGGACCTTCGCCCGCTGCGGCACAGAGGTCGTCATTATACATGTTACATATTGTATTACGCTACACAGGTATGCGATACAATCCTGTATTTAAAACTAATAAGTTAATAAATCGCGAAAGTTTGGCAAGTTCTATGTGACAAATAGTTTTTGGTAACCTACATGACGGACAACAACATTTAATTAAGTCATCCAACCTAGTTAAGGCTTCACTTTAGGCTCTCTGTCCACCGGAGCGGAGCGGAGAGGGGATGAGGGTAGCTGACCAATAGAATAGTTGGCTAAATTTTAATTTTAGTTTGTCATGTAGATTAACAAAGACCAAATGAATAGGCTAGTTGACTATATTTTAGATTTTAACATTATATCGAAATGCCTATTTAAGACGTCACATGCCAGTCATAAACTTGAAGTGCTTTATTAATTGAAAACTTAGTATTGTTTCATTAATATAAAAACATAAAAAAAAATAAACGTTTCTATTATTTTTGTGTTTAGCAACTGATTGTCATACCCTGTCATCATGCTATTGCGTTAAAACTTTCCGGAAGTTTGTATGCAAAATTCTATTGATCAGCTCCACTGACCGGAGACACTCCTGTCTCCGGTCCTCTCCGGTGGACAAGCAGCCTTACTTTTCGCCGAATTGTGTTGTACAGTCGCGCTCATAGTAAAGAATACCACTAAGCCTTAGTTACCACTGACCTTGGTGTATCCTAACCTTAGTTTTCTATGAGCGTGACTGTACAATGACGGTATTATATTGTCAAATAGAGCGCCCGGCGCCGGCGCCTCCGCCGTTAAACAGTGCGCAATGCTTGCGGCTTAGGGGCCACATCATTTAAGTTGCATGAATTTCATGATTGTTGGATCCCTCCTTGACGCAGCTGTCACATGTGAGAGTCCCTAGTATGACGTCACATATTTTGCATTAATTTCACATTTAGGAATAATTGCAGCAGTGGATGTGAACAGCGGAGCGGTCCTACGGCTCAGAAGAACCATCTCTATTAGTAGTAGTATACTAGGTGACGGCGGCAGTAGAATGTGTCCCTTCTCTTGCGCGTGGATGGAGTAGGAATACCAAGGGATACCTCGTCTAGAGACTCCCGTCCCTAGTATGATGTTTATACTTTGCAATTTCACATCTAGAAATAATGAAATTACTAGCGGACCCGGCAGACGCCCTGCCCGCTGACTAGGTGACATACCAGGAATACCGACATCAGTGACACCTACCTGCCGGGTTCAATTGTGGTCCAGCTGTTAGGCGTACTGTTATTATAATTAAACTGTGAAAAAAAAACGTTTATTTTACTTTTACGATAGAAATAAATGGAGCTTAAACGTGAGCTCAGCGCGAGAGATGAATGCCGACTGACTAGGAGGTCTTTGGGATTGAAAGGATAATCTAGAAGTTAGGTCAGCGCTTTAGGAAGCAAAGATAAGGAATTTAAGGTTCAGTGTAATGGGTATAAACAGTACGCACTTTAATTATTTCGCTATAACTCGGAAGCTGTCAATTCAAATATATGCGCAAATAAGTTATCTATGAAACTACTCAGATGTTAAAAAATATTTATTTTATAATAGTGTAGTGATAACAGCAGTGCCAAAATTAGTTTTATTGCCATATAAATTTATTTTGATATGTGACACCTCGTCGACCCTCCCTCCCCCTATTAACGTGTGACGTTAAGGGGGAATTTATGAATGGCCCCTTTGGACGCTTTGACGAGCGTTCAGAACGCATTCTACTCGGCGACTCATTTAAGACGGGTCAGCACTACTTGACTTGCAGGATACCTTTCAGACAATGGGCACCAAATCCCCTACCAGCCGTACGCCGGCGCGTACAACACGCACTACCCGCCGCCCGAGGCGTTCGCCGCGTACGGGCCCCCGCCCGGCGGCAGCTACGCGCCGCAGAACCTGTCGTACGCGCCGCCCGCCCACCAGAACTACCAGCACCAGGCGTTCCAGCAGCATCCGCAGCTGATGCAGTCGCATATGAGTGAGGGAAAACATGCTCTTGTACTAGACTTAAGGCTGCGCTAAGTCGCCGGCTCGAACTTATTCGTGGGCGTGGCTAATATACGTGCTATCTCATCTAACATCACGTAAGAAAGGGATAGACTCAGTGATGAGCAGTAAGAAGCTATTGCGCGCACATAAAATACTCCGGTTTAGTTGTGTGTAGTAGCGGCACGATCGTTCTTGTTAGAAAGGACAGGCAAGACAAATCGCAATCTTAATTTTGGACGTACGATGTCAAACAAAGGAGTGTTCACTCCACAACGTTTGTATGGAGAAAATGTCGACTTGCCCAACCTTAAGTTTATACTGGAATGAGGAAGAAAGAAAAACATTTATTTACCACACTTAATGTGCACATTTAACACATGCTCTAACGGTGAAGGATAACATAGTTTACATCGTTAGGTAACCTGCGGCTTAGTCGGCTTCAGACGTATTGACCTGTTCTTTCCTCCTGACTTAGTTGACTTAGCTGACAGGATGGTACAGGTGCTGGGCAAGTCTAAAAAAAAAAAGTCCCAGGCACTGCAGCGTCCCGTACTGCATGAATACCAGTTGCTGATGCTGTGTAAATCTTTAACAATAGAAGGTTCTGGAATATTGACGTACATTTCCTATCATAGACCTTAGTAGAGTAAAGACATTCTGTCCCAGTGCAAGGCTACGGCGACGTGGGCGTGCACAAGGGCGCGTGGCCGCCGCAGCCGCACCTGCTGCCGCCGCTGGACGCGCAGAAGCCGCTCGACGTCAAGCAGCTCAAGCCGGAGATCAAGCTCGAGCCGACTGACGCGCAGAAGCGGCCGCACGCCGACGAGTTGATGGTGAGTCGTAGAGACGTCCTCCCCAGTGCCTTGCCTCCGTCGACCGAGACACGTCCTCGGTTCGCCCGTTGACGAACTCACCACCGCTAACCCGCAGGTGACGTCAACCCGTCCCACATTAGCTGTTAGACACACTTTCAATAACCGATCCCGCCGGCGGAGTCGAATAATACACTTACGTCTCAAGCCTTTTTGGTTCGTACCTTGTGCTTGTTGCCCCGTAATAACTTGTAATAACTTGGCGGGGCGCCCTCGCGCTCGCCATAGTCCGGGAACGTTGTCATGGCCATCTGCGGTCAACAACATTATGCCCACCATTTGTATACTTTTTTTTGTAAATTGTGTGCAATAAAGAATTAAATAATAATAATAATAACAACTTAAAGACATTTCGAAAAAAAAATACCTCCCTCAGTGCAAGGCAGACTCGGACGCACATGCCTCCGCGATGGTAACTTGTAAATAGACGTGTGATCCGGTATTTTTTGCGTAACCACCTTAATTCCATGGATATTAGATATTCAAGCCAAGCAGTGGGGTGGAGCAAGCAAGTCGTGGGATGTAGGCAGCAGAATGTTGCCTCTCTCTTTTCAGATGAAGATGGGCAGCAGCGTCTTTCCGTGTATCAACAACCCGTACTGTGCCGCCAAACCAGACGTCTTACTGCTGGAAGAGAGAGAGTGTGGCATGAAAACGTGGCGAGTATGGCAACAACCCCCCCCTCATGATCAATACTTGATCTATGAGCTGAGATAGATAGATAGATAGATAAAACGTTTATTTACGACTGCAGACACACATACAAGAAACTAAAGCTGAGTACAACATTACATTACAATACATCAAATAAACACAAAATATAACAAATTAAGACATGATGATGATGCACCATGATAAGAGATGATGATGCACCATGTATCTGGTGTTGATGAGCGTGTTTGTCTCAGGGCGGCGACCTCGACCAGCCCAAGATCAAGATCAAGACGGATATCTTCAAGCCAGACGAGCTGGCGCACAGACCCATGGTTGAGAAACCTCTCGGTATGTAATGCATTATTTTATTCAAACAGGCTAGATGCCGTGGGGTGCCAGCAGTGGAATGTTACATTGCGTCCGTCACCCTGAGACAGAGTTGTATGGTCTCATGTGCCCGTAATGCCCCTTACCCTTCAAACCGGACCACAGTAATGCAGACAATTACCAATTGGCGGCAGGATTATGTATGGTGGTAGTACTTCCACGTATTAACTCTTCACAGAAAGTTCTACAACTCTTGGTTTGTTGAGAACACAATGTAGTGTACCTACCTAGTTACCTACGTCATTCTTATACAGAAAGGCGTCTGCACCACGAGAGACACCGCCGGCGCCGGCACCGGCGGGCCCGCGCGACTGCGCGCGATATATTTATGTATGCTGTCCCGCTCGCACACATCTAGCGCTGTCTTACTCTCCCGTCTTGACGGCATTAGAATATCGGCGCGCCCGCGTCGAGCCTCGTGATTGGTCAATAACTGATTCTTGCTCTTTCGGTAGTTACTTATAGAAGGATTAATTTTAAGGATATATATAAGGCTGGTTTCTCAATAAAATACAGTTTAAATTGAATCGACTTTAATTTCTGAAATTAGTGGTAGGCAGAAAACCCATTTGTAGTTTCATGTACACTACACATAGGTACAGCAAGAGGCAGTGTCGGCCGCGCTGTCAATAAAATGTACAAATTAATAAATTACGCCAGGTGCGTGTCGGGTCACGTGCTGTGCTGTATGTTTTTAACGTTAACCAAAACATATTAACAAGTATGCTTTGAGTTTTCGGTGCGATGATCTGGACCACTTAACAGGGAATGTGTAGAGTGGGCTGAAGACCGGGATAAATTTAAGACATAGCGGAGACCTTTGCCCAACAGTGGGACGGTACAGGTTAATAAAAATATACATATAGATATGTGTCTTGTTTCTCCGATACTAAAAAAAGCTAGCTTAACCTATAAAGTTACATTACTTCAAAAATATTTCTATAAGTTAAAATTCAATTAGTATTATTATTTTTCAGATGTAGCCCACAAAGCTTTGGATGTCACGCAAAAACCGCTGGACCATTTAAACAAAGGTAACCTCCTTGAACTAAGCTTTTCTATTAAGAGGGCCCAATCCAACTTTACTTTTCATACACCGCTCGTATGTGGGTGTGGAAAATCAAAATTTGGAGAAACCAATTCAGTATAAAATTTGTTTTTCCAAATTTTAATTTTTGTTTGGATAGAAAACTAGATATAGTGCACAAGATAACCTATTAGATCAAAAGTTTCATAGAAAGATCTATTACGACGCCACACCCACGTACGAGCGGTTGTATGAAAAGTAAGTTGGATTGGGCCCTCTTAACACCTTTTCATATTTGTGTAACGTCATTTTGATTATTAACGTATACATGACGTCATTGTATATAGCAGCCGCAACACGTCCACGGCTGGACACAGGCCTCCCTCATGGATCTGAAAGTACTGATCATGAGGGGTTGCCGCCATACTCACCACGCTTGGCAGGCGGGTTGGCGAGCGCAGTGCGGTATGTTGATACATGGAAATACACTGCTTCCCATCTTCCGTAGGTATCCCTCGGCAGATTCTTATTGCATCCAAGGGCAAGAGAGGAGAGGCCACATCCTATCGCCGGCACCCCACGGCTAATTGTGAATTAAATCCAATTTATTTACAGATGTCGCCCAAGGCACCGTCGGAGCTGAGAATGCTGGCGACAAACCTGCTGGTGAGTAGTTTGATGTAGGCTTCCATTATATGTATACCAAATCAAATGAAAACGAATTTGTTGGTCTACATAAACAACACAATAAATATTGTAGAAGGGTTCCCATCCTGTACCGCTTAAATCTTGGACCACTGGCCACTGTACAGGATGGGAATTACAAAAAAATACTTCCCAATGTGTACCACTTCTATTTCTGAAATGTATTCCCATCGAGTTCCACCTAACTGAAGCAGTAAAGTAATTATTATTCTCTTTCTTCTTCAAGAAGGAGAATAATACACGTTACACGTACGGAGGTACACATTGGGAAGTATTTTTTTGCACTTAGGCCAGCAAAACTTCTAAAATGATAGTACATGTAGAAATTGACAGCATACGTCAAAAATTTTAATAGAATCATCCGCAATAAGCTTTAGAAGCCTGTGCCATAGACAGGGACTTTTTGACCATTTTATTAGTTTTCAAAATACAGGATTTTATCGCGTAACTCTTTCAATTATTTTCCCGAAGTTTTTTGACCATTGGCTGTAGCAACCGTTGCCACAGCCAAGGGCGCTAACGAGCGTTATAAGATCTACTTTTTCGATGACAGCTGTCAAACTATAAGCGGCCATATCTGGAGAACTGCTCATCCTAGACTTCCCGGTTGTGAGCTCAAATGAAAGGCATTGGTGGAATTTACTTTAGGACCATTTAATTCCACTCCGCCATTGAAAGAGTTAACTTTGAGCGTGATGTACTCAAAAGTAAGATTGAATAGCACAGGCACAGGGCATCACCCTGTTTTAGTCCACCGAGACTTTCGTAGCTACCTTACCTGGCTTTCGTGCGTAGCTACCTCAGCAAAATGACCACTCCTGAACACAGGCCTCCCTCATGGATCTCCATGAGGGGTAGTTGCCATACTCACCACGCTTGGCAGGCGGGTTGGTGCGCGCAGTACGGGATGTTGATACACGGGAAGACGTTGCTGCCCATCTTGCGGAGGTATCCCTTAGCAGGTTCTGCATCCACGCAACTTGAGCGGAATTTGAAAATTCTTCTTCTTGGATGGTGTATAGGCTTCTTCTGTGGACTCTCTCCTAGGCCTTGGAGTAGCCTACAACAAGTGAGTGAATACTTGCGCTTATTCCCACTTTTTCTCCAGAAGTTGTTTAAGGAGAAATATGTGATCCACTGTGCTGCGGTTAGGTTTAAAGCCACACTGAAAATCTCTCAGGATTTTTTCTGTGTATGGCTCTAGCTTGCTTAGGATAAAGTATTTAATGTATACTGATGTACCTTTGTTGTGCAATGTTTTTCCTTTGTTTAATTTTGTTTGTACATAGTTGTGGATGCGTTTGCCCGCGCAGCCGCCACGCCGGAGGGCGCGAGCGAGCGCGCCGAGCCGAGCGCCGCGCCGCTGGAGAACAGGTAACTACTCATACTCTCTCTATATACATATATATAAAATAAAACCGTGTAAGGCTCAGCGCAGACAGAACGGAGCGCAGCGAAGAGGATTTTATTAACGCACTTGAAAATAAACTTTAAAATTATTACATTAAAGTGCATGAAGGGGAAGGTTTACGCGATAAAAACCCGGATAAATGTGTTTTTACAGTGTGTTGTGATCGCAAAAGTCTAAAGAATACAAAAGATTTAATAAAGATTATTTATTTTATTTCCAGTGAAGTGGAAAGGAAACCATTCAGCAGTCCAGACCTACCGAAATCCGGGACCATGCCGGGCAAGGCGCCGACGCCCGGATCCGAGGTAAGGCATCGGAAGGTTCACATTGTTATGCACTTACTAAAACTCTACGTCACTACGTCACATGTTCTTCATCAAAACAGGGTTTCTGGTTTGTTTGTGGCTATGACACATGATAGGCATCAAAGCAAAACGCATCATCATCATCATTTCAGAAAAAAAACGATTGCTGTCAAATGTCAATTTTGTATTAGAGAACAGCAAGGAATTGACATTTAACAGCAATCGTTGCTGCCAAATGCCTGTTGCAAAACCTGTCGCTACGTAATCACCCTGCGGGACTTGAACTGGCGCTTTCGGCAGAGTCGCATGTGACATTATGAACCGGCTTCGAGTAAAGGCATCGGAAGATTCAGTTATATTGATGCGCTCACTGAAGCACTATGTAATAGCCTGGTCAAGTTATCCCAAAACCCTTGCATTAATTCACAATAAGCTGAAAATGTACAGGCACGTAAGGGTATCCCTTAGGGTCAGCGCAGACAGAACGGACCGCAACGGAGAGGATTTTATTGACGCACTTGAAAATAAACTTAAAAAATTATTACAATAAAGTGCAAAACGCCGCGCGAGGATTTCCGCGTATCTTCGAGGACGCGCGAGCATTTTTTGTCAAGCATTTATGCACTTTATTGTAATAATTTTAAAGTTTATTTTCAAGTGCGTTAATAAAATCCTCTCCGCTGCGCTCCGTTCTGTCTGCGCTGACCCTTACGTGAACAGCTCCGGCTGACTTTCGAATGGCTTTATTTTAGAAAGGGTAAATCTTAGAGAAAAAAGTATAAGGACATTATTAGTAGATAAAATTACCTGAGCTACAATTTTAGTCTGAGCCATTTTCATCGTAAAGCTAACCGTTTGGCCAAATAAACCATTATTGTCGACCTTTGACCTTGAAAATATTTTGCACACGATAGCAATGGGGACTTCAGGATTTCATTATAATGGTGTCCCTTACGTGCCTGTAAATTTTCAGCTTGTTGTGAATTAAATGCCAGGGAAGTAATGTCTTTTTGATCAGGATATAACATGCATTACAATGTAACAATTTTGAATTATTATTAACCCAAGCTGCCATAATCAGTAAACATCGAGGCATGTTGAGGAATGAAGGTATCATCTTATCACCAATGCAGCATCATAAAACATTTCAATTCTAAAACAGCGAGAAACCGTAGGGCCCACGAGTAGCGATACGAATGGCCATTCACCTCAATCACGACTACGGAACAGACAATCTATATCTATCTCTTTCGCTCTTATGATTTGGCATAGTGCCCCGTCCGCGCGGTAGTGGTTTGTTTACATTTGGTATTACTTCTCGTTGGTCATACATAAATGACAACCATACACATAAAATAATAATAAAGAGTACAAATTCCAATGTAAGTTCGGTCCTAGAACGCACATGAATATAAATAAAATAAATCAATATCAACTAATGCGCAAATTGTATTTTATTTTACAATTTTTTTTACAATCTGATGCGAACAAATTCAATTGTTTATTTATTTATCTACATTATACCTATTTTGAGAGGATTTTATAATACAATAGTGCAGATTATTAACACATATTTAACCAGGTATTTATCGCGTTATTTACCTTTATTATTGCCCGACGTTTCGACAGGATTGCACCCATCGTGGTCCCGGGAAGACTGACATGTTAGAGGTAACTGCAGCAAAGCGAAGGCGTCTTTTCAGACTACCCTCACTTGGTCTTCATAAATATAGTAACTTGAGATTAAGGCTGGTTCACACCGGGACAACACACTACACTAACTGTATCAGCACACTTAGGTTGATTCATACGTCGAGTACACTTGGCTATCACTGACATCCATGAGGCAGAGAGTCTGAAGCCGTCTTCACGATTGAAATTAGGATACTTCTTAATTTCAATTGCTTCCCGAACCAGCCTTAATCTCAAGTTACTATATTTATGAAGACCAAGTGAGGGTAGTCTGAAAAGACGCCTTCGCTTTGCTGCAGTTACCTCTAACATGTCAGTCTTCCCGGGACCACGATGGGTGCAATCCTGTCGAAACGTCGGACAATAATAAAGTAAATAACGCGATAAATACCCGGTTAAATATGTGTTAATAATGTGTCGTGATCGCGAATGTTTAAAAAAGACAATAGTGCAGAGTCATCTTACTTAAAGATTAAATTACAATACTCACTTTCGTAAATATAAATATTCGATTCAATTCACAAATATTCCATTCAATTAAAAAAAAAACAATTCACAAATACAAATATAAAATTCAAACACATTAAAATCAATACTCAATTCCATAAAAAAATTAAAATTTCATATAAAAAAAATAAATTACAACTCACATTATGTACTTTATTGGATTTCAATGTGTGTTGTTCTTCTTTTGTAAATTGACTATTCTATGTAGCGCTGTTTCTCTATTGAATAAAAACTTGACTTTTTTAAAAAATATTATTTATCCTAAAATAAAATAGGTTTATACCTACGTTATAACTTATTGAATGTAATGAATGCTACAAACCGCCAACCGACATCATCACTAACCCCGCACCCACCATCATCCCCATACTTCTTTGGTATCTGAGTGCTCCACGTTACAGCAAAAGAAGCGCGGCCGCCCCAAGGGCTCCACCAACAAGCCCAAGCCGGCCGCCAGCCCGGCGCGCGCGCCCGCGCCCGCCGGCCCGCGCGCGCCGCCGCCGCGCGCGCCGCCGCTGCCGCAGGGCCGCCCGGCGGGCCGCGGCGCCGGCTACCAGTACGCGGTGCGCCCCTTCAGGAAAGACTTCTCTGGGATACAGTTCAGAAGGTGAGTTTCATTTCAGCCGTCAAACGTCAACTACTGCACACAGGTTATAGCCGGCGTCTGTTTTTCCAGGCTAGTAATAATCTTTATTAGTATATATTATATAAGTATATATTATATAAGTATATATTAGTATATATTAGTAATAAGCTTGGCGTCTTCTAGGCCATAGGTTTATAGGTTCTTTTTTTGACAAGCGTGCTCTTAGATGGTGGCCAAACGCTATTGTTATCATCATCATATCAGCCTGTTGACACACCATCGTAAACGGTCCTGTGCAAGTCTCAAACACTGCCTATTATCAATAAAAATAAAAGATATAGCCTTCCCTAACCACTCCGTCATCATTTCAGCCGTAGCCACTGTTAGACATAGGCCTCCCTCATGGATTTCCAGTTATTGCGGTTGAAACCCACGTGCAACCTTTGGTCCTCACCAGGTCGTCTGCCCATCTTGTTAAACATCCTACGCCGCGCTTGCCGGTCCGTGGTGCATCTGTACTGCGTGATGCATGGCCTGCTCACATGTCCCGTCACATTCCAGGCGCTGGAGCGACGACTGCCTCGACTCCTCGCACATCCCCAACGAGGTGTTCTTCGGAGACGTGCCGGTGTCCATGGAGGTGCTCTTCAACTACTTCGACGCGAACGCGGAGCGCGAGCGGCTGGCGGCGCAGGCGGCGCACATCGCGGCGCAGAAGGCGGCGCAGGCCAAGCTGCACGCGGCCAGGCTGCAGGCCAGCGGCCGGGTGGCTGAGGTTAGTGAGACGTAGCTGCACGCGAGCGGCTGGCGGCGCAGGCGGCGCACATCGCGGCGCAGAAGGCGGCGCAGGCCAAGCTGCACGCGGCCAGGCTGCAGGCCAGCGGCCGGGTGGCTGAGGTTAGTGAGACGTAGCTGCACGCGAGCGGCTGGCGGCGCAGGCGGCGCACATCGCGGCGCAGAAGGCGGCGCAGGCCAAGCTGCACGCGGCCAGGCTGCAGGCCAGCGGCCGGGTGGCTGAGGTTAGTGAGACGTAGCTGCACGCGAGCGGGTGGCGGCGCAGGCGGCGCACATCGCGGCGCAGAAGGCGGCGCAGGCCAAGCTGCACGCGGCCAGGCTGCAGGCCAGCGGCCGGGTGGCTGAGGTTAGTGAGACGTAGCTGCACGCGAGCGGCTGGCGGCGCAGGCGGCGCACATCGCGGCGCAGAAGGCGGCGCAGGCCAAGCTGCACGCGGCCAGGCTGCAGGCCAGCGGCCGGGTGGCTGAGGTTAGTGAGACGTAGCTGCAGGTGGAGAACGGACGTGAAATGACGGAACGCGAAGCTTGCCCCTCTTCTATAATAGCTGGTCACAAGTATTTTTTCAACACGTAGCGCGAACGTAGACCGGGTATCAATCTAATTACTTGCAGCAAGACTAAGTATCTGGCCATTTATTGAGTGTCTAGACGGGTCGAGCGTCTAGATGAAGATGGTGGTAGATTGTCTTCAAATGGGGGATAGTCGAGTGTCTAGATGGGGGTGGTCAAAGTTCTAGAAATCGGGACGGCCGAGTGTCTAGAAGTGTTCTAGGAGTCACCACATTCCCAACGAGGTGTTCTTCAGTGATGTAAAGAAACCTCCATGGAGCGGTCTCCAACTCTTCTGTTAAACTACAACGACGCTAACAACGACGCTAATGCGCTAATTTATTTATTTATTTATTTACAATTTTGGAAATGATGCGACAAGGAAGACATAATAATCAGCTAGAGGCAGTAAATATATGCATTTTTACCACTGAGGTGGAATATGGTCTCCTTATTGTAATTTATCACATTGTAATTTTATTTATTTATTTATTCATTCACCAATACTGTAAAAATAAAAAAGGAACATTTCTGAGTTGTGCTAACCTAGTGAGATTATAATTAATAGTGAAGACAACATGTTAAAAATATAAATTGAGCTCGCATGTTGTTGTCGACAGGTCACGACGGTGGACTCCTCCTCGTCGGACGACTCGTCGGGCTCCGAGAGCGACTCCGACGAAGAGGCGGAGGTAATGTACGAGTAGCTTCCAAACAAGGAGGGGCCGAATGAGACGCAGGCTAAATAAAATAGTAAATAATAGACATATTGGGGTTTTCTCCTCGTTGAGGGATGTTCTAAGTTATAGGTAACTAGCCGCACTCCGTGGTTTCACCCGCGTAGTTCCCATGGCAAAACGGGGATAAAATATAGCCTATGTTACTCAGGGATAATGTAGCATTCTAATGGTGAAAGAATGTTGAAAATCGGTCCAGTAGTTTTTGAGTTTATTCGATGCAAACATACAAAATCTACATACAATAATATTAAGTAGATTGGCGGTGACAGATCGGTGGACCCGCGAAGGTTCTAATCAGCCAGGTCAGACGATATTGTGAGGGGTTGTAGTAGAACTTTTTGTAAAGAGCTTATCCGGGGAAGTACCTACTGCCGACATACCTATTTCTGCCGCCAAGATGAATTGCTAAGAATGCCCGCATCACTCTGGCCCGTCCGTTGCAGAGCGAAGCCCCGAAGCGCGCGCCCAAGCCGGCGGCGGCGAAGGCGGCGAAGCCCGGCGGCGGCAAGCGCGGCCGGCCGCCCGTGCCGCCCGAGCTGCGCGGCCCGGGCATCACGGAGATGAAGAAGTTCTGCAAGGCCGCCGGCATACGGTTCGACTACAAGAAGCTCACGGAAGGTAGGCGCAGCCTCATACGTCAATTGTGATGCCCGGGCCGCGCAGCCCGGCGGCGGCAAGCGCGGCCGGCCGCCCGTGCCGCCCGAGCTGCGCGGCCCGGGCATCACGGAGATGAAGAAGTTCTGCAAGGCCGCCGGCATACGGTTCGACTACAAGAAGCTCACGGAAGGTAGGCGCAGCCTCATACGTCAATTGTGATGCCCGGGCCGCGCAGCCCGGCGGCGGCAAGCGCGGCCGGCCGCCCGTGCCGCCCGAGCTGCGCGGCCCGGGCATCACGGAGATGAAGAAGTTCTGCAAGGCCGCCGGCATACGGTTCGACTACAAGAAGCTCACGGAAGGTAGGCGCAGCCTCATACGTCAATTGTGATGCCCGGGCCGCGCAGCCCGGCGGCGGCAAGCGCGGCCGGCCGCCCGTGCCGCCCGAGCTGCGCGGCCCGGGCATCACGGAGATGAAGAAGTTCTGCAAGGCCGCCGGCATACGGTTCGACTACAAGAAGCTCACGGAAGGTAGGCGCAGCCTCATACGTCAATTGTGATGCCCGGGCCGCGCAGCCCGGCGGCGGCAAGCGCGGCCGGCCGCCCGTGCCGCCCGAGCTGCGCGGCCCGGGCATCACGGAGATGAAGAAGTTCTGCAAGGCCGCCGGCATACGGTTCGACTACAAGAAGCTCACGGAAGGTAGGCGCAGCCTCATACGTCAATTGTGATGCCCGGGCCGCGCAGCCCGGCGGCGGCAAGCGCGGCCGGCCGCCCGTGCCGCCCGAGCTGCGCGGCCCGGGCATCACGGAGATGAAGAAGTTCTGCAAGGCCGCCGGCATACGGTTCGACTACAAGAAGCTCACGGAAGGTAGGCGCAGCCTCATACGTCAATTGTGATGCCCGGGCCGCGCAGCCCGGCGGCGGCAAGCGCGGCCGGCCGCCCGTGCCGCCCGAGCTGCGCGGCCCGGGCATCACGGAGATGAAGAAGTTCTGCAAGGCCGCCGGCATACGGTTCGACTACAAGAAGCTCACGGAAGGTAGGCGCAGCCTCATACGTCAATTGTGATGCCCGGGCCGCGCAGCCCGGCGGCGGCAAGCGCGGCCGGCCGCCCGTGCCGCCCGAGCTGCGCGGCCCGGGCATCACGGAGATGAAGAAGTTCTGCAAGGCCGCCGGCATACGGTTCGACTACAAGAAGCTCACGGAAGGTAGGCGCAGCCTCATACGTCAATTGTGATGCCCGGGCCGCGCAGCCCGGCGGCGGCAAGCGCGGCCGGCCGCCCGTGCCGCCCGAGCTGCGCGGCCCGGTCATCACGGAGATGAAGAAGTTCTGCAAGGCCGCCGGCATACGGTTCGACTACAAGAAGCTCACGGAAGGTAGGCGCAGCCTCACACTCATTTATTTTTCCATAGGGACATTTAAGAACGCTTGGATACGTATACGATACACACAATAAATTAAAAACTAAAATACAATTAATTCAAAAGACAGTGCTAAAACAGACAAGCCAAGCATAGTATCATATCAGTATAAAGTAAGGCTTACATTCTAAATAAAATAAAAATCTGCTGTAAAGGGGCATTGTATAATTTTCGAACACATTTTTTTTTTTTTTATGTTAGATAGGTTAGCTCTTGATTTCATCCTTGCTATCGCAAGAATAAGATCGAAATTTGCATGTCAAATTGCTAATAACTAATTGAATGGAACAACAAAAAGCAACAAACAACAACATAGTCTATAACTAAAAAGGTACAACAGGCAATGCTTTCGTCGTCAAAAGCTTCTCGTAAAGTGTAGTAACTTTTTTGAGTTATTATCATTTTGTTCATAAATAATACACAGCTTAATCTTTAGAAAGTTTGCTAAAAAGTTTTATACCATTGCAGAGGTAAAGTCAGTCGACGTCTTCGACTTAATTGATTTTATTATTTTTAAAATCTCGCAAGTGGCGTGATAAAATATACTCTGATTATTTTTAATAACCAAATTATTTTCTTTTATATAAGATTCCGTGTAGCATTTTGACAAGTTTAAATTATTTTTTAGGTGTCTAGTAAATTCTACCGGAATATTTATAAAGAAATTGTTGAGATGGTATGCAATTGTTTCTTTATCCTTACATATTTTTCCACTTGGGAGACGTATTTTAATGGTGTCGACTGTTACGTTAGCAGATTTTGATGAAATTGCAATATACTATAATATATATAATCCATAGTATCCATACTAATATTATAAATGCGAAAGTAACTCTGTCTGTCTGTCTGTCTGTCTGTCTGTTACTCTTTCACGCCTAAACGGCTGAACGGATTTTGATGAAATTTGGTATGGTGATAGATGATAACCTAGAAATGGTCATAGGCTATAAATAATCACGCCATCGTTCTTAGGGGGTAGGCAGTAGGCAGATAACTAAATTGAGTTAGTGATTTTTAGTCGTTTTTGTTGGGACTTTTGCTCTTTCACGTATAAAAGGCTGAACAGATCTTGATGAAATTTAGTAAGGTAATAGATGGTTACCTCAGGGGGTAGGAAGTAGGCAGAAAACTGAATTGAGTTAGTGATTTTTTCATGGTTTTTGGTGGGAGTTTTGCTCTATCATGCCTAAACGGCTGAACGGATTTTTATAAGACTTGGTTAATATAAAGATAGGATCCTAGGCACGGACACAGGCTACTTCTTACGGCGGGAAAATACCTCATTCCCGCGGAAATCTAGCGTGATCGTGTCAAGAAGCGAATGACGCCATAGCTACTGAAATGATTTTGATGTTTTTTTTTTAAATGAGTGTTACTGAGACTTAAAGTTAGTATTTGATCACTTTTCTAACTTAGAGGGTCGGTAGGCGCCATAATTTAGGGAATTTATTATAAAATTTTGATGCATCTGTCTTTATTTAACAGTTTTACTTGGATCGAAACTTAGCGACATACCATCACACTACTTAACTTATAGGGTAGGAAGGTACCAAAATTCAGACTACTTTTTACTTCGGGAAAATATCTCATTCCCACAGGAACCTATACACAGCTACCTATCTACAACATTAAAACTCTGTCTAGAATCACATTACGCCATAGCTATTGATCTGATTTGTATACGATTTTTTATTCAACTGACTGTTAAATAACATACAGATAAAATCTAATTACCTACACCACAGAATTAATATAGTACTACATAACTAGCTACGCTTTAAACTTGAGGAGGTAATTAGATAGACATTTATACGAACTTTATGCTCAGTAATCAATCATAGTGATAAGTTAATACTCATTTTAGACAAAGAAACGGATAGGTAATCAGTTCATCACCGAAATTATAACACCTACACTTAGTTTGTTTACTATTCAACGAGGGAAAATAATTCAATATAACGCAAACCTTCAAATCATACGTCGTCGTAGTGAATACAAGACGCTGCGCCGAGCGAAGAGGCGGTGCGGCGCGAGGGGAGGGCCGTGCCCAACTGTGCCTACCCAAGCGGGCAGACGCACGAGGGCAGACGTCGTCGTCGCACGTATGCGAATATTGAAATATTGCGTTACGAAACTCTATTCGTTGCGTATTTTTGGTTAGCTAAAAACGTTCTTTTTAAATTCCGAGTTGAAATAGCACAGATTACAAGAGCAAAATCCCAATGTCACGTACAGTGATTTAATTTACAATGAGGGTCTGACAAAAATTGAAGACCAGGTTAAAACAATTTCTAGAAAGGATTTATCAGATTATGGAATGATCAGACCACAGAGAACCGAGGAAATCAGTAGCGATTTAATACGGGAACTAGATTACGATACTGCTTCCTTACAACAACAATTGACAGAGTCTGTTCCACGTTTGATCCCAGAACAAAGGTTAGTATTTGACAATGTTTTCAAAAAAATCGAAGATGGCGAAGGTGGTTTGTTATTTTTGGATGCTCCCGGAGGCACGGGAAAAACCTTTCTTTTAAACTTGCTTTTAGCGCAAATCCGAAAAGATAAAGGAATTGCTGTAGCAGTTGCCTCTTCCGGAATAGCCGCCACTCTGCTCAATGGTGGTCGAACGGCACATTCGGTGCTTAAACTGCCATTAAACTTAGGCCATGAGAAATGCCAGTCTGTAATATAAGTAAAAACAGCGAGCGTGGACGTATGTTGCAGCAATGTAAATTATTAGTTTGGGATGAGTGTACTATGTCCCATAAAAGAGCAATTGAAGCTCTAGATCGGACTTTGAAAGACATCAAGAGTAATCCAAATATCATGGGGGGGATGGTGGTACTTTTAGCGGGCGATTTTAGACAGACTTTGCCGGTTATCACTAAAGGCACCCCTGCAGATGAAATAAATGCGTGTTTAAAAGCGTCAACGTTATGGGTGCACGTAAAAACGTTTAGTCTGTCTACAAATATGAGAGTGCAACAACACAATGATGTACAATCTGGACAATATGCTGCTGCTCTTCATAAAATTGGAGAAGATCGTATGGCAAAGGATGGTAATGGCATGATTACATTGGATCGTGAATTCTGCAATGTTGTGCATAATCCAGATGATCTAAATAACTTCGTCTATAGCGAACTGCTAACTAATATGAGGAATAGAGACTGGTTATGTGAAAGAGCAATTTTAGCGCCGACGAATGAAATGGTGGGACAGATAAACGAGCAAATTATGTCACGCGTGGAAGGTGATATTGTTGAGTTTCTCTCTGTAGACACTGTAATGGATACTGAACAAGTAACATCATACCCTGTAGAATTTCTTAATTCTTTAGAACTGTCGGGAGTACCTTCACACAAACTGAGGCTGAAAGTAGGCGTTCCTGTCCTTTTAATGCGGAATTTAGATACACCAAGACTGTGTAATGGCACACGGTTGCAAGTGACACACCTCGGTCGCAATATTGTAAAAGCAATCATTATGACTGGAATGGCAAAAGGAGAGAACGTTTTAATCCCCCGTATACCCATAATTCCGACAGATTTGCCATTCCAGTTTAAGAGATTACAGTTTCCGCTGAAAATCGCATTCGCTATGACGATAAATAAAGCTCAGGGGCAAACATTAAAAGTAGCCGGCATTAATTTAGAAAAGAGTTGTTTTTCTCACGGACAATTATACGTGGCTTGCTCACGTGTTTCAAGTCCACAGAATCTCCATGTGTTGGCCAGAGAGGGAAAAACAAAGAACATAGTTTACAAAAATGTACTACAGTAATAAGGCCTCTTATTTTTAGCTTCCTACATTATTATACTACTTACATTAAGTTAGTACTTCCTACGCAGACGATGTTACGGATGTCACACTGTCTAACATCGGGGGTTGGCAGGTAGGTAGTTAGTAGTATTTTAAACCGATTTACATTATTTACTTTTTATATTTACTAAGGAAACATTCGGAGCTATCCATTATGTAGCTTAGGTTGCTTTTGAACAAATTTTGATGTGAAGTTGAGGACTGGAACACGATAGTGGGACATTGTTGCAGGGGGACTTATAGCCGGGAGAAAACAAAAAAACTTATGCGGACGAAGTCGCGGGTAAAAACTAGTACTATACATAAACTAAGGTACTACCACGTATGTACTTTTTACGTGTACTGTTACTTACAATTTTATAACTTGGTATTTCACAAATATCCGAGTTGGCTTTTGTAAGCCAGGTTCCCGTTACACAGAAAAATGACAAAAAAGATACCTAAATCTAAGCACTTGTGTTCTAGTCCTTGCACATTTTAATGTCCTATTAAAATATTATTTTTAATACGATTATAAACGTCACCATTTCTTGAAACAGGAGTTACGTCGAGCTCTACTGAAAAAATCTGGACCTTTTTAAGTCTTCTATCACAATTAAATCTAAATTCTATGACTTAGTGCACACGCCGCCAGCTAGCGGCAGAGTTCCAGCGCTCGTCCGCCGCGACTTAGTGCACACGCCGCCAGCTAGCGGCAGAGTTCCAGCGCTCGTCCGCCGCGACTTAGTGCACACGCCGCCAGCTAGCGGCAGAGTTCCAGCGCTCGTCCGCCGCGACTTAGTGCACACGCCGCCAGCTAGCGGCAGAGTTCCAGCGCTCGTCCGCCGCGACTTAGTGCACACGCCGCCAGCTAGCGGCAGAGTTCCAGCGCTCGTCCGCCGCGACTTAGTGCACACGCCGCCAGCTAGCGGCAGAGTTCCAGCGCTCGTCCGCCGCGACTTAGTGCACACGCATTTATATGAATTTTATTATAATCGTTGTTTCGTATAGCTGTTTGCTTTCCAAAATGTTAAATTAAATAAATTCCAATACACCGCGGAAACGAGGCAGCCCATCAACCATGACTATTCACGTACTTAATTACTGCTGTGGCGCATTGAGCCGAAGTAGATCTTGGCCTCTCGACACTAGCGATCGCCAGTTGTCCAGCTCCCTTGCCGTTTCAGCCAAGTCGATGGCTGAAACGGCAAGGCATGAAGGCTGGCACGAAGTTCATGCATATCATTCTCAACTTCGCCGCCCCAGCGGTACCTCGGACGATCAATAGGCCTTTGGTCAGTTGGGCGACCACTGTCTGATCTGCTGGCTGCCCGATTCTCTCGGGAATTCGGCCTACATGCCCGAACCATCGTAATCTCGAAGATTTGGTTTCTCCTGTTATGTTTGCCTCGGACACTAGATCTTCTATTCCTTTATTTTTTCGGGGTCTCCAGATGCCATCTTCCCGCAGGGGTGGGTTTTCCCAGGATTTTTCAGTAGATCTTCCTTTCGGCCACCAGTAGTTTGTGCTCTTCGTTTTCGACACGGATCTGCATCTCTGCTTCTCTGTGACTTCTCTCGCTTGGTGTCCGTTACTATGCATCCCAGATAATTGAATGGGTGACTATTCACGTGGAATACTTGTGTTCCAGGCTGCACAAAGAACAAGGACCGCGTGCAGAAGATGCTGGAGCTGCTGCTGCAGGCGGGGCTGGAGGGCAAGCCCTCGCTGGAGAAGTGCCAGGCCATCAAGCGCAGCAAGCTGGACAAGAAGGAGCAGGAGAAGACCGCCAAGAAGGAGGCCGCCAAGGCCAAGCACAAAGACAAGGACGACGCCGGTCAGTATACAAAATAAAATATAAAATAAAATAAAAAAAAAAAAAAAAAAAAAAAAAAAAACCTATATACCTATACCTATTTCATTTGTTTGTTTTACCTATTCAGATGCATTGCATAACATTGGCCAGTCCTTGATTAATATTAACAAATTTAAACATTTGTTTTCATGTTTAAATTCACTTATACCATAGATTATGCGTATCTGACAATGAACACGCCATAATACTGATTGACATGGTAAAATGGTTTTGCTTGGCTTGGTTTGTGCGTGGATATAGCTGTATGTTATCGTTTTTTTGTTTAATTTTTTAAATTACACGGAAAACAAACAGCTGCTTACAAAGTAATAAAACAAATGATGGAAACAAAAAAGCCTTAAATAATTTTTACTTATGGTTACATAAAACTTATGATAAATAAAAAAAAAAAAAACATTAACTATGACAAAATAAAAAGTATAATAAAAAAAATATATTAAAAAACTTCTACATAATTATAGAAAATCTAGTTATTTGCACTTCTTAGTTTGTATTTGGTATTTTTTTTTCTTGAAAGTAATCTTTGTATGTACATCGTTATGTAATATTTTGTGTATTTATACAGGTGTAGTATATGTAGGTTTGTCTTTTACCTCACGTTTGAACAGTGTGAATGGAATACCACCTACACCTATAGTACTATTACCAGCGACCCGGCCAGCGAAGTGTACAGACGAACCAATCCGAGACCTGGGCTACGTTAGCCACTCCTGCGTCGCGTCTAGTTCGTACCGCGCTTATACAGACGTAGCGGCGTGGGCGGGGCGGGTGGCTCGTCAGCGCGCTCGCTGACGCCCGGGGGTCATAACGCGTATTCCTGCACTGATAAACTGTCCAAGTAAACCTGGGCGCAGGCGCTAATGATGTGTCTGTTCAGCAGTGAGCGAGAAGGAGCCGTCATCGCGGCGCATGACGCGCGGCGCCACGGGCGTCAAGCCGCGCCAGCGCATCGTCATCTCCTCGGACGAGGAGGACGACACGCCCGCCGCGCGCAGGAACATATCCAAGCTGCGCTCCAGCGTCAACGACGACTCCGACTAGGTGAGCCCTCCTATGACGCGCGGCGCCAGCACCCTAGTACCACGACTATAACTGCCCATGGGAACCTTATTATACCATAACTTTCAAATATCCAATTGTAGGGCCATCGGTTGCAGTCAGAGATTTAGAAAGAGGGTAGATCGTTTCGTCTGCCAAAGGCTACCTAATCGCAAAAGACTTCAGCATACGATGCGTAGCTGACAAGTTGGGAGAGAAGGTAGCTGTACTCTCTGCACAATGTCCCGCGATGGGGTGTATTGTGCATTGTCCATGAAATTCCGTAGGACTGGGCCTCTGGCAGCATTCCATGAGCATCCCCGAAGGTTATATGACTCGAAAAGCTGTAGTTCCGCTTTTGATCTGTCCTCTGTGACTCTTACCCTTATCCTACACGACAATCAGATTAAATAAGGCAGCTATTACGCCAAAACTGTTAACGAACTACCATTTTAAACGTTAATTTATTTCCAGGTAATCCTTAAATTCTCGACCTCGAGAGGGCTCTCGGGAATGGGAAGCTAGCATCGGAACGAAACCTCTAGAAAGTGCTTCGACGGAGGTATTACGAACTCTTATATAAGTACCGACGGAGGTATTACAGACACTATATTAGTACTCGGTACTCGTGATTATTTCCTACTATATTTAGGTCGTTACGTCGAAATTTTGTAGTGTTCATTTGCGTAAGAGGTGATAGAATAACTGTTTGTGCGTTTTATGAAACACGGGTTCGTACAAGTGCAGTAAGCGTGGTCTTCTACGTTATAGGTGAGCCACATTTCAAGTTCGGATCCATTAAATTTGCCATTTATTTACATAATTTAAGAGTACTCTCAATTGTCCTATCTCTCTCAATTATCCTTTTAAATTCGGCAAGGGCGCAGAAATTACTTATTACTTAAGTATAGTTCTTTCAGACTATAGCAACAGGTTTAACTGGAACAAATGAATGAATTATCTTTATCATTAGACAACCATTATAGAAAAGTACAAATTTTACATAACGTATTCTACGGCCCATACATACACATACCTTTAAAAATCTTACACATAAAAAGTTTAAACTAACTCACGTTATAACGTTTCTAGTTTGAAAGGTAAGGGGGGGTGAAAATACGGGTATATGAGACCTTACAACTCTGTCTCAGGGTGACGGGCGCGATGCAGCGCTGGTCATGTGCTCGCCGCGGTATTGTTGGTTACCGCTTGACATCAGGCCTGAGGCGTGTCTCGTCATTAAGTATTATAAAAAAAAATACGACACCGCATCCGTGTCTCATAGCAACGAGCCACGGTGCCACAGGTATGGATTTGAACTTTACGGTTTACGTATCGAACACGCTTGCTGTAAAAGTAAATATTGTTTAAGGAATCTTTATTGAGAATGTGTACACTTCATTATATTTCGGTGCTTACCATTGTCAATGAAATAAGTCGTAAGAATGCGTGTTTCATAAAATGAAATTTGTATTTGGAAAGTGAGATATGTACCTACTCTGCTTTGGTGGATATCGATGCGTAGTACCGCATACATGGATGGCGAAAATAACACCACTTAAAGAATTATCAATATTATTCGTTGTATTTGACTGGAAAAGCAGAATTGATCTGAGGCAGAACGAAATGCAGTTTTAGTGTCTTGCATAAATAATCTTAGATGTTAACAAGGATTTAATACCTTGATGTGTTCTGACACCAAAACTGTGGCATTATCTTTATGTGTGTTAACAATAATGCCGACGCACGCACAATGATTTTGCTAATTAACAGTTATTGTTACCAATTATTGTGCAATCGTATTGCACGAACTTTCGTTTAAAAAATAGCACACGCGATGTCCGGTTAACACTGTTTAGAGGTACACTGATACCCTCATTTCGTGTGAAGCGAAACGGCGCGGTCTCATTACGGTTAGGGCTTATCTAACGATTTAAATATTTCGTTGTTAAGCTGTCACGCCCCGCCAAGGCTCTTTTAGAATTTCTAGAAAGTTCTAGCAAATACTACAAAAATGGCAGCGCGTTTTCATGCGTTTTGTTTCTGGCTCGTCCAACGGTCGGTACTACGCAAGCGAAAGTGGAATATTGCAATAATATTAGAGTTTATTTAATACCTATGAAATGGCAACAATTAGCTTAGGATACCGGTGACACCAATACTGTTTGTAAGTGATCGAGTTGGCCGCTGTCGCACTGGCGCTTTGCGAGGGCTGGCGTTACTCGCGCGCGCACGGGCCGCGTCCGCTGAACGCAACGATCACGTCTTTGTAACGAACGTCGCGCAACTGTTGTTAGAGGCGTGCAACTAAACAACTGCTAATAACCTGTTTCCAAACAAGTTTGTAAAATAACACAAGAAACAAACTTTCAAACTAATTTACTGAGCTACGTTGCCACAGACAGACAAACACGCATAGCAGTCAAAATTATAACACCCCTCTTTTTGTGTCAGGGTTTTTACGCAACGTCATCGTCGCGTGTTGTCGCTGATTAATCCTTCACGGGAACGCGCGGAAAACGCCAGTGCGATAGTTTATATTGACTTGAATGTAGCTGTCTTCGTTGCTAATTAATACTAATTTATAGTCATAGATGGCGCTGAATAGGGAACTTGCCGTTTGTAAAACTATTTAGATGTTGGCTCTCTCTCTCTCTCCTAAAAAAATAAATACGTGAAAAGCGTTACAGCGCGCGTTTTCGCTCGTTTCTCGTATAGTCTTTTTCACATAAGAAGGGTTCTGTGATCGCAAAGTAGAGCAGAGTGCTAAAAAGACTGTCATATAAACGGTCGGTTTCTTGTTTGTATTTGGTGCCAACGTAACTTTCGAGCATCTGAGGTCGAGAGACCGGTCCGGGCGAACGTGCGACACCGCAGGGCAGCTACGTTTCCGGCTGTCGTTGAATGTGTAAAGATGCAGGTTGAGTCTGCTATTGCGGTGGCTTCGCAGTGGTCGATCACTGACTCGTTGAGGATAGATTTCACCTATTCTTCAATAATTCTTCCTATATTCATCTTCCTTACCTTCCTATACTTCAAATCGTTTCACCCGTTTAAGTAAGAGCTATGGTGCCACACTTCACAAACATACTACACATGGTAATCAAATGTATGAAACCCCTCATTGTGCCGCGGTGGTTAAAAACAGGCCAGTGAACGACCATTTGAAGCCAATTGCAAAAGCAGACTTGCCAGAAATATTATAACTTGTAATCAAGAATCATCTTTGTGAGCCCGTACACTTCGACCTATTTTATAACTTGTTGAGTGATAGTTTCCAGTACCAATGATTCTGTTGAATCTGAACGCTGCTGTAGGAATTTAACCCCTCGCCTACTTTGTAAGTAGTGGTAGATGCTTAAGGGCACTGTAGTTCGTTGATGCTAGCGACTTTTAACAAAGTATTGAATTTCTTATTCTTAATTCACGTCCGTCGTATAAAGCGCTCTTAAAGACGAAAGAAAAAAAGATATTGAAAAATATACATTATAAACGCTTTTTAAATTTGAAACTACTATGTAAAGACTGTGCTTTTAATTGATAATTTTATAGTGGAATTGGGAATGGTTTGGTTAGTTCTGGCTTACCAATAAGAAACCGACTAGAAGCATCACAATATAGTAATAAATAGTCTAATTAAAACAAGATGAGTACACAACTCCTAAACCATCCAACAATATCCCAGACACTGCAGCGTCGTGTACAGCACGGATACCAGATCTGACGCTGTATAAATCATCTATAATCTATTGATATATCGATTGATAGATTAATACCATTTTACCGTTAGTCTTAACTGTTCAGTAGTTAGACTCTAACTAGTGAATAGTTCTAAAATTACCTTCTGTAAGGCATTTCACATCTATTATAGATGATTTATACAGCGTCAGCAGTTCATGCTGTACAAAACGCTGCAGTGTAACTGTTTGAGTATAACCTTATTCAAACTATTGCATACATAGTCTATAAAGTTTAAGTTCAATGAGCACTAAATAGACGATTTCTTCTTGAGTTGCTAACAGCCGCTAGTGACAGCGAACAGCGATATTGTTCATTTGTGCCTATATTACATTTAATATGTGTGTGTGACGTATTTTATATCTACATTTTCATTTTTATAGCCGAAATATGTTGACATATTTTATAAAGTCTAGTTTGTAATCAAAAGTTGTGTATTAGATTTAATAGAAATATCAACAAAAAAAAATTGGTAACACCAAGCCGTTATTTACTTAGGAATTGTACATAAGGAGAATATACATGCAGTTTGCGGCCGCGTTATTTTTGTACAGGTTTGGATGTATCATTACGTGTCTATGGTTTAGTGCCCGGTCTCAGTAACTTCACTTGACGTCGATACGCAGCTGAGTGACTTTTAACTACTTTTCTTTAGAAAACAAGATCATTCCCTTATTGGTGTGACAATAACAAAACATAGACTATACATCATGGACAATGGCACTGCTCCCGATCCAGTGTTAGCCTCGTCCAAGTTCGTCCCACGACACTACCGCACGAAGTGTGCGGTGAATATACAATATCTACCATATAAAATATACAATACAATACAAAATACTTTATTGCACACCTTAAAAAATTGCAGAAAAATACTAACATTACTAAAGCTGGTACAATGGGCGATCTTATCGCTATATATATATGTTATGTGATAAATCAATAAATAAATCAATTTTGATACATCGTCTGCCCATTTTGCAGCCGGATGGACGACATTTCTGTGCGCAGTTCTTGGGATATATTTTTCAACAATTTTGATGTGGAGAAGTTGTTCACAAGTTACAAATTTCATCACGTAATTAAGAAACCGACAGTAAAGTTATTGAGACTGGTGTAATTAGCTTTGTAAACTGCGTTTGAATGGTTGAAAATAATCATGTTTAACGACGCGGAACGTTTTATATTTATTAATTAAAAGTTTTGCATTATAATCGACGTATTATCATAATTTACGATGTTTTCAAATATGAGTTTATACACAGATTGTAGAATATTTAGTATTAACCACGAGCGGTTACCTATATAGATTACCTTAAAAAATATCGAAATAATTTGAAAGAAGTATGAAAGATACATACGAATTTATTAGTTTAATTTTCGAACATTTGGAAGAATTATGAATTTAGACGATATAAAAGATCTCCATAACCATGTTTGTTGTCTATGATTTTTGGGTCGCATTTTAACTTAATTACAACTGCAGAACAATGTAGACATTGATAATACAACAGAGGCAGTTATATGAAATGTAATGAGAACTCTAATGTAACGAATCTCACGGATAAGCGTAAATTTTTATCGCTTTTGTACGAAATATGGCGGTCGTTTTTAACCCCCTTACAAACAAAAATCATCAGGTTTCCATAGTACAAGCAATGCTTAGTATGGGACAAGATTGGTGGCGATTCAGTTATTGCACTAACCAACTAAAGCTAATTAAATTGCCGTAAACGGACTAAATGACATAATATAGCTATTCCGTTCTAAAATAAAACAGAACAATTTAACTTTACGTTGACAGTTCTGAATTAGGAAACGTCATTTCTATTATTGTAATTAGTTTTAGGAAGTGTAATACAGAATCGACATCATTGTGCTGTGTGTAGTGTCCAGAATTATATGAGTAAGGGGGTAAGTCTACTAACTACGTAACTGTTACAAAATGTTTAAACGGAGTCAAATTTCGCAACATTTTGAAATCAAAACGGTAAATTTGAATCGTACCGAGACTATAATGATGTCAGTCTAATCTGCGCTTATCTCACTAAACATGAAATTATCTATAAATCTGGCTAAAGATGAACTTACATAGAAATGATGTACAACTGAAATTGTTATAGTATTTTGCAACTTTTGAAATTTTTACGGAAAAAAGTTTGTACTGAGTTGATCGTTTGATCCAACTGCTCTTATCTGACTAACGTATACTCATAATCATTTGTATATTTAATTTGTCAATATTCATTGTATCTAGGACAATATCTGGAGGACTCGTTTGCATTTATAAGAGGAACTTTTGTAGCATTTGTCGTAAAAATATTACTTTAGTATAATTTCTAATGTTAAGTGGAGTGTCTATGAAGAATCACAATAATAATTATATCATCAATAAATAAAATATATTAAAATTGTACATAATAGTATTAGGAGAAAGTAGATTAAGTTTTTATTATTTTAATAGACTTGTATATTTAAGTATAATATTTAGACGTGTTTCTTTTACCATACAGCATAGTCTGCGGTCGCTGTAAAATTGATCCAACCTGTCAAGCTTGCATACAAATCGAAAATACATTTAAAAAGTGTTTACTGCAATGATACCTAAAAAAATGTTGTATTTTATTGTTTGACCAATAATTATTGTTTAAATTTAGATCAACCAATAAATTTATGTATTATTTATATTCATTCGTTTGTTTTGAGCAATATCATCATAATAAGGTTATATAATAATATGTATAACTTTCGCACAATTTGTCACATGAGATTACAGCGGCCGTGGTGTATTAGTCAACTATATTGATAGATATATAATATTTAGCCATAGAAAATGCTTTTCGCCGACATTGATTTCTATTTAAAAAGAAATATAATATTATTTTCCTTGCCAATAAATGAGGCATAAATAGATATGTGGTCTTTTTATTTGATACCAGCTGCCCGCGCGGCTTTACCCGCGTATAGGTGACGCAAATTAATTGAGCAATTGAACTATTGATTATAGGGTGTGATAAATAAAAGTATTAAGTTTTGTTTGGCAGGGTTAAACTTTTCCCCGGATTTTTTTTTAAACTACAAAAGCTTAAACTTTTTAAACTATTTAAAATACAGCTGCCCTGAAGAACAAAAAACTTTGCCCCACCTTGTATACAGGATGTAATTTTGTAATGCCACCTAGAAAAGCCCCTAGAATTTGCAAAATTGGGAAAGTGAAGACCTGGGAATAAAGGGTATTTAGGAGCAATACTACGAGAAGCTTAGAACTTATCGAGCTCTGTGGCGCAGCGGGCGAAGGTCCGCCTGCGACGCACGGGGTTGCGGGTTCGATTCCCGCCTCGGGACAAATGATCGTACGATCTGCAGATATTTGTTCAGGGTGTTCTGGGTGTTTTTCTATATATAATAAAAATATCTATCTATGTAGTATAATGTATTAAGTATATCAGTTTACTAGTACCCATAAGACAAGTTCTGCTTAGCTTGGGGCTAGATGATGCTGTGTGATTTGTCCAGCATTATTTATTTATTTTATTTATTATCTAGTCTGCTTCTCACCGTACCTAATTTAAACTTACTAAAAACGCTGTTTTAAACTAATCAGCACTTAACTTACGAATTTTATGTCGTTTTGTATGAAACTTAGCTACATTTACTTGTCTTTTTATTTGGCTTTTTGTGTTTGGTTTCACGCAATTCCGCCAGTGTAAAGTAATTTATAAATTCTTATGTTATTTGGCTGGCCATGTTGGTGGCCATGTTTTTTGCTACATTTACTTAAGACGTGCATTCATATTCTTACTGAATAGACATAAGTAGACATACAATTTTACTTACCTAAAAACTCTATGCGCAACCTATTTGGCCATTGTCAAGATGATTTAACGTTCAATGGGTTTGTATTATGTTGGCATTGAAAGCCAAATAGGTTTCCAAGATCCGGAAACCACAGACAAAGTGATTACTACTTGTCATAAACGTCTCCAGAATCTGTCACCAAAAAAAGTACCCCACAAAATTCAATACAGTGATACCAAAAAAACATTTATTTATTGAAATACCCATCCACCATCTCACAGATAAGATTCCCGTAAACAATATTTCAATGTCGCTGTTCAAAAAGGTTGTGTTCAATCTAAGCAACCATGCTAGGTCACTATCGGCTCCGCCTAAAGCCAGCCTCAGGCTAGATGATCTAGATCTAGACTTCAATAGTCCCAAGGAAGCATTTAAGAGCAAGACGACGGGCGAGCTCGTGAGAGCTTACCTGGTCTACCAGCTGTGCTCGTGCTCCTGGCTGGTTGACAATAACGATATGGTGAGTGCTAGTTGAATTTCTTAATGTGTCGACACGCACCAAAGGTCCTGCCAGAATACCAGCGTTGTCCGTAGTAACTGATGGGGTAACATGATTCTAATGTATCAAGCAAAGATCGATTTAAGTCTTTAGAGGCAAGACCTTTTGGTCCACAAATCAAAGACACATTGTTTTGCTATTAAACATTTTTTTTGTTAACCAATTTTGTCCCACTGCTGGGCTAAGGTCTCCCCGAAACTCTTCCAGTCATCTCTATCCTTTTAAATAAGGGATAATGATAAAGATAACATTTTTAACATTCAATGTTATTTTGTATATATGATGATGATTATGATGGTGTCCTGCTATCCCTCGTCATAGGGCTCTCAGAAGGCATTACTAATTGGGACGATCTTGCGCAGCAACCTCAAGATTGATTTATGAAAGGATCAATAAATACATTATCTCATTTCGTAAGCGCGTATTTTATCGTGTGAATGTGTGGAACGTAGACCAAAAAAACGAGGGATATTCTGTGTAAAAAAAGATTTATGAGAAATGAAAGTAGTGAGTGATCAGATGACGACAGAGGAGAGGAGAGTGGAGGATAAGAACATGTCCCGACCCCACCTCGCGTGGGATAAAGGTAGGAAGACGATGATGCTAGTTATTTTATCGTCACAGTTAATGAAGAAAATGCAAAAGTACTTGGGCCTCAGGATTTTCGAGTTTTTCATGAAAATGACTTTCTACGGGCAGTTCGTTGCGGGCAAGGACCAGGAGGAGATCAAACCTACTGTGGAACGGTATATCTCACTAATATTATAAATACGAAAGTTTGTATTTGTATAGATGTTTGTTACCTCTTCACGATAAAACTACCATAGGTACGGATTGAGCTGAAACTTTGCAAACGTGTAGATGTTGACCAGGAGTAGGTACGTAACACATAGGCTACTTTTTATTTGGGTTCAATGCGTGCGAAGCTGCGGGCAGAAGCTAGTAATGTATAAATACAATAATAAATATTGTGATATCTAGGTACCTACCTCGGAAAAGAGCTGATATTAATAATCTTCAAACGGCTGATATTCTTAAGTCGTAGTTAAAAACATGATTGTGACGCTTTTACAAGCAAAAAGACGCTACTTCCTGTCTACCGCAGAGAGCTATACCTTGGCAAATTCCTAAAGCATCCAATTCAGGTGAAAATAGTTAAACTGAATATATTTAGTTTTAGGAATGAGTTTAAACTAGGAATAAACTTCGAAGTTATAGTACTACGCGGGTAATCCCCGTATTTTTATGGTCCAATAGGTATTGTACAATAAGGTCCATGCGGCCGCACTGAATAAAGTATTTTTTGAGTTTTAGTTTCATTTACAAAATTAATAGTATAATGTCACGTTAATTTTTAAAGTATTTAGTTTTGTTTCGTAATTATTATTTATGTTTCAGACTGCGTTCCTTTGGAGTGAAATCCATCTTGGATTATTCTGTAGAAGAAGACGTATCGCACGAAGAGGCAGAGAACAGAGAAGTTAGGTGAATTTAAAATAAACACATAAAGTCTAAATCTCTTTAAACAATATGCTTAATGAAAAATAACATGTTTTATCTGACGTAGTACGAGTATAGGAGAGAGAGTAAAGAGTATAGGATAACGAGGTTACTTACGTAAATAATAATTATACATTTCACCTCAAATCTCTCGTTAGGCAGTTCGACCGTGAGCCAGATGCTTTGCGGACGATGATCCACCGTTTTGATTTATTTTTTACTGTAGAGTATTCGTTTTTATATTTCTTTATAGTAAAATAAGTAGGTCAGTATATTTATTTTTAGGAGTTTACAAATAAATGATGTGGCATTGTACGTTAAAATTATGAGTGCAACTTTCGGGGGCGCAACAACGGGTGCCCATTTTGTCTCCGAAAAACGATTGTCCGAAAATCAATAACAAGTGTCTCCGAAACATCACCATCCATAATAATATGGTCCCATAAATATCATTTGCAATAAGACATTGTTCATCCTAATGCTCCTTACGCATAAAATTATTTTACCTTATATATAATTTCCATAATCGTTATAAACATTTATGTGTCATAATAATAACGAATCATAAAACTTATTATCCCGAATATTTTCGAAAGATTATAAAAATCTTCCAGTGGCAGAATCGAAACGGAAGGATAGTAGGTTATTAGGTTTTTTTACAACTATCTGAAAACACTGCCTGGGACAGAACCGAGATGGAGAGACAGTAGGTTATTAGGTTCTTTTTTATAACCATCCGAAAACCTGCTTGTGACAGAACCGAGATGGAGAGACAGTAGGTTATTAGGTTTTTTTATAACCATCCGAAAACCCTGCCTGTGGCAGAACCGAGGTGGAGAGACAGTAAGTTATTAGGTTTTTTTTATAACCATCCAAAATCACTGGCTGTGGCAGAACCGAGATGGAGAGACAGTAGGTTATTAGGTTTTTTTTATAATTATCCGAAAACACTGCCTATGACACAACCGAGATGGAGAGAGAGTAGTTTATTAGGTTTTTTTATAACCATCGGAAAACACTGCCTGTAGCAGAACCGAGATGGAAAGACAGTAGGTTATTAGGTTTGCTGCCGTCAACAAAATATTATGGAACATGAAAATTATTCAAATAAGTAAATAATTATGAGAATAGTGTTTATGAGTTAATGTTATGGATTTCTTTAGGTACTTAGGTATTGCGAATCACTTCATGAATTTTAATCGTTATGGATACCGATATTAGTGGTAGAAGATCCTTATATTATAGATTGTGATTATTCGGGCAATCGATGATTAGGAAAATAAATTTTATGGACTGTTATATTATGGAAATAAAATTTCGGAGACAAAATAGAGAACCCGCAACAACCCCTTCATGATCAATACTTGGAGATTTATGAGGGAGGCCTATGTCCAGCGGTAGACGTCCTACAAGCTGGAATGATGATGGTGATTCCCCAGAGCCACAACCCCTGAAGGCGGCGACATGCAACTGGACGGCCAGATCAAAAAGTACCACGTAGACAAGAAGTTTGCAGACAGGAGGTACAAGGTCACATCGGTCAGAACGTACTTCTACCAGAACGAAGCCACATGCGAGAAGAACACAGAAGCATTCCTGAGGAGCATCAGGGCCGTTGCCGGTTGGTACAAGCAATTGACTGAATTAAATAATGTGACTCCACCCGTCGCTCTCAAGAAATACATTTACAAAGTACCTAAACATCGCATTTTAATTGAATTTTTTCACTTTAGATGACAAGTGAATGAGAAAAAGAAGTGTGTTCGCTTCTTTTTACGAACCAAACTCGGTGGTTATATTTATCACTATTGTAAAAATGTAACTATTGTGTACGTTATAGACTAAACTCAGCCCTAGTGACGTAGGCCGACCACTAACTTACGCGTAACCTTAATATTTGTCATCGTTGCACTTAGTTACTCGTAGTACTTAAAAATGTATGCCGTTGCTATGATGATGTTCCTTGTCTCTTGCAGAAGTCACCCATAGCCAAGGGTTGATGGCAGTGAAACTAACAGCACTCGGACGACCGCAGTTACTCGTAAGCACAATAAGTTCAGACACTAGGTTTAAGCACAGATAAATAATACAATAGCAGTTCAACCGATTTTTATGTAACTTTCAGTTTGTGATTTAGACATATGTAATTCTTTGATTTGATATCAAACTTTGGTACTTATATTCGAAAATATTTTTCATCCCCACCCTTATACAATTTAACCGATTTCTTTGTAACTTTCAGTTTTGCATTCTACACACCATTTTATTTAATTTGATAACAAACTTAAGTATATTTAGGGAAAAAAATATTCATCCCCAATTTTGTCCCCTATATTTTGTAAAATGTTTACCCAATTTTAATAAAATATATTAAAGACCACCGCTAGAAAACCTGCTTTTGAATAAATAAAAACTGCATCCAAATAGGTTTACTCGTTTAAGAGCTACGGTGCAGACATACAAACACAGCGGTCAAACTTATAATACCCCTCTTTTTTCGGGGGTTAATAATGACTAGGTATCCTGCTCTATTATACTGCTGCCACCGAACTCTCCTACGTGGAATGGACGATAGATGGTGCTCTCGGTTGTGTCCAACATTATAAAGAAAAAACGCGACTAACCAAGGGAATTATGACGATGTAAATTCAGCTCGCCGTGGGGTGCCGGCAGTAGAATGTTGCCCCTCCTCTCATGCCCGTGGATGCAGTAAGAGCCTGCTAAGGGATACCTCCGGAAGATGGGCAGCAGCATCTTTCCGTGTGACAACATCCCGTACTGCGCTCACCAACCCGCCTGCCAAGCGTGCTGAGTATGGCAACTACCCCTCATGGAGATCCATGAGGGAGGCCTGTGTTCAGTAGTGGACGTTTTACGGCTGAAATGATGATGATGATGAAATTCAGCTCACCATCCGCAGCTTCAACTATCAGAAGTGATAATGCGCGCCAGAAACTATATGGAACAAATGGGCACAGAAAAGGGTAAAAGTCTGAATGTCCTGACTCACCACACGACGAAGGCAGACTTCCAGAGGTATTTCGGCGACAACGTCAGCAAGCCGGAAGTGCAGCATTTCTTGGAGAACATCACTAGCGATAAAGCTGGGTTAGTGGAAAACGAACATCACTAGCGATAAAGCTGGGTTAGTGAAAAACGAACATCACTAGCGATAAAGCTGGGTTAGTGAAAAACGAACATCACTAGCGATAAAGCTGGGTTAGTGGAAAACGAACATCACTAGCGATAAAGCTGGGTTAGTGAAAAACGAACATCACTAGCGATAAAGCTGGGTTAGTGGAAAACGAACATCACTAGCGATAAAGCTGGGTTAGTGGGAAACTTTTCCGAGTAGTTTCATCATCATCAGTGGTAGGATGTAACCACGTCCGCAGGACCAATAGGCCTGCGCCTCGTCTCTCAAAGTACTGTCATGTTGTTATTAACACATATTTAACCTTTATTATTTACCTTTATTATTGCCCGGCGTTTCGACAGGATTGCACCCATCGTGGTCCCGGGAAGAGTGAGTCTTCCCAGGGTGCAATAATGTGTCGTAATCGCAAAAGTTTAAAAAAGGCTGTCATGTTGTTATACTCGCAACGCATGTCAGACGGAACCCCCGGTGGGCGAGTATATTACTAATATTATAAAGAGGAAAGATTTGTATTTTGTGTGTTGTATTTCGTATATTTGTAAAGAATAAACTAAAAAACTACTGGACCGATTGTACAGAATCCCAACTGATTTATAGGTGTTCAATAAAACAACCGCATTTTGTAGAACCAGTCTGTCTTTCAAGCTGTCTATTAAATTTTATTGATCCAATGACTATATAAAAACCTAAAACGCTTCGATAGCGCGATCTAGAATTTGACTTAAATTAAGGACGTCATCTATTGAATTTAACTAGAACCTTTTACTAACCTTACTTAACCTAACTTATAATTTATACATTAAACATATCGCCCGCTAAGAACGTTATTTAACGTTCTTCATTACTAACAATATGAGGCTAAGTGTAAAAATAACAAATTTAACAAATGACTCCTTCACAACATAAAATTACAACACAAACATATAATTAAAATAATCTTACTTAATAAAAAAACAAAAACTGAGGACTTACTGAATATAAACAATTATCTAACATACAAAACATAAAACCACAAACCAACTTAAATTACTTAATCAATTAACATAATACATTCTAAACATAAAAAGAATTATAGGATGTTAAATGTTTTCAGGAAGGTTGACATTCTGTATCCTACCGCCCACTCTCACAATTCCTTTATCGTCTAGAAAAGGGCTTAACGATTTCAACTTTTGTTGATTATTTCCCGATTCTCACTGAAATTGTCTTATAAAAATATCTAAGGCATCATAGTTCCCGTGTTGTGAAGTATCGTTCGAAAGGATTATTTTATTTTGACTTCAGGTTTCTTTTTTAAACGATTTTCAAGGAAATGAAATCGTTTTAGGGTGATTTGTTTAGAGTTACTTTTCCTATATTTCGGATTATCTTCACGAAACGGCAGTCTTACAATATACCTACCAGAAGAATCTCGACAAGTTGATTTACTATAAAATTTCTCACACAGCTGCTCTTTCTCAGTCAGAATTTTAGTACTGACGGTATCAGATTTGAGTCGACAGAACTTCTTAGGCAATTCGTCAGAACACGAGTGCATACTGACGATGTTATGGAAGTTGTGTTGATCACCATCATGTGCAGTTTGCATCAGATGTGTTTGACCTGATACAATCCATCCCAATGAAGTACACTGAGCCATTGGTTTACCATTAGGACCCCTGATCAACCCCTTCTTTAGTATCTGACCATACACGTCGGCACCTAGCAAAACATCTATTTTACTGGGAGTATGGAATTGTGGATCTGCGAGAGTGAGATTAGCCAGGGCTGGCCAATCTATATAATCTACTTTTTCAGATGGAAGAACACCTGTGATTGCACTTAAAACATGTGCACGTACCTGCAGTTGGAAGCATGGATCAGTAGGCGATTCAATTGTCATCACAACGATGTGCTTTGAAGCTAAATTTCCTTTCTCGCCGCCTAACCCCGAAATGCTATTCCTGCTGGGCTCCTTACGTAGTCCCAACATTTGTACTGCTGATTCTGTTATAAATGACGCCTGAGAGCCTTGATCTATTAGTGCCCTAAGCAGACGACTGCGCCCATGCTCTGCTTGGACTCTCACAATCGCCGTTGCTAACAGAACCTGATTTATTTTCTCGTTCTGGGAAAAATGTGTCTTCACATCTGAAACCATTTCATCTGAAGACGCCTTAACATTGAAGCTTGCTGAACTTACTTCTACTAAATCAGTTTTGGGGTTTTCTGTCAAATTTGAAGATGCCTTTTGGCTTGGATGGAGCAACGAATGGTGCTTGTGCTTGCAAATATAACACCTAGACGATGCTCGGCACGCGAAGGCAGAGTGGTTTCTACCTAAGCAGTTATAACATAAATTGTTCGTCCGAACAAATCCACGACGTTCATCAATATCAAGTTGTGAAAAATCTTTACAATTTGCTAGCTTGTGATTATTGGTATTACATGATGGACACCATAACTTCGACCCAGCGTCGGGACTAGTTGATGCGTGCATGGCATTGGTCTTATGGTTTGATGACTTTGGTTTAATGTTCTGTTTAGGTTCTAAAAACTCTAAAGAACGAAATCGCGATTCCAAAAACTCTCGAAGTTGGTTCAAGGTTGGCAGTTCATCGGCGCTACTTATTTTAGATTCCCACTGCTTACGGGACTCTGAATCCATCTTTGAGCCAACTATATACACGACTATGACATCCCAGTTACTTACGTTTATTCCCAAATTTATCAAACCGTTCATAGTCTCATTAGTAACATCTAACAAATCTTTGATAGCGCTGCAGGATTCGGTTCCGAGGCTGGGTTGATTCATAAAACGCCTCAATAGACAGTTAGCCAAGTACTTTTTGTTATCATATCTATTGATCAATGTTGACCAAGACTGTTCATAATTGGCAGCTGTGATCGGCACGTGTCTTAACAACTGTTCTGCCTCTCCCGATAGATGACTTTTAAGATAGTGCATCTTTTGCACTTCATCAATTGACGCATTGTTATGAACTAATGATATATACAAATCTTTGAAGGTTGTCCATTCTGCATACGATCCAGAAAAAGTTGGAATGGATATTTTAGGTAGCCTTACATTATTATCACTCTTGTGAGTTGCGATCAAGCTAGTGGCAACTTTCGACTTCAACGAACTTAAGGTCTCAAGTAACTCAGACTTGTAATCTATATACATTTCCTCAACGTCTTCAAACACATTGTCGATCATGTATTTAGATTGAGCTACCTCCTCGCCACTCTTTACAATTTGCGAATGTGTGTCTGCAAACACACGCCACTTCTGTTCCAATGAATCTATTCGCGTCAGCAAATAAGACTCCTTACTCATTCTATCTTTTGGAGACTTTCTAAAATTGATATGGGATTTTTCTATAGACGATCTATAAGTCATTTGGCTTCTAATTGCAGACAACATTTTGTTACAGTACGTTCAAACACGAAACAATAAAACTATCAAACTAAAAAATATAAATTTAAAAAATTACAAGTCCCAAAAAAAATTATAAATTTTACAAGTGTTTGAATTTATGATAACCGAGCAAAAATCGGGCATAGGTTCCCCGTTGGTCCGTTTTTAAAGAAACTATTCTAAGTCCATAAAATATCTAAACTATTCTAAGTCCGTAAAATATCTTCAATTCTTCTATTTTCCAACTTCTTTCACAAATTTAAGCCAAACTGGACTTTTAAACAACTAAACAAAATCACAAATCGTACTCACAGTTTTTCACTACCAAACCACTTGTCACATTCCGAATCGCGCCTCGTCGTCACTCCTGTGACGACACCCAGCCAACAATGCGTCTTCAGTACGCCTTGGCTGGTGATGGTGACGTCGGCTGACGTCACGTCGCGTCGTGTCTCTTCCTCGGTTGATGTGGCGCGGTACCACACTCAACCACCCGACCCGAAACCCTGGGCCGGTGCTTCGCACTTCAGTGGAATCCCCACTGGTTTCTCGTGCGGTACAAAAAGAAAATGGAAATTAATCCGACTCGTGAAGGACCATGTACAGAATCCCAACTGATTTATAGGTGTTCAATAAAACAACCGCATTTTGTAGAACCAGTCTGTCTTTCAAGCTGTCTATTAAATTTTATTGATCCAATGACTATATAAAAACCTAAAACGCTTCGATAGCGCGATCTAGAATTTGACTTAAATTAAGGACGTCATCTATTGAATTTAACTAGAACCTTTTACTAACCTTACTTAACCTAACTTATAATTTATACATTAAACACCGATTTTCAAAATTCTTTCACCATTAGAATTCTGCATTATCCCTGAGTAACATAGGCCGTATTTCATCTCCGTATTCCCACGGGAACGGGAACTGCGCGGGTGAAACTGCGGAATAGCGGCTATTTGTTACAAATGTTCACCATTGTTTCACCTACATTCTAACAAATATAAATGCTTTGACTTTGACTTTGAAACAGATGATCTGTTGTAGCGTCGTCCATCTCTTCCCTTGGTCGGACATCCTGGACAAGGACATGAAGCTGTCGGACACGTTCCGCGTGCCGGACCCCAAGACGGGCCAGATGCGGCGCCTCATCTCGCAGATCTCCACCAACGAGGAGGCCATGTTTAGGAACATGCTGAGGCGACTGCGGCAGATCATTGACGCGGCGAACGAGGTCGACTGCAGGTGATGGCCGCTCTTGCAATTAGAACCTAAGATATCTTAGTTCGAACCCTAGGATAGACCGAAAACCAGCGCTGAGTCTGCTCCATTTGCCTGAGGCGAAGTTAGCGCGCAGATTGCGTTTAGCTAGAGCGGCGTAGTGTTGTGTTTATGAGTAATTAATATCTTTGTTCTTGAACGAAATGTCTAAACCCAACGAAATGCCTAAATATTTAACTTCGGTCGAAAAAATAAAACTACGTCAGTGCAGAAGTGCGGGCACCGCTAGCGGGCCGCGCATCGCCCGCTGAGCTCCCGCGCCGCTGCCTTCGCGACTAGTTCCATTCCATATAAATTAATGCAATAAAACGCATGCAACGCAAACCACGAAGCCGCGCCGCTGGCTTCGTGGCCGCAGCAGAAAGACAAAAAATGCAATAGTTTGTATTTAGAGTTCTTTAAAATACATATTATTCTAGAGGTATATCTCCTAAAAAACCATATTGTGTCGTGTAGTAGCTAGGTACTCCTGTGACCAGTACGTGAGTAGCCAGTGTGGTGTGATGCACGCTCGGTAACAGTCGTACCTATCACACTGCGCCGTACCGAATTACCTCTATAATAATTCGCGTTTCGCGTGGCTAAAGGCCACTGTCCGCTGTAGCTATGGGCTCTAGATCTCTAGACCTGTAGATACGAGTTACTGGCGACGTCGCCGTCGTACAGACCCGGACGAGGTTTTAAACGCGAAGGAGCTGCGCAAGCTGCCCCCCGAGACCTTCGACCACGTCGACGTGATCAGGTTGCAGGTCGAAGGACGTTACTACGCTCAAAGCAGGCTTGGCTGCTGTACTGTTGACGTTGGAAGCCTCGCAAAGGTGCTACGCGCTGAGGTAGCGTTACTACCCAACGCCGCTTCGGTGGACAGGTCGCCCGAGATTTCTAACGTCATCCTTTGAGTGTTCTGTATTCTGAGCCTTTAGAGTCGCCGATATTGGATGCCTCGCCGAACGCAGTGGACACAATGTTTCCTAACTGCTCCGTCCCTCCCCTCCCGCTCCCGCATCACCTCACAGAAGTGCGTAGACAAAGAAAGCCCGCACGCCGAAATCAACGCGGCACGGGACCAACCGGAAACAACCAATTTGTTGCGGCCGGCTGTACCTACGACGCTGCTTTACGCATCAAGGCTGACACTTTCCACAAAGGCTGAGGATTTAGTGGAATATGTAAAGCGGAAAACCAATTACTTGGCAAGGGTTGAACAGTTGGACTCGCGTCATTCAGATTTTAAATCTTTTGTGATGCGTGTTCAATCTGCCGATGTACATACCTATCAACCTTTACCAAAAAAACTTTTGGACCGAAGAATGTGCTGTATCGTCGCTTTAGCGGGCGACCATATGACACAACGCGATCGAGTTTTACGTATCCGACCTTACGTGCTAGTAAATAAGTTGTATAGGTATGTTAGACTATAAAGTGTAAGTAGGTATATTGATATGGGCCGTAGAATAAGAGTATTACCATCTGTAACTTATTTTAGCTGAAGCCTGAAATAAATACATTTTATTTATTATTATTTATATAATCTGGCGAATAAGGTGATCTTAATGATGATAAATAAAATAAATGTACCTATGTCTCATTTCATCATGATAATTTTCCTATCCCATTACGTGTGACGCGAGTTTGATTGAACATGTCCCCCTCTTACAACGTAGGACTTAGGTATAGGTGAAAAGGAAATGGTCATGTGAAAATTTAGTTTTGAACTCATATCACAGGTAAAACACTTTATTGCAGGCTTATGATCGACGCTGAACAATCTTACTTCCAGCCCGCCATCTCTAGGATCTGCATGGAACTAATGAAGAGATACAATCAGGTAGAGAAGTTTCCCTAATATCCTAAACGATACACAATAGTTAAAACATAGTATGGCTGTTTGTTTTTTAGCGTGGTGTACCTATTGCAACTACCCCTCGCGATCAGTACTTGGAGCTCCATGATGGGGCTCATGTGCAGCAGTGGACGTCCAGGCTGAGATGATGTGTTAATGTCAGGGTACACAACTGTCTCAGCTCTGGGTGTATTATTAATCATAGTAAATACATTTTCTAAATGATAATTCAACCGACAACTTTTTCCGGTTAAACGCTAAATTTATTTGTTCATTCATTACGCAACATTACGGTTATCCAAATCGTTACGCGAGTAAACATAAGAAAACAAAAACAAAAATAAACTACATTAAAAGAGATACAACAATATAAAGAACACACAACACAAGATTATATAAGTGAACAATACAAGAACACACAGAACAGGATAAACAAAATACTACATTATTAATCGGTCGGGTAGCTTATTATTATACGCTTCAATACTGCAATGTCTGAAACTAAAAAATAAATATACCTATAATTTTTAATTTCTGAAAAATTGCTGCTCAAATAAGAGATATGGTTTAGAAAACATACCGGCAGGGTGATTACGTATCTCGCGACAGGTTTTGCAACAGGCAATTGACAGCAATATTGTGTCAAATTCCTTGCCGTTCTCTAATACAAAATTGACATTTGACAGCAATATTGCTGTCAATTGCCTGTTGCAAAACCTGTCGCGAGATACGTAATTAATCACTGCGGAATACTTTTAACGTAAAAGTTGACAAATTTGTTTTCATTATTTTTCATCAAATTATTGCAAGTTATCAACTAGTTTACCAGTAGATGGCGCTCTAATCTAATCGGTACTCAACCGATATCACCTTATCAAGAATTTCAGCGGTACCCGACACGGGTTCCGTAGGTTAGCGGTTAAAGCACTTCCGGCTCTATGAAGCGTCAAGGATCGATTTGACGGACGTGGGTTCGAATACCACCGGAATCGTAAATTTTTGTTATGATTTTTCATCCCTTAGAAGAAGTTCCTGATATTCAACACGTACCAGACGTACCTGAAGGAGAGCTTCAACGAGCTGGTCACGGACCTGGAGCAGGCCAAGCGGCAAGACTTCCACTGGGGGGCGAAGCTCGTGCGGGGCGCCTATCTCGAACAGGTGCCAAAACATCTCCCCTCCAACCTGTACCTACTCAGAAGGATCTTCTAATCTTAGATGTTTCAGCAACAAAGCAGAAGCTCCAGTTATAGGTCTAATTCTTACATTGTCGTGAGTGAGTCGTGACAAGATAGGTCTATCGCTTAACCATTTTCTTATTCAGTCGTTTTGCTTTTTTTCTAATATATCAATCAACTCTTCTCTTAATAGTGCAGAGATGTTCTTTAAACACATAGTTAAACATTTCTTTTTCAACAGACATTGCCGCAAATTCATTATTATTTAACATCAAACGTGTGCACACCCGAAGAAAAATCCGTGAATGAATGGCCTCGTCTAGGCCAGGCCAACGCTGGCTTGTCTGCAGAACTGGCGCCAGCAATACTGGCTTCGTATAAACTCTGCTTAAAGCCACAAATGATGGCCGTGACAGCGATTTAGAAATGTCGGACGCCCGGCAGCAAGAAGGGCAGACAATATAGATTAAGCCGTAGGCAAACGATAGATCGGACTAGCACAGGATTGTGGCGAAAGGCTCAAACTAAAGTGCCCAGCAGTGGGTGAAGTCGGGCTGTGAACGATGATGACGAATTCTAACTATAATGGATGGGATCAGATCTACACTGACGTTCCGGATTGCGGTGTTTGCATAGCAGCTCCCTGAGACTTACCCGAGGAAGGAGTTGGGAGTTGGGCTGTCTAGCCAGCCCAACTCCCCCGGAAATACCGGAGACGGACTTTGGGTCTTTGGTGCTATTCTTTGAGCATTTCCAAAGATGACGCTAATGTAAAAAAGCAGGGGGAAGACCAAGGGAAGACATATGCAATGAACCGTTTTCAGTAAAATAACTAACGCCATCTATTAGGTTCGAGGGAACAATTTTTGAAGTTTTTGCTTTTTAATGAAACACCTCATTGACAGTTTAACTTTGACATTGGCAGGAACGCGCCAGGGCGCAATCGATGGGATATGGAGACCCTACTTGCCCTTCCTTTACCGCCACCACAGCGTCCTTCAACAAAGCCTTAAATGAAGTCTTACGGAGGGCTCAAGTTAGTGCCTACCCAATTCCTGTAGCATTCTATTATTTCTTTTGTTTGCAACAAATGTACAATACACGCGCGACTGGCGGTGCGGTCAAGTTACAATGCCGAGCGCATTGTAACATGGCCGGCACATGAAGGTTCTCCGTTCTCTGTTCCGTATTCTACGTTCGGCCGACGGACAGTTGAATTTTGACACAAGGAAGAATGTCAAACAGATTATTGTAATGGCACCCGGCTTGCCATAGGGTGTCTTGCCTGTAGGTGCAACAAGAAGAAGGCATACCACCGGCAGAAGGCAGCAGGGTCTTACAGTATATCAACATCCCGTACTGCGCTCACAAACCCGCCTGCCAAGCGTAGTGAGCACTGCAACACCTTTATGATTTACTTGAAGATCCACAAGGGATGCCTACGTCCAGCAGTGGACGTCTTACGGCTGAGATGATGATGATGATGATTGGGATCCCTTACCTAGCCAACCACGCGACGATTCACGGCGTTTTCGCACCTTCTGGACAAGATTGTTCAGGTTCTGGACGTGATAAAAACTGATGATTGTCCCTCCCAGGATAAGGAGCAACCCGTCGACGTGATGGTGGCGTCCCACAACGAAGGCTCGGTCCGCTACGCCATAGAACTGATGCAGATGTACAACATCAGACCTGATCAGAAGGTGCTCTGCTTCGGACAGCTGCTGGGCATGTGTGATCATGTCACTTTTCCACTCGGTCAGTTCTTTCAACATCCTTCACTGCACTCGCGAACCCGCCGCCGGCATAAATCCGGTAGATGGTTCTTCCGAAGAATGGACTCTTTCAGCAGCGTCTTTCCGTGTATCAACATCTAGTACTGTGTTCGCGCCAACCCGTCAACCAAGCGTGGTGATTATGGTAACAATCCCTCATGATCAGTACCTACTTGGAGATCCATGAGGCAGGCCTTTATCCAGCAGTGGAGTCATACAGCTGATATGATGATGATGAATAATAATAATATTATATTCTACCAGGGCAAGCCGGTTACTCTGCGTACAAGTACGTTCCCTACGGCCCTGTAATCGAGGTCTTACCCTACCTGTCTCGTCGTGCCAAAGAGAACCGGGGCTTCCTCAAGAAGATTAAGAAAGAGAAGAGGCTCCTTCGACAGGAAATCTTTCGACGAGTCACTAAAGGGCAGATGTTCTACAAACCAGTCGGCAACTACAAACCTGTTTAACGATAACCAGTTGCGTGGCTGTAACTATTCTGTGGTATTAACGTAACCAGTTGCGTAGCTTTAACTAGTTATTTAACGCCTCTTACTTAAATTGGAGCAGCACATAAATAGTATCTTTTTGACAGTTTTGAATGAAAATATGCAAAAAAACGTGAATTAGACGCTGAATTCGTTTCTATGAGTAAGGGGTACCTGTAGGATTCTTCATCAACCGCAAGAGCAGTCTAAAATAACGTCAACTTTATGACGTGAAAAGTAACCAGTGTAACTATTAAATGGGCTTATTAGCTCAAAAAACAATTGAGACTTTACTGATGGTTTTGTTTTACAATAATAACTGCGGAACTAAAAGGCTAGGTGAAGATTTTATAAGAATGCAAGTGTAATTTCTCATGATGCAAGAGATTCCATACTGTTTGTAACGTCTTTATTGTCAAACCCATATCGGCCGTTAACGTTTTGAAAGACAGCAATAGTTTCTGTACCCATTTTGGAAGATAGATAATATCGCGGTTAATAAGATAATAACGGTAAATACTACAATAACCGTTACTGTTATTGGTACCGTTAAAAGACGAAAAATCATGCCCTAATTTGTTGTTATTATTTAACTAACTTATTGTAATTAAATACGTATTTATAGTTATTATTATAAAAGCATATTTTGCAAGGCGTATCTTAGGAAAATTCAGTTTTGTCACATTTTAAAACCTGAATAAAAGTAATCTTGTTAAAACTGATTCTTTGAGTTTTTCAGTTTGAGCGTTGCGGGAGGCGTACTTACCTATTTGATGTAACCTTTCTATTTGTATATTTTATCCATCTACAACGTCCCAGGCATTGCAGCATCTCGTACAGCATGATTACCAGTTGCTGACGCTATAAAGATCTATATAGATAACTAGCTTGAGCCCGCCGCTTCGCATGCGTTGTACACGAATAAAAAGTAGCCTAGGTGTTAATCCTAGTCAACATCTGTACGTTTGCAAAATTTCAGCTCGATACGTACCTACGCTAGTTTTTGCGTAAAGAGGTAACAAACCTCCATACAAACCAACTTTCGGCTTTATAATATTAGTGAGATAGAGGCCAAACGGTTTAGTTAAATAAACTTCGATCCTGATAGAGAATAATAAGATTTCGAGTCCTAATAAAGGAACATTCAAAGATACTAGAGAAATGAAAGAGATTACTGAAATATTGTACGGTATCATTCAGGGCAAAACATAATTAAATTTATTTCTATAGAGGTTTTCCAGTAAGCTAGCAATATACAGGGTGTAAAAGGACAACTAACGAAAACTTCGGGAGGTCAATGAACTCGTCAATATGAACAACTTTTGCTGTAAAAAATGTAAAGAAACAGCTGTTCCATATATTTTAGTAAAATAGGTATTGTAGGTACTTTTGTATGGAGCAGCTGTTTCTTCACATTTTTTTTACAGCGAAAGTTCCTTAGTAAAAGTTGTTCATATTGATGAGTACATTGACCCCCCCAAGTTTTCGGTAGTCGTCCTTTTACACCCTGTATAACATTTAAGTGTCTGTTTGTAACGTTAATAAAAAATTTTAACTCCCCAAATTAAAGAGTGTGTTATATATATGTAAGTTTGACCGCTATGTTGTGTGTCTGTCTGTGGCGCCCGCAGCTCTTAAACTATTAGACAGATTTGAATGCAAATCAGTTAAGGCGTTTGCAAGATATAGGGGGCGAAAGTGGGGATGTCTAAATACATATGTTCAAATATACCCAAGTTTGTTATCATTCAAATGGCGTGTAGGATGCAAAAATGAAAGTTACATATAAATCGGTTGAGCCTTTTACAAAAAGCCGTGTTGGCCGAGTGCTATGTACCCCCGACTTTCAATCTAAAGGTACTGGGTTCGATACCGGCTGTGCACCAATGGATTTTTCTTTGAAAAATGTATGTGCGCACACTTAACACGAGCTTTAACGGTGAAGGAAACATCGGGAGGAAACCCGCGGCTTAGTTTAGCTTCAGACCTGTTCTTTCCTCTGAATAATAGCTGACTAAGCTGAGCGGATGGTTATAGGTGCTGGGCAAGCCTAATCCATCTAACAATGTCCCAGGCACTGCAGCGTCCCGTACAGCATGATTACCAGTTGCTGACGCTGTATAAATCATCTATAATAGATGCAAAGGCCTTACTTTACAAGATATGGGGGATAGGAGCAGGAATGAAAAATCTATGTTTTCAAATATACTGGTGCACCTTGTGTCGGGGGCTATCTAATTTTTTTTTTTGCTAACCTACCTTAAACATGGGGAAATATACAGACAAGATATAACAATTAAGCGCTGCAGCGATCCGTACAGCAGAATACTAGTATTATAAATCATCTAAAATAGATGTGAAAAGCCATTTTTTTTTATTTGAAATGTTTTTTGTGTGGTTTGGTTGCAAAATCCGAGACTGCACACTATTCTACATCTGCATTGCTTAGGGTTAGAGATTGTTCATTTATGATTTATTTGTTTTTATTTATCAATTCATTACGCAACATTTTGCAGGTATCCAAATCGTTATGCATGTTAAAACAATAACAACATAGGATTTTCTCACAAAAGTAAGCAAAATCAACTTATATTTGATTAATTATTCAAGAAAATCTTACTAAGACGTTGAAGGTTTATTCAAATTTTGATCTTATCTAGAGATAATGATTTGGCTGTCTATTATCGTAAACGGCACTCGAAATTTATAGAAGTTATTCATTACATAGTACATAAGTTTAAGTACCCACTTCAAGTCAAGTGGTGGTTATCTCTGTGTGCGGTTTTAAAAAGTGTTTTTTTCTGCCATGTTTCAGGGCTTTCCATAATGGGTTTCCTGCTCTGTAAATACTTAATTACTTAGAAATGTGAAACCCTATTGATTAAGTAAATGTGTATATTCTACGACATTTACGAGGAAGACGTACCTACATACATTAGGGTTGCCCTGAAAGTATAAATAAATAATGAATAATCATCGAAAATAGTCATCGAAAAAGTAGATTTCATCAAGATCTTTCATTCGAGCCCACAACGGAAAGTGTAGGACGATTAGTTCTCGAGATATGGCTGTTTGAAGTTTGACAGCTGTCATCGAAAAAGTGAAAGTCAATGCGTTCAATTAGCTCTATGTAATATAAGTCTAGAATTTTAAATATTTACTGTAATTTTTGACATGTACTGTCATTTTTGACATTTACTGTCATATTTGACATGTGTCAAAAACATAATGATTGGCTATAGACGGTTTTTAGACCTTTACATATTGTACATCGTCAGCATATTGTACAGGATGGTTTGTTGGGTGGGTACTAGCCTAATCGATGATAAAAATGTAGAAACATCCTGAATAAGTTCTGCGGGAAGACAACAGTAGGTACTAAAAACTTTAAGTTTTTTAAAAGTAAGATCTGATATCTCCCCTGGCCAGGGGAGCCAACAGGATTTTTTTTCCTGATGTCTCCCCTAGGGGATCCATTAGGGGAGCCATTAGACCTGCACCAATAATGGTAATAATTTAAATGGAATATCAGTGTCGGTGTGGCAGACGCCTGTTCGCCCTGAAGACGGTTTTCTTGAAAATCTAAGCTTGTCGTCCTGACATACGACTTAAAATTATTTAAATAGCATTATGTACCACAGCATAATACCTACATAAACTCCTGACAATTTTTCTAATCTTTTACCTCAAGTATACCTAATTTTGGAAATACCCAGCGAACTAAGGGGCCGTCTCCACGAGCGAGGGAATCGCGGCGATGGATGTTATCGCCGTGCCACGTATTTCTATAGCGCGGACTCGTCGCGATTCTCTCGCTCGTGGAGACGGCCATCTAGACACGGCCCCTATGCGTTGTGGTTTTGACATTGAAATGTTTAGGGAGTTAAAAGCCTGTTTTTAGCGTTCCGGACCAAAATGGTAAAAAGGAACCCTTATGGTATCACTTTGTCTGTCTGTCACAAATGGATATCTCGAGAACTAGGTACTGATGCTATCGCATCAAATTTGAAACGGTTAAAGTAACACTTTTTTACTATTAAGTATCATCATCATCATATCAGCCCGTTGACACCCACTGCTGGGTATAGGCCTCCTCTTCAGCACGCCAACGTAAACGGTCCTGTGCAAGTCTCATCCACTGTCGTCCGGCAACCCTGACCAGATCGTCCGCCCATCTGGCAGGTGGTCTGCCTCGAGGCCGTCTTGTTTCAATCGGAAACCACTCTGTAACCGCCTTGGTCCATCGGCTGTCGTCTCGCCTGGCAACATGCCCTGCCCATCTCCATTTCAAGCTTGCGATCCGCATACCTACGTCTACGACTTTCGTACGCTGGCGTATCTCCACGTTAGGTATGTGATCAAGGAGGGAGATGCCAAGCATGGCGCGCTCCATTGCCCTTTGTGCAACTTGTATGGTGTGCATGTATTCCTTTGTGAGCGGCCATGTCTCAGCGCCGTAGGTGAGTATGGGCAGAACACATTGGTTATAAACCTTGGTCTTTAGGCTTTGGGGAATTTTCGACTTTAATATGTCGTCCAATTTACCGAAGGCGGCCCATCCTAACTGGATCCGCCTCGCAATCTCCTTGGCTTGGGAAGCTCGGCCAAAAGATAAACAATGTCCAAGATAAATGTAGTCGTTCACAACATCTAATTGTGTAGTTCCAACAATGATGGTGGGTTTAGGACCACGACTGTTGGACATGATCTTGGTTTTGGACATGTTCATCTTAAGGCCGATACTCTCTGAAGCCTTGTGCAGGTCTTGTAGCATAATCTGGAGATCTGCGGAGTTCTCAGCTAGGAGTATTAGGTCGTCAGCGAAACGCAAGTGTGACATGTGTCGGCCAAAGATGTTCACGCCTCGCTCATCCCAATCGAGTGTTTTCATAACATCTTCTAAGACACTAGTGAAGAGTTTGGGTGAGATGGTATCACCTTGTCGTACACCACGATTAATCGAGATGGGGCCTGTAAGTTCGTGCATGCACACTTGCATTTTCGCGTTCTTGTACAGCTTCCGGAGGATATCCACGTATCGCTTGTCAATGCCACAACGATTGAGAGAATGAAACACGGCCCAGTGCTCGACGCTGTCGAAAGCCTTTTCGTAGTCGACAAAGGCAAGGCACAAGGGCCGGTTGTATTCGCGGCATCTCTCCATTAGTTGTTTGACAGCGTGAATGTGGTCCATAGTCGAGTATCCACTCCGGAAGCCTGCTTGCTCAGGTGGTTGGTTTTCGTCTAAAGAACGAGACAGTCTATTACACAGGACCTTGGCAAACAATTTATAAATTTGTGAAAGGAGGCTTATGGGGCGATAGTTTTCGAGCTTGGTCTTATCGCCTTTTTTGTGCAGGATCGTGACTAAGGCGTTTTCCCATAATTTGGGCGTAACACCTTCGTTTAATACTTTGTTAAAAAGTTTCGTGAGTGGTTTAAGAACTGTGGGGCATCCTGCTTGAAGCATTTCCACGTACACTCCATCCTCACCAGAAGCCTTCCCGCGTTTCATATGGCTTAGGGCAAACTCCACTTCGTTTTCGGTTACTTCGGGAAGCAACTCATCATCGAAGTGTTCCGCTGGTTCAGCCCTTGGATCATCTATGTCTGGTGATTCTGGCTCACACACTTTAGACGCATACAGATCTACGTAAAAGTTTTCAACAATTTGAATTATTTGGTCTCGATCTGTTATAATGCTCCCGGTTCTGTTGGTTAATTTATTTATTTCTGATCTATTATTATTTAATTTGCGTCTAAAAACTTTCGGTCCTTGATGATCTTTAATAGTTTGAGTTATTATTTTAGTGTTATGCGATCTTATATCTTTTTTAATAGCTTTGCGAATTAATTTGTTTATTTTTTCTATTTCTCTTTGGTCAGTTTCTGAGTTGTTTTTTAAGAGTCTTCGTTGAGCCAAAAGAGTATGTGTGCCAGGTGTTAGCTTTTTATCATTTGCTTTAGTCCTACTGATATGTGATTTTGTTGTTTCCACTATTATCTCACCAAGTTTTTTATTTAGCGAGTCCACGTCCAAGTTTTCATCTTCAAGCCCAGTAAATTGATTGCCTAATTCAAGCCGATATTCTTTCTGTAAATTAAAGAATGCTGATCTATCGTACTTGGGTTGTTGTTTCTTAACCATTTTCGATCGTTCTCTGTGTAGGTCGTATTTGAACGTGGCTCTCACTAAGCGATGGTCGCTACAGGTTTTAAAACGACTCAGAACGCTGACATCAGTAATGCTATTCTTTTGAGGTGTTATGATATAGTCTATTTCGTTCCGTGTCTGTCCATCAGGGCTGGCCCAAGTCCACTTTTTGGATGTACGTTTCTTAAAGAAGGTGTTCATTGCGTACATGGTTTGTTTTTCCAAAAAGTCGACAAGAACCTGTCCCCGGGGGTTTCGTTTTCCTAGGCCGTATTGTCCTACTGAACGTTCTGATTGTAAAGGAGGACCAATTTTAGCATTAAAATCACCCATTAGGGTGGTATAGTAACAGTGATTTTCATTGTATGCGGTTTCGATTTGGTCGTAGAAAACCTCCAATTCGTCGTCAGCATGGTCTGAAGTAGGAGCGTACACTTGGATTACTTTTATTGCATATCGTTCGTTAAGAGTTATTATCACGTAACAAACACGCGGTGATATGCTCTTGATGCATTTGATGGAGGAATACAACCTTTTGTGAATAAGAAATCCAACACCCCCGTAAGACGAATCATCATACCCCATGTGATACACCAGATGACCACAAGATAGCCTTGTTAGATCTTCACCTTTTCGTCTCACTTCAGCCAATCCAAGAACGTCCCACTTAATTAATTCTAATTCTTCTATTAATTCAACAAGCCTATCATCGTCTTTCAAAGTCCGTGTATTAAGCGTAGCCAGGGTCATCGAGGTTTGGCAGCTGGATCTCTGCCGGGGATTCTTCGCACCCTCTGCCCCGCCGGAACCGAAGCCGCTGCCAGAGCTCGGAATAGCGGGGCCGCCGGGAACTGAGGGCCGTTTGTATTGGAAGTGTTTCATAATAAGAGGGGGTTTAGCCATAAAACACCACGCTGGCCAGTGCGTCTTGGTGAGTCGCCAGAGCCTTGTTTGTTTGTCAGCAGGGTCACCACGTGCAGGTAAGGTTGGCTTGGGAGGCTGGATGTTTTGCCCCCCTTATACCCCTAATATTAAGTATAGCTTATTTAAAAATATAAGAAAATATTCTTATTATGATTGCAGAGGGGCGGATAGGTGATCTCAAAATTTTTAAGTGAAGTTACTAGGTTTCAATTCAATTTTCAATTTTCACTAAATCCCACATTGTTTTCGTCATATTATTCGAATGAGTGATGTACGAATTTAATTATAATTAACTCAAGGAAAGGGGAAACTAAGGGCTATCCAAAATATTTTTTTTTATTCCAGGACTAAATTTAGTTTTTTAATGAGACTTGTTTTAAAATGACATGTTTTACTAAGTAAAAATCCGCCATTTTCGTAAAGTTTGTTCATTTAATTATGGATCAATTGTGTCTGAAATAAATGAATTAATAATAATAATTAAACAATTTTGTGGCGCCGGTCATTCAAATATTCCATTGAAAAATAACTGATATTTTGGTTGGTGTGTGGTTGACGGGATGCAAGGCGAAAAAGATTTAGCCTTAGCTTGCTCTTTCGTATATACTTACCTCATTTATTATAAAATACGTGCGACCGTATTCTAATGTCCTCTGTTCTAATCTAACTGAAATACAATGACTTCAGATTGAGACTTTGAGATTGAGGGCTTGACATGTACAATAAGTTGCCTTTACAAGACTACCGTTGCATAGATTCAAGACTATAGTAAAATCATTTTTCGAATGTACCCCTTTCTATAACCTAAGAGAATATTTTAGTTCCTCATTTTCTGACATTAAACTATGAATTAAATTGTTTTGACCGTATTGTATAAGTAACTTGACATTAAATATGCAATTAACAATTTAAATATTATTTGAACGATGTGTACCTGTATTGTATTATATTGACATGCCAATGTTATTGTGTAACGTTATGGTGAATAAATTGAATTTGAATTTGAGAATGGCATAAACCAAGACATGTCACAAGGTTGGAAACATTGTTATTTTAGGAATTTAAAAACCTGGACGGCTGCCAATTCGCAGGGGCCTTACACAACAGCTCCATGCAGTCAAGGGTTTTCTAGGTCACGTCAGGTTTTTGAACTCAACCGTTGCGCAATCAAGAACATCGATCAACAATTCCCCTGTTACATAACCATCTGCAGTTCTGTAGGGAAGGTAACGAGATTATGATGTCGCCGCAGAACAGAACCACGTGTCGGCTGCAAGTGCATGCCCTTGCTGGGGTTGCCGCACCAATGTACACTGCAGCCAGCGGCCAATGGCGGCGGTCGAGCGCGACACACCTCCGCTCGCTTCCGATTGAAATTAGCTGCGCGCGCAGTCGCTATCGAGCGCACGTCAGTGTCACACGTCAGTTGTCATCCGACTCCGGCGGGCGCGCGTCGTGTCTCGTGTTGTACCGTAGAGCTTCGACCATGGCTCTGCTCAAACGTCTGGCTGTGAACGCGCCGCGACACGTGCGCGTGCTGTCCACGCCCGCCACGCGGACCACGGATGAACTGGACCTCGAGTTCAACAGCCCCAAAGATGCCTTCAAGAGCAAGAAGACGAGCGAACTGGTCAGGGCCTACTTCGTGTACCAGATCTGCTCCGTGAACTGGCTGGTGGAGAACAATGACATGGTGAGTGAAGCGGGCTATGCCTTACGTAACGCGTGTACGGTGTTTACACGTTGCCGGTAACCGTTCAGAAATAGCATAGAAAAACGCTTTGCGTCCTTCACTTGTCTGACGAACGGGTTTTGAGAGTGAATTTTCAACGTTTTTTCGTGGAAATGTCGGCGTTGAGCGATCGATAAGTTACCTAAGAGCTTGCAATGAATGGGATGGACTGTAGTTTGCGCATGCGTGTCACCCTGTCTCGCCCCCAGGGGGTGAGTGGGGGTGACACACTCTGTTCTGCGTTTCGTCGATACTTACCGGCTTACCGCTGTGTTACGATCTTAGATCGACATTAGCAAATAGTTATTATAGCATTTAATCGACAGCTGTTTTTGTCAAATATGTCAAAAACGGCTTACGCCATTAAAACAGTACCTACCTCAATTAAAATTGATCGTCTCATGAGATTAATTTCAAAAGCCATTAACGTAGAAGAAGAAGAGTTTAATTTCTTAGTCGACGTCATTCATCAAGGAAACAATATGAATGGATTTGTAACGGTCTGTTAGCACTCGTCATGAGTACTTACGTAGAATATGAAGTAGTTAGGTATTTCGTTTTACGTAGGTTCTGATGAATAGACTACTATTGCTACTATTGGCATGGAAACTATTATAATTTTCTTACAAGTTGGTTAAGAAGAAACTGACAGGCAAATAACGCATTCCTTTTTAGAACCCCGCTCGTTCTTTACACCTTTTATTAGGTAATTAGTGTACATAATATCTATTTATATCTGTACATTATATATGAATCTTCATTATCTATCCTGGTTAATCCAAAGCTTACGGAGCCACAGCTAGTTTCGGACAACGCCGATCTTTATAAAGTCTACCTTAAAAACAAAGGTTTAAAACTGCTCGTAAATTGATAAGGATGCTCCTCAGGGATGCTCTTAAAAAAATCTGATTAGATCAAGGCACTGTCAATCATCTACTTGGAATTAGTACTGTACTTAATTAATAGTAGGTACCTAATCAATACAATCAGTAATAATAGTTTAAGAACAAAAGAACGCGAATTATTGTATTGTCATCGGTCATTCATTGTGCAAAGTTTCAGTGAAATCAGATGTTTTGAAGTGGATTAAAATGACGTTCGAAGATCCCGTTGTATAAATACAGGCGAAGCTCATAAATGCGTGTTAAAAAGTATGCTCGCCTAGCTAATACACTGTTTTGTATATCATGCATGACAGAGACTCCGTTTTGTATGTTTATGGTTTAGTAGAATGCTTGGTTATTCTACCAAATCTATTTAAGGATGAACGAGTCGCTCATCTTTCCATACAAACGTGGAAGGGTAACTACTCCACTGTTTGACGTTAACCATCCAACATTAAGAATTATATTAATTTATCTCGTCATAATCTATGTTTGTATACACCCCAAACCGTAAAAAAAGTATTTATTTCAAAAATACAAGCTTCTAAACTTAGTCATAGTCATAGTCATATTCATTTATTGCAACACTTTCATATTTCAACACTGATTTTAGCCCAACTTTGGACGAAATTAAATAATATAAGGAGAAAGAAAACTTAAAAATAAATGCCGTTCCGACATAGTTTAGTTATTCAAAAGTTGAAATAAATGTTATTTTGAAAAGATTACACTCAAGTTTTTCTATAATAACTGATAACCCTTGTGCTAAAAGTCTATTCACATATTTTTGCGCGGTCGGTTTAGGAATGAATCAGTGTGCATTTCATTCTAGCGCGCGGGTAAACACACTATGTCAGGTGAGATAGCATACATTTAGGTTGCGCTCACTGACGACTTTGTCTCCGCGACTAGTTGGACCTTAATGATTATTCTTGAGATGATTATGATAATGATTGCAAGCTATGTAATAAAGCCCGTAAAACGCACTGCAGGGTTAATGTCTCTTGAAGGACACGCTACTCGTGGCGATCTTGTGCCTGCCTGATCCGCTTCCTACCTACTGGTTTAATAATATCGTGCGACCAACGGGCGGTGTTCAAAGCAGTTTGCGACCCCAAGGTTTAGCACCACACCTTATCACTATCATTGTCAAGTATCTTAAAAAAGACTGATCCATTTTCAGTGGTAGGCTCTTAATAAATATAAAATAAGATTTTATTCAAAAAAGAGGTTTACACTTAATAGTTCAGACAGTCCAAACAAATAAGGCACCTTGAACAACACAAAGTGTCTTACACGATTTTTAAAGACAATATTTCCACTATCGTGCTAATATTTTTATTAGACGCTAACTAGACGATACTAATAAAGATGTGTTGATACAAGATTTCATCTTGAAACGAACGCGTGCGAACAAATTCAGGATTAAATATGGTAATATTTTTATCGCGTCATTTATGAAGGTTGTAAAAGTTGAATAATCGCGGTGTGTCTGAGATGATTCGTCGTTTAAGAATCATAAAGATTACAAAATCCTTGAAAATGCTAGAAATGTTAGAAACGTTTCTCGTACACGTGACGAAGACTTATGTACATCCATTTGATGCAGTTATTGCTTACCGCAAACAATCACAAGATGATGACCACGGAAGTCGAATACGACTGTATGCGTGACTGACGGCATGTTATCGCGAAAGTTTTTAAGATGGATGTTTGTTATCATTGAGCATGGAAACCACTGAAAGGATTAGAAAGAAACTCACATAATGGTTGATATATCTTGCAATAGTTACATACATACATGAACCCTGCAATATGCACATGTTAGTAGATAATCCTAATAACACTAAACCTGATGAGCGACAGCCGTCACTTATTCGTATCGTCACTCGGACACCTTATTGGTATACCACGAATGTCTATAATAACCAGCTTGTCTACGAGGTTAGACCAAAAACACCACACATGAAGTATTTTCGTACCAAGAGATGGCTCTTTACCTACCAAGTGATCCCTGATACTATGATATAAGAACCAGTTAGAATCAAGGTCCCGAATTAAAAGTCAAAAACTTTTATTACTATCTCAGAGTTAATGAGATCCTACATTTTCTTCTGTTAATTATATGACGTTTTATTGCCCATGCCATAAAGCAACTGGATGGCGAATAAGAGAAGGAGGCGTTACCAACTTTTGCAAGCCAACGCGCTGAAATCATGATAATACCAACTAGAAATAATAATGACGACTTCCGTGGAGCAGTTGATTAAATAGCTGGCTGAGAGACAGGAGGTAGCGGGTTAAAATGTTTCCTTAATCTGCAGATAGTTTTCTCGGATCTGAGTATTTTTCTATGTACCTAAGCATGACAAATATTTTCCAAAAATATTTGTATTTAAGAATTCTCCGAACAACCACCTGGTGCTTATAACACCAGTTCTGCTCACTTTGGTGTTAGGTTGGTGGTTGGCGTTGTGAAATGTCGAGCGTTTTTTATTAATTTTGACAGTGACAGCTCACAAAAGCGCATAAAACCGATTACTCTCGAGGGACTCGATTTTTCAGGCATCGGAGACTTGTCTAACACATCACCTGTTAATTGATTTTACCAATAAAATGTATTTCTGTATTTCAATGAGTTGGAGTCTACACTTGAATGCAAATTGCGATTAACTGAAATCGTAATCAAGCCGAACTAACTCTTATGGCCATTACGTAAAGATTTCCATTTTGACGATAATATCGTAATCGTGCCGTGGGGCACCGGCAGTAGAATTTTGCCCCTCCGCTCTTGCCCGGGGATGCAGTAAGAGCCTGCTAAGGGATACCTCCGGAAGATGGGCAGCAGCGTCTTTCCGTGTATCAACATCCCGTACCGCGCTCGCCAACCCGCCTGCCAAGCGTGGTGAGTATGACAATTACCCCTCATGGATGATCCATGAAGGAGGCCGGTGTTCAGTAGTGGACGTTTAACGGCTGAAATGATAATCGTAATCGTTTTCTAGAGTAGGCGCCCTGGAGATATTATTGTCTTTTCAACGACACAATTGGTATTTGATTTGAAGATTAATTGAAGCCAAAAAATACGGAATTACATTGGAGCAGAATTTAATTTGGGACATCAACGGTCAGTAAGAGTCTACGGGCATCAGCTATGGCAAATTTCTAGTCTTTCGGAACCAAGACCAGAATTTTGCCGCAATGTCCAAGTATCCACGCTTGGAGTTGTCAGAAATGACTGTTGCTACTTATTTGTCGGTATAGACCTCGATACTTGGCCCTTTCTATAGGAAAGGGCCAAAGGCCTCAGGGTCAAGTATCGCGATTTGACCAACGTGGGTTGTGCACCCCACCGTATCGAATCCTTATGATAAAGTTTTTAATTTTCCTTGAAAAATTCTACCTAAGAGTGCTTTTTTCTTATGTGGTGGGTACCTACTATATGCCTTGAATGTCTATAATATTAGGATTCGATTTCTGTAAACTTTACTTGTTATTTGCATTGGTAAGTTGGCAGTAAAGTCACTGTACGATTTATTTTACTTCTAATATTATCGGTAGCTGTAGGGTGCATAATTTTCATGTTAGTTTATTTGATTGCAATGGAGATCAAACACGCAACCATTTTGTTACCTACCATTGATTCTTGTAGACCTCTAAGAACTGTTGTGAGAGAAAAATACACGTTTTTTATTTATTTATTTTACCCTGCACCAAAAATGTAATCGTTCATTGAATGTTTTCAACTTGTAGCCCATAGTTTCAGAATGTTGTACACAGTTAACACTTTGAAATCTTCCTTCATGTTAGATACAAAAACAAAATAATCAACACAAACATTTCAATTTGATATTAGATTTGTAATATATATTTATTTAAGCACGATAGTCTCTCGTGATGTTTCAGGATGGTCCATGATTCCTTACGAGGGGAACAAAAGTCCTTTGACAATATTACATCGCACCACCATAACCGAACCATCGGCACGCTTCTGAATAACGAAGTACGGGTACATTTACGATTCCAATCTTTTATTATTTAATGGCTTTTTGTGTTTGTTTTACACAATTCTGCCAGTGTAAAGTATCGTTATCTTTAGAAAAATCAGAATAAAGATAACAAATAACAAAACGAGGTAAGGTTTAAAATTTTTTAACTTTTGAATGTACCATCGAATTTAATAGGAATAATTTTTATCTCGAACATCACAACTTAGTACCTAAAAGGTATATAAGTGTCCGTATGAGTCATCTGAATTTGACGTTTAAGGTTTTGTGTATTATATTATCTGTGGTTATATGAGGTTTATAGCAACTTCTGCTGGGGCGTGCCGTGCTTAGACGAGATAAATCTTGTCTAAAGTGCTGTGAAAAAAAAAACTATAGTGCAAATAGGTTTAAAGAAATGTTCCAAAATCAAATCATTTACTTATGAACAATAGTATCAGCTTCATGTATAGAATGGAATAGAAAACTCTTTATTGCACACCACATAAAAAAATAGAACATTAAAATAAAGGAATAGTTAATGGTATAGTTCGGTACATAATTGAAATATTTAGTAACAATTTCGAATAGTACCTAAGTCATCTCAAAATAATGCACTTACTGATTGTTAAACTTTATCAGCCGACAAAGATGAGCAACACTAAAGAAATATTCGATTTTTTTATTTTTATTTGAGTCAGTAGTAGTTCGCGTTCAATCAAACAAACAAACCCTTCAGCTTTATAATGTCAGTCTAGACAAGTGCCTTGTATGTTCACGATACCGTATGCGAATTGGGGGAAACCGGTTTTTTAAAGGTGACCTATTCTGTCTGCGCCTAGTTCAGCTTTTTGTGTCTTCCACGTGGTCATAATACGACTATCACGTGGCGCTATAAATAAATAGGTATCGATTCTCACACACAAATAGTATTTATTTATTATCATCGTTTCAGCCGTTAAACGTCCACTACTGAACTGAACACAGGCCTCCCTCATGGATTTCCATGAGCGGCAATTGCCATGCTCACCACACTTGGCAGGCGGGCTAGCGAGCGCAGTACTGGATGTTGATACACGGAAAGACGCTGCTGTCCAACTTCCGGAGGTATCCCTTAGCAGGCTTTTACTGCATCCACGGGCATGAGAGTAGGGGTAACATTCTACTGCCGGCACCCCACGGCCATTATTTATTGATTTTTTATACATTATTTATTATAATTATGACTATAATTCACGCAAGTAATTTGAAATTGGTGTTTTGTCTGTTTAAAAGGAAAATGAAAAATATTTATTTATCAGCAAAAACAATACTACATACTTTTTAATCTAACAATATAAAATACTTATTCTAAATACCTACTTACTTAATTAGGGAGAAGTGAGTAAAGTTTAAATTATTATATTTATGATAGCAGGCATACTAATAAAATACAAGTATGTCTTGAAGCATGTAATGTTACTTCTCTAGTCGAAAAAATATCTATTTTCGATAGAGTAGGTGCTCTGGCTATTTAATTAACACCCAGTATATAATGTCCTCGGTTACCATTACCAGTTCAAGTCGGTTATTTACGTATGCCTTCCAGACGCAGAGCCTTCTAATACAAGCTTCTAATGGGCTGATCATGTTTCGTGTATTTTAGCACCTGCCAATTTTAAGATGTGCGACATTTACAACCAATCTCAGAGGTTGCATGTCTGATGTAATTGCTGTAAGTTGGATTCTGTTTATACTAGATTTTTCATTATTGTCCACAGCCCGACTTCATCCACTGCTGGGTGTAGGCCTTCCTTAGTTTGTCTTATCCGCCACAATCCTGTGCTAGTCCGATCTATCGTTTGCCTACGACTTTATCTATGTCGTCTGTCCATCTTGCAGCCGGACGAACGGCATTAACAACTCTTTGTCTCGGCCGCCATTCGGTTATGGCATTACTCCATCAGCAATCACCATCATTACCTACCGCACTACCTCGTATTATATGTATACTAGTATCCCAGTCTATTTAAAACATATCATTTAAGCCATGTATAAATTAAGAGTTACCTGATAGATCGATACGAAAATAAGGCCCATTTGTTTCGGAGTTTAGCATTAATAAATATCCCATTTTAGCATTAATAAATATATTCGCTTAAGGTCGTTCAGGTATATGCGCCGACCTCGTCACACCCAGATGAAGAAGTAGAGTCTATGTATGAGGACATTAGTAGGGCCATACATACAAACAAAACTCACTTCACTGTTGTTATGGGGGACTTCAATGCAAAGTTAGGCAAGAGAAGCGATGATGAGTTGAGAGTGGGGCAATTTGGGTATGGGCAACGGAACCCCAGGGGACAGAGGCTGGCCGATTTTCTGGAGAAAGAAGGACTCTTTATGATGAATTCTTTCTTCCAGAAGCCGCCTCACAGGAAATGGACCTGGATGAGCCCCGATGGTTCCACGAGAAATGAGATTGATTTCATCTTGACCAACAAGAAACGGGTATTCAATGATGTCACTGTGATTCACAGGGTGAAAACCGGAAGTGATCACCGAATCGTTAGAGGCACATTGAATATGAACGTTAGACTTGAAAGGTCCCGTCTGATGAAATCTACGCTCCGACCCACTCGCGCACATATCCAAAACCTCGAGAGCTTTCAACTCGAACTTTCAAATCGCTTTGATTGTCTGGGTCTCGAAGAACATGCATCAGTGGACGAGATCAATAACAGGTTCGTAGAAACTGTCCATACGGTGGGGTCTCAGTTCTTTAAGACGCCCCGTACAAATAGACCTCAGAAACTCTCTGATGACACTCTTAACCTCATGGCTGAACGACGCTCATTACGACTGCAGTCTCCCGATGATGCTAAGTCACATAGGCAGCTCAATAGACAAGTTTGGAAATCCTTGCGGCACGATATTCGTACCTTTAATACAGCTCGTATTAAAGATACGATAGAGCGGAACAAAGGCTCCAAAGTGTTCGCGAGAGATATGTCTATTGGGCAAAGCCAGATGACGAAGCTGAAGAGGGAAGATGGCAGCATAGCGTCAAGTAAAGCCGATGTGTTAAGGGAAGTCGAAAGGTTCTATGGACAGCTCTACGATTCGGTCACTAAACCTGTTTACAGTGTGGCAGAAGACCCTAGAGCCAAGCTGACCCGACATTATACCGAAGATATCCCGGACATCAGCCTGTACGAGATCAGGATGGCCCTAAAACAGCTTAAGAACGACAAGGCGCCGGGGGAGGACGGAATCACGTCAGAGCTTCTGAAAGCGGGTGGATCACCGATACTTAAAGTCCTTCAGAAGCTCTTCAACTCCGTCTTGCTCGAAGGTATTACGCCAAAAACATGGAACAAAAGCGTCGTGGTACTGTTCTTTAAGAAAGGTGACAACACCTTGCTTAAGAACTACAGACCGATCTCGCTTTTGAGCCATGTTTATAAGCTGTTCTCAAGGATCATCGCAAATCGTCTCGATCGCAGGTTTGATGACTTCCAGCGTCCCGAACAAGCCGGGTTTCGAAAAGGCTACAGTACCATAGACCACATTCATACGCTGCGGCAAGTGATACAGAAGACCGAAGAGTATAACTTGCCGCTATGTCTCGCGTTTGTGGACTATGAGAAAGCCTTCGATTCGATCGAAACATGGGCGGTGCTCGAGTCTCTCCAACGATGCCGAATTGACTATCGGTATATCGAAGTGCTGAAGTCTTTGTATAGAAACGCCACTATGTCAGTCCAAGTACAGGAACAGAGTTCGAAGGATATTCCCTTAAAAAGAGGCGTAAGACAGGGAGACGTTATTTCTCCGAAACTGTTTACGACCGCTTTGGAAGATGCCTTCAAGCTCTTGGAATGGAAAGGACTAGGCATCAACATTAACGGCGAATACATGACTCACCTTCGGTTTGCCGACGACATTGTGGTCATGGCAAAGTCGATGGAGGAACTCGGCACGATGCTCGAAGGCCTCAATCGAGTCTCCCAACGGGTAGGCCTTAAAATGAACATGGACAAGACGAAGGTTATGTCGAATGTCCATGTGGTGCCTGCCCCAGTTATGGTTGAGAACTCGGCTCTCGAAGTTGTCGACGCGTATGTATACCTAGGACAAACTGTCCAGTTAGGTAGGTCCAACTTTGAGAAAGAGGTCAATCGACGAATCCAACTCGGATGGGCAGCGTTTGGGAAACTACGCAACGTTTTTTCGTCCAAAATTCCTCAGTGCCTTAAGACGAAAGTCTACGATCAATGTGTGTTACCAGTGATGACATATGGAACCGAAACGTGGTCATTCACGATTGGCCTCATGAATAAGCTCAGAGTCGCTCAACGAGCTATGGAGAGGGCTATGCTCGGGGTTTCTTTACGCGATCGAATCAGAAATGAGGAGATACGTAGAAGAACTCGGGTCACCGACATAGCCAAACGGATTAGCACGTTGAAGTGGCAATGGGCAGGCCATGTAGCTCGCAGAACAGATGGCCGATGGGGCCGAAAAGTTCTCGAGTGGAGGCCACGGACCGGCAAGCGCAGCGTAGGACGTCCACCAACAAGATGGGATGATGACCTGGTGAAGACCGCAGGTCGACGGTGGATGCAGATCGCTTCCAACCGCAACAACTGGAAATCCATGAGGAAGGCCTATGTCCAGCAGTGGACGTCCTACGGCTGAAATGATGATGATGAAATATCCCATGTCACATAATTTTGGATTTATAATTCTATGATCTATGTATGTATATGACTGTTGTGTGCTATATGTATGTCTAATAAAATCATTTATCTCTCAATATTATAAAGCGGAAAGATTTGTATTTTGTATGATGTAACAAATAAACTCAAAAAGTACCTACTGGACCGATTTTCGTTGTGTTCAGTAGTCGAAGTTTTACGGCTGAAATGATGATGATTAATCTCCACTTTCAATCCCCATAAACTTGTGAACCGTCCTTACCAATTTTAATTTTGTTCTTTAACATGTTAAAGAAACCCCATGGAGATCCATGAGCGAGGCCTGTGTTCAGTATTAAACGTTTTACGGCTGAAGTGATTATGATGATGTTGTCTGCTTCATCATCATCATCATCGTTGCAGCCATTATTTGTCCCACGCAGCATGTTATAATATTTTTTTGTTATTATTAACTTTTAGACCATAGTTATTGTTTTATGCGTTTTCTTATATAATTTGTATGTGTTCTGTGTGTGTATCTTCTTTTTTTCTTTCATTCATCATTTCAGCCGTAAAATGCCCACTACTGAACACAAGCCTTCCTCATGGATCTCCATGAGGGGTATTTGCCATACTCACCACGCTTGGCAGGCGGGTTGGTGAGCGCAGTTCGGGATGTTGATATACGGAAAGACGCTGCTGCCCATCTTCCGAACGTGTCCCTTAGCAGGCTCTTACTGCATCCACGGGTAGGAGAGGAGGGGTAACATTCTACTGCCGGCACCCCACGGCACTTTCTTTCATTATCCACACACAATCTCAAACTTTATTGTGTGTCTCGCACCGTGTACTCAGTCAATGAACTTTCCATAAAGGAACCCGTTTCGCAACCCAAAAGAATTTTAACAATTCCTCTTAAATCTCAAGCGAAAATACCTCTTACGATTCGAACCACGATAAACTATTGGCGTGACAGCGTGGAAGTGGATAAGTACTGGATTGGCGTGAAGTAGTCGGGGGATTGTGAGGGGACTTTGATCACGTGTTTTCTTCAGGTTGGATATTGTTTTCGACTTCCTTTGATGGATGTGTACTGTGCATTTTAAAGGTGAATTTCTGGTACGGGAGGAACTTTTATTTCAACTTTTTGTTTATAGTATACTAGCGACCCGCCCTGGCTTAGCACGCCACGGGTGCTGATATATATATTTACAATGTGTATTGTCGAACCTTGATCAAACGAAATGTGCGAACACACGACATATATTTATCAATAAAAATTAAAAAAAAATATTATTTTAGCTATCTCAAAAACAAAGCGGATTTAATTTTTTTTTTAATGAAAACTAGTTCATCTGGTTTTTTGTTCGTTTCTTTTTGAGTAAACGGTGTATTTGCTAGATAGTCTACCTAGCTAAGAAAATAAATAAAAAATACAATTTCGGTACATAAGCCTAGTAAAAATAATATTTTTTTGAGAAATTTTACAAAAAAAACTATTTTTATTTTATTTTTGTTCTGTAACTTTAAAACTGGTTTATTGAGGTGTACTTTTTTGCATGTTGTATTAAACTTCATAATTTATTCTACAAATCCTCCAAAACTATCGGTCTATCTCTTTTCGTTGTCATGTTATTCACCATTTAAATTAGGTACTTTCTGTCTTGTACAAAGGTCAACAGGAATTTCAACTGATTTAATCTACATTCTGCACGCTTTGAAAATAGAAGTGTATAATATTCCTTTTTCAAAAATTTTCACAACACACTCATTTCAAATCGGTTATTGATAACTCAGTTTACACAAGCTTTTATTTCTTGTATCGTTTCCTGAATACGCTAAATTATTTTTATCGTAATGACTTCTAGGTTGGATGCGTTGTCTGCTCGTGAAGTTTTTTTTTGTATATTAACATTTTTTTTTCCGATAATTATCGATAAGTATATGTCGTGTATGCGCACATTTCGTTTGATCAAGATTCGACAATACTCCTCTTAAGCGGCTGGAACGATTTGGATGAAATTTGGGTTTTTGATAGGTTTGAAAACACAATAGGACCTGGTCCTGGACCTGGCGGTCGATATATTACTGAATCAGCGGGCAGGACGACGTCTGTCGGGTCTGTTAGCTTTTATATACTTATTTCTTAATTATTAAGGGTTAAGTTGGACCCATGAACATCTTTCGGCAGCCAAGCCAACAGCTAGTAGGACCCCGGGGATATATTTATCAATCACTCGCGTGTGACTTGCACGACTTCGTCGCTCGAATTCTACTAATTTTGGTTCGACTCGTGAAATGTCATATATATCGCTCGCCAGTCGACACTTTAAAGTTGAGACTAATCGATGTAAGCGCAAATTGTGTCAAATAAATTAACAATTGATATTTAACTAAAGCTGACGAGGCTGAGGCTAACTGAAGCTGAAGTAGTGAAATAGGATTGACATTTTGACGTCAACCGTGTCTTAAGCAGTGAAATAGGATCGACATTTTGAAGTCAACCGGGTCCTAAGCAGTGAAATAGGATCGACATTTTGAAGTCAACCGGGTCCTAAGCAGTGAAATAGGATCGACATTTTGAAGTCAACCGGGTCCTAACCAGTAAATTAGGATTGACATTTTGACGTCAACCAGGTCCAAAGCAGTCCAAAGCAGTGAAATAGGATTGACATTTTGACGTCAACCGGGTCCTAAGCAGTGAAATAGGATTGACATTTTATACCGACGCCCTCATATAATGGGTGCTAATGGCTCGGGAATGGTTAATACAATAATTGATGAATATATTTGGTTAACCAACGCGGCAAGACTTTACGCTACTGGTAGCGTCGCTACCACGATAAACTCCAATCCTGCCGAAGCGTCTCGCTTGGGAATATAGGTAACTACGCGATACAGACCTGGTAAACAAATAAATGTGTAATGTGTTGTGTCGAAGTTTAAGAAAGACTAGGTAAGTATCTATTTCACGAGTAGCTTACTATGGTACAGGTACCTAACACGCAAGAGAATTACCTATCAACCTAATTGCTTCAGTATGGCGTGATGTAGGTCCCATGGTACGAAGTTGAGATGACGTCATGTCATCATTTTCCGCACAAGAAAAACTGTTTTATAGGACAACAGTTGTTCAATATTTAAAACAATGTAGCAATCATAGACAAAACTTGAGGTGGCCTACTCAACTATTTCAATCTTTGCTATTAGATACTTGAACCGTAGACAAATCAATGCATAGTATAAAACAAAGTCGCTTCCCGCTGTCTGTCTGTCCCTATATTTTCTTAGATTTTTAAAACTACGCAACAAATTTTGATGCAGCAACTATCTAAATAGTTGAATATACCTATATATATTTTGATAATTACGTCTAAGTTAAATAGTTTTCTCATGGCGAAGAATCAATAAGCTAAGAAATATTTTTTAGGAAAATTTTAGCAGTCTATTATTATTCTGGTCCTGCTATTGTCCACCTGGTGGTGGTTATGTACCTGTTAGTTTATGTACCTATAGAGAAGATGTACCTGTACGACCATGCGTAGACCGTGCTTGCGTGGTGTACCTACCTCTACAATCATCGTCTTTCAAGAATTTTTATTTATTTCGGGTTTTTTGGCTCAACTCTTTTGGCATCCGATTCATATAAGTGTGTGTTATAATCTTTAAGTAACAAAAACATCAAATGAAGTCATTTGATGTTTTTGTTACAGCTTTTACTGCCAATTTTATTTTGGTTTAACTCAAAGCAAAATCGTATCGACCGCTCTTGCGTTGAACAAGAGAATTCATGAAGAGCTTGCCACAAGATCTACAAATTGTATGATGGTAAGCTCGATGTGAATTCGCGTAAAAACGTGCAAGTTGAAATTGACCCACTTCCTCCTGACATCCTCAAATCCCATAATTATAGGTATAAAACAAAAAAACTCTTACTGACTTGTTCTTAAAATGCTTAAAACATATACTTATTTATGTTGGCCTTGTTGAATCATTAGGTTGATATTATAAGTTCTGTAATTTCGACGTTATGTATAATATTTTGATTTCATGTCTTTAGCTGACCTTGCTACGCATACAACCCATCAATATCTGAACAATGGAGCACAATGGATTTTGTTAGGATTTGACATGTATGCGCGGGTTGTTCTATCCCGTGGTTATAGATTCGCGGTTGTTGGTCGACATCTGTGCCATTCCGCAAGGTACCTTTCTTTACTGTACCTTCTTTACTGTAATGTTATGTAATGTAAATAAATAAATTGAAATTGAAATTCGGTCACCGCTCACATTGCTGCTTTCTTTTGTAAACAAAATCAACCATCAAACTGTTTTAGTTGTTTTGAGGGAAAATAAAGGTTACTGAAACTACTTTATCAAATCAATAGATTGATATAGTGTCTAGTGTTAGCATGTTGTGCCGACCCCACTTGGGAATAAAGCAGGAAGAGTGTCGAGTTACAATTGATAATATGATGCTACAAAATGATTATGCTTGCGTAAGATAAAGCTACCAGGAACGAATTAAACGTTCATGCTTCTTCGCCTTGTTGTTAACTGAATTGGGATATTTTTGTAATTACCTTAAGTCATACCAGGTAATGCTCTTTTAATATTTAATATCAACATTAAATCAAACTTTTTAGATTATCAAAATAGGATGACGTATCCATTGTGGGTCTCTACCCATCATCCTATTGTGCTAATAATATCAAACACATGCAGGCATGTGTAACTGCGTCGAATATCCGAAAACGAAAACAGACTAAAGTCATGTTAAATTTCCCGTAAAAGATACTATAATGTTCATGAAAATTATTGTTTCAATCGCTATAGGTACTTTGTGTGATGTTTGTTACCAGTTCATGTCAAAACTACTGAATGGATTGAAGTGAAACATTAGGTTTATATATCTACGGAAAACCATCTAAATTCTGGGTACTAGCGTTCTAGAATTCTAGACAAGTGCGCGAGGCCGCTAGCAGACGCTTGGAATAATGAGCCGTTTTCAGTAATAAAGAAAAAGGTATTTTTTACTAAACCCAACAGACCTGGCAAGCGGAGAAAGAAAGTTTGTGATTGATCACAAATTGCTGTCATTGTCAAATTGTGTTTCTTAAAAAAGAAGACTAACGCCATTTAAAGGTTCCAGGGAATTATTTTTGAGATTTTTACTTTTCAATTAAAACGGCTCATAAATACCAGAGAGGCATTTCCGAACCGATACTAAAACTTGATCCAAAGAAAATTGGATACCTACTAAAACTGTACGAGACGGAATAACCTCAAAACTCGTAAAGATTACATTATAGCAAAGTCGAGGTTGCGTTTACGGCCGGCAACGGAATGTATGCTTATATGCACATTCATTCTGTGACTTTTATAGATATTTTAATATTCCTTTATTCTTATCCGTATCTGACTGTTTTTCATAAACAGATTTAATAAAACCTTGGATAGGGTTTACAGAGTTTAATTCACATTTTTACAAAGTACGGAAAAGTAGGTAAGTCTACTTTTCCGTACTTTGTAAAAATGTGTGCGAAATAATCTTACTTTACTTTTCTAATTTGCCTATAATATATATTGCTTTAAAAACTACGTAGGTACAAAGTCCACCGTCTGAGCTGATTTAATTACTTAGTAACTAGTTGATATTCCGCGACCGCGTAAATAATCGAAGTCTCCGAGTGATGTCTGTCCGCTCGACAACAGCCGCGTCGACAACATTTGGCTGTGAAGCTACGTCATTATCCTATTCATCTTTGACCTTGCTGACGCCTAGTGTTTTGACCCAATTCACAGCCTGATGCAGCATTCATCCTTTTTTTAGACGAATTTAAAAATGGAGGTGGTTTTCAAGTCGTCTGCATTTAATTAAGTTGTTACTTCAAATCTCCGTCGTTTATAAACCGATTTGATATTTTTACACTTTCAGGTCCCATTTTTTCTCTTCATTGTCAAAGACTTTACAAGAGGCGATAGGTATTAAAAGCTCTTAAATATAGTTAAAATATTATCCAATCTATGATCATGTAGAGTGGATGATATCAAGAATTATTAATTCTTTAAGGATAATATAAGATTCCCAGCTCGACTAAAACCTCTGGGGTGTTTTTTTCTTTCTTCGCTCTAGAGCACAGATTACTAACTAGTTACGACGTCTAGAGGCTGTGACGCTTGCTTATTTAGTGACATACATAATATAGAGCAGATCGATTCATAAAATATGTAATAATATATATTGAAATTAGGCACACATCTGCAACCTTATTTTTAGCCTGCATCTGTCTACTAAACCTGTTAGGTTTTTAAAAGAGGCCAGGTGACTAAACAATGTCATCTTGCATCTATTTTGGTAGAATCATAAAGATCGTTCGTCTTAGTTTATTTACTTTTAATTTAACACATTATGTGGTGAAACGACTATCCATGTATACCTAGTAGATGTTACATCTGTGTCTTTCTCTTACATCTATTTATTTTGCACGAGTTTCAATTCAAGGCGATTCAAAGCCATTCAAACTGACAACGCAAACAGCAAACCATAAAACAGTAAACACAGAGCGTAAATGACCATTTAAGAGCATCTTCCAAGAATTGAAGGTAGTGCCATAAACTCCTTGTTATACAGAACTATCATCATCATGCGTCTATTTTTGACGATTCAGGATCATTGAATGGACTGAGTTAGGGTTCGTGAAGCCACCCTTTCAGGATCAGTCTGAAAACCAGCGCTGCCTCGTACCTCTGGTGCGGAGCAGCATATAGCTGAAACTGGTCCTTTTTGACCAACAGCGGCACAGAAAGGACTTACTGCACTGCCCGACTATCTTTACTTTACCTAATCGCATTGTATGTTAGCTATTATTATTTTTAATTATCTAAGTGTAAAGCTATTTATTAATGCCGTGGGGTGCCGGCAGTAGAATGTTACCCCTCTTTTTATGCCCGTGGATGCAGTAAGAGCCTGCTAAGGGATACCAACCCGCCTGCCAAGCGTGGTGAGTATGGCAACTACCCCTCATGGAGATTCATGTCATGAGGGAGGGAGACCTGTGTTCAGTAGTGGACGTTTTGCGGCTGAAGTGATGATGAAATCTATTTATGTTGGTCTTGTACGTACTGTGTTTGGTCTGTGCTGTTTTGTTGCCAAATAAATGTCTATCTATCTATATATCTATCTATTTGGATCTCGGGGTTCCTATCATAGCGAAAACGTAGAAAATGCGCGCTTTCGTGTTTATATATGAAGCTTGTCCGTCGGAGTTTCCTCGGTACCTAAGCGTGGAGTCTAAATCCTCTACGTAGGCGGTATAGACGTGAATTCATGAGGTTTGCGTTAACGGAAGGTTTAATGACCCTGAAGATGATGTTCAAGAGTATGCCAATAAGTGGTTAAGTAAGACTTTAAAAACTTAAAAAAAAACCAAATCGTTCATAAGCGACGGAGTTCTGAGGCAACAAAGATTTAAAAACATACAGACTACTTGAGGACCTCCGTTTGTTAGAATGAGTGTAGACTGTAAGAAATGTTTATGCTGGTAACCTTGTGACATATCAAAGTGTCCATGGCGTTGTTACATATTCATACATGTGGCATAGTGTGGCATAGAAACTGTGGCAAATCGGAGCGCGTGACGGCAAGGTTGTCTACACGACCTGAGATATGTGGGTATGTAGGTACATGTGGTTGGTAGTGTAATGCCGACTTAGTGACGAAGGAACAAACAAAAATCGAGTGGCTTATAAAATAATGCTGGACACTCACACAGCATCATCAAGTCCCAGCCATCGCAAAGCTGGTGACAGACGGACAGATAGACAGATAGACAGACAGACAGACAGACAAAGGGTTTCTTGTTTTACTACGAAATCTAAAAAAGTAGGTATGGTTTTTGCACCATAAAATTGTATAATTTGAATCAAAAATGACTTATAAAAAAAAAAAAAACATTATTCTTTTCATAAACCCTGTTAGGGCACAGAAACATTGCACTAGGAGGCGCATTTAAACTTAAACTTAAAAACTAATTGTTCGTATAACACTATATTTATGAATATAAATAACAACAATTTAAATAAGGAACGAATAAAAATATAACTCGATTTTTGTTCGTTCCTTCGTTAATGATGACATAGGTAGTTTTCAAGATTAGAATGAATAAACGATAATACCTACCTACTTACATATTAATTGACTCAGTAAGGGACGATCATAGATCATGCATGAATCTTCCAAAAATTCATGTAGCGAGTAAAAACTGTTTTAATTTAGGTACGTCTTTAGAATACTTTTAAATTTTGTGGGCATATCTACCTCCTTTATATTATTTGGGATTTTATTATAAATTTTTACACTCATTCCATATGGGCCGGAATGTATTAATTTCAACGTTGAGTTAGGTTGAGCTAGTCTGTTTCGTGGTCTTAGGTTTTGAGGCCGCGAGTATTGTGGGAAAAGGTTCATGTTATTTTTTATAAAGATACAAATTTCATATAATATAGATGCAAATTAGCGGTAAGATTTTTTCTTTTTTGAAGAGGGATCTACAACTTTATTTATTTATTTATTTATTTATTATTAAGTAACACCAACAAAGTAAACACTCACATAGAACTAAAGGTATCATACATATAAAACACATGACTAGTGTTACCTCAATTATAGGTGTTAACCACATGCCAGTTACATTAGATGCATAGAAATAAAAAAAAATTAAAAGAAAAATTATACAATATTATTATACTTTAAGTTGAAATTAAAATACATCGATGTCTAATTATATTATTAAAATCACAATTAGAATACATTAATATTAAATTATACTTAAACCTACAAAAGCTATTTGAAAAAATATCAATTACGTGATTTTTTTTGGGGGGTATGTTAATTGATGCTTCGGCTATAACAATATCGTTGTTGTGTATGGCATTGTAGTCAATTGCAAGTCTATTCAAGGGAGAATAGTGACCGAGGTTTGAACGAGCAGTCCTTCTGATGAACGGAGCGTATTTTTTGTATCTTGGCAAGTTCCTAGGAATAGATATATTTAATCTAGACAAGATGCAAGGAGCATCAATCAAGTTATTCACTAATTTATACAAAGTTATTCCGTCAGAGATCTTTCTACGACTTTGAAGAGATTGCAAATTAAAATGTCGAAGCCTATCTACATAACTTGGTAGTCTTTTTGCTAGACTGCAACTATATGCCAGGTGCCAAAGGAACCTTTTTTGGATACTTTCTAATCGCTTGTTGTAAATGTCATAATGTGGGTTCCATATAACACTGCAATACTCCAAAGAGCTACGAACCAGCGCATTGTAAATTGTGATCTTTGTTGAAGGTTTTTTAAATTCCTTGCAATTTCGCAAAACAAACCCCAAAACCTTGAAACCCTTCTTTGCAATATGGTCGATATGTAAGTTAAAGCGCAATTTATTGTCAATAACGACACCAAGATCACGAATGTAATTGACCTCTGATAGCTGCTCACAATTTATAGAGTAAGACCTAGACGTTGCTGATTTTTTTCTAGTAAAGCGAATTACGTTGCATTTATCACAGTTTAAGCTCATGCCATTTGAACTACACCACAATATTAGATTATCTAAGTCATTTTGTAAAAGACTTACATCTTGAGCAGAATTAACCCGCCTGAAAAATTTTAGATCGTCAGCAAACAGGTAAAACTTGGAATTCTGAAAACACTTACCGATATCATTAATGAACACGTTAAAGAGTAAGGGACCTAAATGGGATCCCTGGGGAACTCCAGAAAGGGCAGAAAAAGGCATCGAAGAATGACCTCCGACAACAATAACAGACTGTCTATTTGTCAAATAGGATCTGAACCAGTTCAGAAGCACTCCCGCTATTCCCGAGGAGGAAAGCTTACTAAGCAGCAGCTCATGGTTAACTTTGTCGAAGGCCTTGCTAAAGTCAGTGTAAATCGCGTCTACTGATTGTCTATGGTCAATTTCTTCAGCAAGGTCTTCGACAAAAGACAACAAGTTAGTTGCAGTGGATCTGGATTTAACAAATCCATGCTGTTCTAATGCAATAACCTGCTTGAAGTGCCAGGATAGAGTGGGATATAATAGGATTTCAAACACTTTGGCAAAAACAGCAATCAAAGATATCGGTCTATAGTTCTTGACATTACTGGTGTCGCCACTTTTAAATAACGGCAAGATTAGAGCTTTTTTCCAAGCCATTGGAAAAACCCCTGTGCTTAAAGATTTGTTTATTATAATACCTAAAGGCAGCGCCAATGCGCTGGCACTCCTTACTGCAAAAATAGCGGGAATGCCATCAGAACCAGCTCCTTTCTTAGCATCAAGTCTTTTTAAAACTCTGAATACCTGGCTTGTAGTGACAGAAATAGTTGTCAAGAAGTTGGTAGTGGAAGGCACAGAAGAGTCATTGGGGACAGTTAAAAAGTCAGTGTTATATACTGACGAGAACTGATCAGCAAATAGGTTACACACATCAGATCCGTTGTCTGCAACCTTGTCATTGAATGACATCTTAGCTGGAAAATTGTTACTACCGCCTCGTTTGTGCTTCACATAGGTCCAAATCAGCTTAGGGTTAGATTTCAATGATGTCTCCAAAAGATCCAAGTACTTCCTATAATGCAAATCCTGTAATTTAGCGAATCTTTCCCTTATCAATTCAAAAGTTAATGCATCGCGAGGATTTCCATATTTACGGAATTTCATTCTATATTTATTTTTTTCCTTTAGGACTTTGATCAAAGCTGCTGAAAACCAGACAGGATACTCAGCTTTGTTACGAGGTTTAGACTTAGGTACATATTTTTTTATAATTGCCCTGAGAGTGTCATAGAAAAAAGCAACCATGTCGTCAACTGGACTTGTACTCAGTTTGTCTAACCACGGAACGTTATTTAGTGCTTCAATGATTTTCTCATAATCGGCTTTATAGAAGTGATATCTAAAGTCATTTTTTGGTGGTAAGCGCTCACAGGCCTCAAGAGCAATGAAAAATTGTAACGGTGGATGAAGAGGGTCAATTATTGATAGGGGATTTGCACACACATCCATCTGCAATACAGTCAAGTTACTGAGAACAAGGTCCAATATTTTGTCATTACAGTTTATTGCATAATTGTACTGTGACAAGCCATTTAGTGACATAAAGTCGATCAGCATTTTATGCAACATGCTATTAGACGATTCCGGAGTGAGTTTCGAGAGTAGCGATTTCCTCCAGATTAAGCTGCTCATATTGAAGTCACCAAGAATGATGGTGTTGCCATTGTGAGCTTCAAAAACTCGATTAGAGTTAATAACAAAACTGTCGAAAACGTGCATCTTAACAGGAGGCGGCATATAGAACCCACATATGTACACGTACTGTATCTTATGTTTAGCATCACGAACTTCCAATTTAACCCATAAGTCTTCACATTCAGACTCGTATTCAAATAAGCGATACGATTTAAAACGTTTAGAGACAGCGATCAGCACGCCTCCTCCCTCCTTACTGCTATGGAACCCGCTAGTTTCACGATCACGCCTATACAAAACAAAACGACTGTCAAATAATTCGTTGTCAGAAACACCGCTGTTCAACCATGTCTCTGTAAGAACGACTACGTCGAAATCGCAACAAACAACGTTACTGAAAAACTGAACGGTTTTTGTCCTAAGACCCCTTACATTTTGATAATACATGCTGAGATTATTTAAAGTGCCCTTTAGTTATAATAATGGCAAATTTAGCGGCTTTTATGACAATTTATTCAATTCTTTCCATTAGTCTAAACTTTTAATTAGGTATCACTACATCTCTTTTGTAACAGAAACAGGTGAGGTTTTTACAAGTATCAGAAACCTTCAAAAGGTCCTTTGGTTCAAGTCCAATGTCAAACCCGAACACGAATGAACGTTGAGTGTTAGTCCCGTCAAAGTCATCTTTTAATTTTTTTTTTATACATACCTATTATAACTTAGTTTACACTTTAAAGTAAAAAAAAAAATACCCGAAACTAAAAAAGCTAGCCTAAAAAAGTTACTTTCATATTTTGGAAACAGAACCCTAAATTGAAAAATTGTCTTCGCAACCCTAAATGGTTTTAAATAATTATCATCCCATCCTTCTACTAATGATAGGAAAATCAATAAGTTCATCCCCATCTTACGTGTTTGGGAGGATTTTTTCAGAGTTTTTTGTACCGTTATCTCGGCGTCAATATATTATGTCCAGATTTACAGCTTTCTAGGACTAATAGTGTACTCGTAAAGCCGCAGACAGACGGACAGACAGATAGACAGACAAAGCGAAGCTATAAGGGTTTCTTATTGTACTACGGAACCTTAAAAGAAAAGTCCTATACCAATCTAGCATTTATCAAGCTCTAGCATAGCAAGTTTTTAACACTAAGTCTAAGAAATCTGGCAACACCTAGCCACATTCCGACTCTGTTTTCTTATGCCATATTACCATGATTTGAGCCTTTTCTAGTTTCCCGATATTTCGATGCAGTTTCACACGTAATTATTACATTATCGTCAGACTCAAAAAGACTCAAATCGTGGTAAATATCCCGTCAATATCGCATTAACTCACGAGTGTTTTGAAAGTGAAACTAGTGACCACAGCTCAATAACATGACATATGTCTTTGTCCACAGTTGATGAAGCGAATGCGGCAGGTGGTCGGACAGCGCGTCTTCGAGATGTTCATGAAGGCCACCTTCTACGGCCAGTTCGTGGCTGGAGAGGACCAGAACACCATCAAACCAACCATTGAAAGGTAATGAACAAGTCACTTCAATTACTGACGCCTTTTAACCGACTTCAAAAATGAAGAGGTTCTCAATTCGACTGTATGTTTTTTTGTAACCTGTTTACTGCGCCAATTATGAATGGAGTTTGATGATTCATTTTTATAAGGCCATGTTTCAGAGAAGGTTCAAAACTAAATAAAAAAAAATCATTCTAATTCTAGTAGGGGTAGGATATGCACCGGCGTCCCGCATCGGGGTGTATTGTGCATTGTCCCACGTGACACTACTCCGACCCTAACCAGCCCAACTCCTTGAAGTACCGGAGGATTCTGGGCATTCCATGAGAATCCCCGAAGGATTTGCAGTTATTGTAGAAGACAGAAAGCAGTACTAAGAGGTGGCAGGGGGGACCACGAGAGGTTTAGGTTGGCTTGGGCGCGCGCCTGTGTGGTTAATTTGACTCTTAGGTTCCTGATGAGGAAACCAGCGCGCGCTGGTGTGGTTAATTTGACTCTTAGGTTCCTGATGAGGAAACCAGCGCGCGCTGGTGTGGTTAATTTGACTCTTAGGTTCCTGATGAGGAAACCAGCGCGCGCTGGTGTGATTAATTTGCCTCTTAGGTTCCTGATGAGGGAACCACGAGCGGGTTAGGTTGGCTTGGGCGCCCGCCGGTGACGTGACTTGCTTCTCAGGTTCCTGATGATGATTTAGTTAGGGAAATGCAAAACAGTACTAATAAAAACAGTAAACTAAAGATTGTTGGTTGTTTCAGACTGCGATCCTTCGGAGTGAAGTCCATCTTGGATTACTCCGTGGAGGAGGACCTGTCCCAGGAGGAGGCTGAGAAGAGAGAAGTCAGGTGAATATACTAGTTCTTACTATACTTACTTAGTCCTTCCAGGAATCACGTTCTTTAGTCAAGTCCCACCAATCAATCCTAAATGTATCCAGATCATCACGCCAGCGTCTCCTAGTATTTGATTATTGTTTTATTAAATACAACTCTGGATCTAACAGTTTATATCTAAGACTTGATAAACATTAAAATATATCATAATTATTTCAGCCGTAAAACATCCACTACTGAACACAGGCCTCCCTCATGGATCTCCATGAGGGGGGTAGTCGCCATACTCACCATGCTCGGCAGGCGGGTTGGCGAGCGCAGTACGGGATGTTGATACATGGAAAGACGCTGTTGCCCATCTTCCGGAGGTATTATCTAAGCAGGCTCTTTCTGCATCCACGGACATGAGAGGAAGGAGACATTTCAATTTTAAGTAGTTTTAAATACAGGATTTTATCGCGTACCTTTTTTTATAATTTACTCGAAATACATGGAGGACTGTGGTTCTCGCGGTCAAATCTATTTCTATCCCTGTCGCTCTAATGAATTTGATATAATGTCGCGTCTACTTTTTGTGTGCGGCTTTGTTTATATTTGGTATCGCTTCTCGTTAGATGGTTGTAGTTTAACTTAGTAGTCAGATCTCAATATCTGATGAAAGTGTGCAGAAACTAGTATCAATCGATGATTGTCTCCCAGAAAGAAAACCTGACATGGTTTTCTTTCTGGTCCTGGTTTCTGATGGGTTTTAATGGCTGAACTACGGATTATTAAATAGGTACCGAATATTCATTTTAAGACGGCGGCTTGGATAAGAAACATGGAACAAAGTACATAATTCATTTTAATTTGAGATAAGCAACGGAAAGAACTAATTAGCAATCCTTACTACATAAATAAATTTATACGAGTAGTATTTTGCATAGTACCTACTGGTTTTGTCACAGTGATCGCGAAGACTTCAGCATTTTTTTGTAACTAGTACTTGTGTAGTTGTAGTAGAAGATGATGATGATGATTTGGTGTGACTCGAAAATGCCTAAACTCTAGCCACTTTTGATGTAGAATGTTTGTAAACATTGTTTACAAGTTTGTTTACTAAACAAACAATCAAACTTAAAATTAAATTGCTTCCTAAGGGTTGGTTTTTTGACCGAGTTAATAGTAATTTATATTGAAGGAAGTGGTCGCAAATAATTGAGAAATTTATATGTCGTAGGATGATTTGATAATTATAATTATCGCGAAAATTCCAGAGATTTTTTCGAAAATATAATATACACATATAATATACCTACAGAAAGAAAGCAATTTTCTGGTTAATTATTGACAGTTAGTTAGTATTACTAATTAAACATTCTAAAATTTTGCTAATTCACGTATAGCGTATTATCTAAGAAATAAGGATGACTATCTTTTGTCTTTGTAGATGTTTGGTGTATAAAGTAACGATCATTTTGAATGAATGGTCAGTATGCAATACAAGCGCGTCAAATCGTAATGCGTCCTTATGTTGTGTTTCTAAATGGATATAGCCAATTGGATAAGTCTGTTATCTATGCTATATCTAAGTTTATAGAATTGACAGTTCGTTGACTAAATTCTACATCAAATGCGTCTGGAGTATAGTTACAACAAAATTGCAGAAGGAAAACCGAGATTTCTTGCATTGTTTATGCCACAACAAGGCGTCGATGCCCTCAGCTATGTCATTGACTAATCAATAAAGAGAAGCGGACCTAAGTCCGCTTCTCTTTATCATGCTAAATTACTGCACTTAGTAACAAGTATTTGTCTTAGTCGTTTTCTATACATTCTGTAACTGGCCTTGATGTCACTCGTAGGTGGTGTACATTACATATTGTATTTGGTAAAATACCTTCCGTGTATGGAACTTCAATGAGACATTTTCTTTCAAAAGTAAAAACTTCATAAATAGTTCCCTCGAACAATAGTGATGGCATAAGTTTTTCATCATCATCATCCACTGCTGGACATAGGCCTCCCTCATCATGGATTTCCAGTTATTGCGGTTGGAAGCGATCTGCATCCACCGTCGACCTGCGGACTTCACCAGGTCGTCAGCCCATCTTGTTGGTGGACGTCCTACGCTGCGTTTGCCTGTCCGTAGCCTCCACTCGAGATTTTTCGGGCCGATGGGGCCGAAAATCTGTTCTGCGTGCTACACGGCCTTCCCATTGCCACTTCAACGTGCTAATCCGCTTGGCTATGTCGGTGACCCGAGTTCTTCTACGCATCTCATTTCTGATTCGATCCCGTAAAGAAACCCCGAGCATAGCCTTTTCCATAGCTCGTTGATCGACTTTGAGCTTATTCATGAGGCTAATCATTGATAACCACCTCTCGGTTCCATATGTCATCACTGGTAACACACACTGATTGTAGACTTTCGTCTTAAGGCACTGCGGAATTTTGGACGAAAAGACGTTGCGTAGTTGGGAAACTTGTAGTTTGGCGAAAAACGCTGCCCATCCGAATTGGATTTGTGATGGACTTCTTTCTCGAAGTTGGACCTACCTAACTGGACTGTTTGTCCTAGGTATACACACGCGTCGATAACTTCGAGAGCCGAGTTCTCAACCATAACTGGGGCAGGCACAACATGTACATTCGACATAATCTTCGTCTTGTCCATGTTCCTTTTTTGGCCTACCCGTTGGGAGACTCGATTGAGGCCTTCGAGCATCGTGCCGAGTTCCTCCATCGACTTTGCTATGACCACAGTATCGTCGGCAAACCGAAGGTGGCTCATGTATTCGCCGTTAATGTTGATGCCTAGTTCTTTCCATTCCAAGAGCTTGGAGGCATCTTCCAAAGCGGTCGTAAAAAGTTCATGTCTTCCATGTCTTACGCCTCTTTTTAAGGGAATATCTTTCGAACTCCTGTACTCGGACTGACATAGTGGCGTTATACAAAGACTTAAACACTTCCATATCCCGATAGGTAGTCAATTCGGCATCTTTTATATTTATTTTTTCGGAAACCTTCGCCCCCTTTTCTTTAACCCCCTCCGGACCAATGCTTGTAATAATATGTAAAGTTACTCTAAGGTTAAGAAATACCCCTCATAGTGCAACATTGTTGTGCCCTAACAGGGTTTATGTTTGAAACGTTCACTTGCACAACACCCGTAATTTACAACATAAGCGCAATAAAGTATTTGATTTGATTTCCTACATCTGCTCACATATCCGTGTGCACATTCGCAGGAGTACCGTGATTTTCGTATACCATCGTTTGGCAAATTATTCGTCTGCCCACCACACTTTAGCGGCTTCAGTTTGCGAGCAATGAGGACGGCCGCGTCACTACATTATTTATTGGTTCTAGTACGTCACTATTATATCCACACTACTTACTATTATTAGAATTGTCGAAGCTGACTAAGTGGCGGGTTTCCTCTTTTCTTTCTGTATTAAAGAACGTATTCTCTCATCATCACCATCTCTGCCGTAGGGCGCACGCAGTTGGACATCCTCCCTCATGGATTTTTTTACCGATCATGAGGGGTCGTTGCCATACTCACCACGCTTGGCAGGAGGGGCGAGTGCAGTACGGGATGTTGATACTCGGAAAGATGCTGCTGCCCTGCAGAATTATTAAAAGGTTAAACCTTTTAATGCCGTGGGGTGTTGGCAGTAGAATGTTACCCCTTCTCTCATGCCCGTGGATGCAGTAAGAGCCTGCTAAGGGAAACCTCCGGAAGATGGACAACAGCGTCTTTCCAAGTATCAAGTACCTATATCTCAAACTGCGCTCGCCAACCCGCCTGCCAAGCGTGGTGAGTATGGCAACTACCCCTTATGGAGATACATGAGGTAGGCCTGTGTTCAGTAGTGGATGTTTTACGGCTGAAATGATGAAACCTTTTAATAATCCTGTGCTGCTGCGCATCTTCCGGAGGTATCCCTTGTCTTAGTGCATCCACGGGCAACATTCTACTGTCGGTAATCATCAGATTTATTTGAATCCCACCTGCCGTAATCACGCTTTCGCAGCGTGCTGCGTTTCCCTGATCTATTTTAGATGTTTCGTGAAAAAATTAGCCTATAGGTATTGTCTACTAGCTCGCCCGTTATTGTTTCCTCAACATTCCCCTGTCTCGTATTATATCGCGAGTTTTCTGAGCAGCTCGGCTAATGTCGGCGTTGTGCCAAGTAGGTTGCTGACTATGTAAATCTCATCTCGAGAACCCGGAAGATTTCGGTGTTTATTTAGTAGTTTTTAAGTGAAAAAAATTGAGACGCGACGACTGGCAGATGTACCTAAAATATTTTTCACTGCAGTCGCTATGGTCTTTACAGTCGCTACAGTAGCCCCAGTTGCTATAGTCACCATCACAGAATTATTTGTGGTCGTCGCTACTGTCAACACGATGGGCACGATGGGCAAAGGGCAGTCGACCTAGGATCTAGTTACTAGGACAGTCGACCTATTAGGTACTAACTCTCACAATGTATCTCCAAGCGTCACGCGTGACCCTCGTCCGATCAGCTTAATCCTTGCAAAATAGGTTTTAGGTACATCAAAAGCAAAGGAGTTTACGCCTGGTCTTTGACATCTCTTTAGATAAACTTGCAACATCCCTCGTTTTGGACCTTGATAATTAGAATAGTTTAATGTTTATTCAAATATATTGTTAACTTACCGCACTCCGCAGTTCACCCGCGTAGTTCCCGTTCCCGTGGGAATACGGGGATAAAATATAGCCAATGTTACTCAGGGATAATGTAGCATTCTAATGGTGAATCTATTTTGAAAATGGCTCAGTAGTTTTTTTTAAGTTCTATCTGTTCTCTGTATGTTTGTAACGAATAGTTACAAACATACAGAGAACAGATAAATTAGAGGATTGATTTAATCCTCCTTATTATATTGTCATTAGAAAATGCGCAAAGTAAATTTCGCCAGCATATTATTGTATCAGGCGAATATTTATTAGGTATGTTCGGTGTATATACCTCTACTTGCCAAGTTTCCATCTTTGAACAGCACCTATTATCATTTCAGCCGTAAAACGTCCACTACTGAATACAGGCCTCTCTCATAGATCTCCATGAGGGGTAGTTGCCATACTCACCACGCTTAGCAGGCGGGTTGGCGAGCGCAGTACGGGATGTTGATACACAGATAGACGCTGCTGCCCATCTTCCGCCCTTATTGCCCATCTTTATCCCTTAGCAGGCTCTTACTGCATCCGCGGGCATGAGAGGAGGAGTAACGTTCTACAGCCGGCACCCCACGGCTAACCTATAAATAATGTTAAAACCGCATCCAATTGTATTATAATAACCACACAAAAGTTAATAATTCTGTGGTAATAACTTTACAAAGATACTTTTCCATTACTAGCCAGCTCGAATATAATAAAACCGCATAAAATTAAATTGTTCCTTTCAATGGGTAATAACGAACACATAACCTAGACATGGGGTGCCGGCTGTAGAATGTTACCCCTCCTCTCGTGCCCGTGGATGCAGTAAGAGCCTGCTAAGGGATACCTCCGGAAGATGGACAGCAGCGTGTTTCCGTGTATCAACATCCCATACTGCGCTCGCCAACCTGCCTGCCAAGCATGGTGAGTATGGCAACTACCCCTCACGGATATCCACGAGGGCCTGTGTTCAGTAGTGGACGTTTTATGGCTGCTTACTCAACCTATCTACCAGTCCGTTATATATAATGGTTCATAGAACCAGGCACTTTCACTATCGAAATAGCTGCTGATTTTGGCACAGGTAAAATATGATCCGCTATCGCCTCGCCCTGATTTCAACCCTCAGCCGCTATTAATAAGGTACACTTTACTAATGATGTACATGTGTCATGACGGTCTCAGATTTGTTTAGACAGATCTAGGTCACCTCATTTTAAAAGCGGTTTTCTGCACTTTCTCCGAGTGTGAAAAACTGTAGGTAGACTTAGTTTTTGCCGTGGATTAGCAACATACTTGGGACGACCTCTGTGACTCAGTTGGTTTTGAGACGCAGGAGGACGGTTTGATCCCAGCTGGGAGACAAGTGTTTGCTTTATGCAGACACTTTTTATGTTTTGTTTAGGTAGGTATAACATAATTTCCACCAATTCTTCGTATATAAGTTTTAAAAATTAGTGGAAACTTTATTGGATTGTACTTATTAATACTTTATATTTAAGATTTAGATTGTATTATTGTTCTGTGTTTTCCCAAATAAACTTAAATAAATAAATATTTAAAGATAAGATAAAGGGTCTAGATGGCCAGCATTAAGAGGGGCCAATCCAACTTACTTTTCATACAACCGCTCGTACGTGGGTGTGGCGTCGTAATAGATATTTCTATGAATTTTTTGATCTAATAGGTATCTTGTGCACTATGCTCATACGTCATCTCTTCTCTCACTCTTCAAATGAGGCCTTACCCACATCATTATATTATTGGTTTGCTAGTTGTCTTTTTTTTGGGGTTCCATACCCATAGTATAGAAACGGAACCCTATTACTGCACCGCAAGCGGTACGTACCTGTGCAACGCTGGTTTTATGGTTTTAGGTAGATGTCACCAAAGTGCCATTACGAACGTATAATATTTTGAAGACTGAAAGAGGAATGAAATTTATGAATATACACTTCGCGGTTTCACCTGCGTAGTTCCCGTTGCCGTGGGAATACTGGAAATAAATATAGCCTATGTTACTCAGGGATGATGTAGCATTATAATAGTACTAGCGACCCGCCCCGGCTTCGCACGGGTCCAATGCTCATACTAAATATACTACAGAATATACCATCGTAGACTATTTTTCTGACCTTTTTAAGGTGTACAATACTATAGTACCTACATTATTTTGATCTAACAAAAGCGCAAAAAAATGTGTTTATTTACGACCTTACATTAGAAACCTTCAAAATAATCAGTGTTTCTCTACTATATTATGCATGTATTATAATTTATAAACCTTCCTCTTGAATTACTTCTATTGAAACTATATTGTATACTTGATACTCTGTCTATTGAAAAAAAACGCATCAAAATCCGTTGGGTAGTTTTAAAGATCTAAGCATACGTATTGACAGACAGAGAGCGGGAACCGGAAAGTGACTTTGTTTTTACTATGTGTTGATAAAAGTACCTAATTGCACAGATTTAGGAAAAAAGGGGTTAGGGTCTTAGAGTATTTAATCTATCAAACAATGTCCCAGGCCCTGTAGCGCCCTGTACCGGTGAAAGTTAATTACTGACGTTGTATAGATCATATACATAGATCAAGGCCGTGGGGTGCCGGCAGTAGAATGTTACCCCTCCTCCCATGCCCGTGGATGCAGTAAAAGTCTGCTAAGGGATACCTCCGGAAGATGGGCAGCAGCGTCTTTCCGTGTATCAAAATTCCGTACTGCGCTCGCCAACCCGCCTGCCAAGCGTGGTGAGTATGGCAACTACCCCTCATGGTGATCCATAAGGAGGCCTGTGTTCAGTAGTGGATGATTCACAGCAGAAATGATGAAAATGATGATGATCGATCATCTTCATTAATATATGACTGGCCGCACTCCGCGGTTTCTCCCGCGTAGTTCCCGTTCCCGTGGGAATACGGGGATAAAATATAGCCCTTGTTATTTAGGGATAAAGTAGCATTCTAAGGGTGAAAGAATTTTGAAAATCGGTCGAGTAGTTTTTGAACTTATTCGTTACAAACATACAACATACAAATATTTCCTCTTTATAATATTGAGAGAAAGGCAAATCTGCTTATATCTATAGCAAAAAAACTGATTCTTAAAGCCGGTGGTTCACACCTCAATGCCTCTCGGTGAAGACATGACTTTCTAAACTATAAAATGATCTATTTAATTAATTGATACATTAGTAATAAATTGTCTGTAGCTTTCAATAATTTAATAGACTCTGGCAATGTCAATAACTTTGTAGACTTACTTTTAGGGTAAACAGCTATCTGTGCTCTTCATATTAAATATAGTTCGGATACACCTTTTCTGGACTACAAAGACGTTTTGTTTGTTGGTGCTGTTCCCCGAAAATATCAGACCGTATCGGAGTAAAGAACCATGCCATGATACGCAATTATTGCCGTTTCTTTACTGACTACTCTGAATAGATGTCGCAATGCATAAGAAAAACTATTTACTCGGTTACTTAAAATGTCGGTGTGGGTTTTCCAGTTTAAACCCTTGTCTTTATGAAGTCCTAAGAATTTCGTTACCACAGATTCATTGATTATGCCATTTGAAAGTTTATATTAATTTTATTGGATATAATTAGTTGATTAAAATACATTAGGTATATAAATTTTACTTAAATTTACGCGAAGATTATTGGCGACCTCTGTGGCGCAGTGGGCGAAGGTCCGCCTGCGACGTAAGAGGTTGCGGGGTCGTTTCCCACCTCGGGACAAATGTCTGTATGATCTGCAGATATTTGTTCAGGGTGTTCTGGATGTTTTTCTATATATAATAAAAAATATCTATCTATTTAGTATAATGTATTAAGTATCTAGTACCTATAACACAAGCTCTGCTTAGCTTGGGGCTAGATGATGCTGTGTGATTGTCCAGCATTATTTATATTATTTATTTATTTATTTTATTGATCACCAACATAGTGTACACTAAAACTAGCTTAGAGTTGCATTAATAAAATTCATGTCAAGTGCCAGTATAATTTTATTATAGGTGAAGACAACATGCATCAAATAATCATAGGCGAGTAACGTACTACGTGTGGATAAAAAGTTAACACAATTCATTTCCATTTAAATAAAATCAAAATTCAATAAATAAATGCAGAAATGGTAAAAAAAATTAAAGCAAAATAAATGAATTAAATAAAATCATGTACAATTGAAAATTAAAATTAGATAGATAGATATTAATATTAATTATTAACAATTTTGAGGAGCAAGAACTATCTTTATTTTTAAAATGGGTCTTGAGCCTAGATATTTTTTTCAACCTTTTCTGTTTCCGCAGCGCCTCAATCTCAGCGTGCGGAGACCAGCAAGAAGAGGGCCAGCTGAAGCAGTACCACGTGGAGCAGCGCTTCGCCGACCGCCGGTACAAGGTCACCAGCGCCAGGACCTACTTCTACCTCAACGAAGCCTCTTGCGAGAAGAACATGGAGGCTTTCTTGAAGAGCATCGATGCAGTGGCTGGTGAGCTACTTTCAATTTTTTTCAGCAGCATGCCGTGAGGTACCGGCAGTAGAATGGTGTCTCTTAGCGAAGGGAGCCTCCGAAAGATGAGCAGCAGCGTCTTTCCGTGTATCAACATCAATGAGAGAGGCATGTGTTCAGTAGTGGACGTTTTGCGGCTGAAATGATGATGATGATCTTTAGTCTCTGAGGCAATAACCTCCTCATGATCAGTACTTTGATACTTGAGGGAGGCCAATGCCCAGCAGTGGACGTACCACGGCTGAGACAATGATGATGATAAGTTTTATGGATACCGTTCTTTTAACTGGTACTGGGGCACCCATAACAAAAGGAGATATGGGTGCAGTTTCCTTTGAAACATCAATTCGATCCAGCGTGAGTACCGCTATAAAATTAATCAAAAACCAAGTTCAGTTTAATGCCAAAAAATCTCCAAATGGAGCTGATGCTTCAATTGTAGATTTTCGTAATGTCCATTTAGCTGGGACATTACCGGGGAGTACATAATCAGAGGTTAATCAGAGGAGAAGAAAGTCGTAGTTGTTTACCTACTCTTAGAAACTCGAAGGTAGGAAGGTTGTAGCAAAAACAACTTCCCAGCTGTGTGCCATCAAGTGATTGATTGCACCTTAAAATTCAATTGAAGTCGGAACATTATGTTAACGAGCACACAAAGTACTGAAATTGCTTCAGGGCGTATATGACAAAGTTTATGACGACGTATATAACGTGTTTGTTTTGAAATTACTAGCACGTAGTTTACCTATCTAAATTAACAATCTTAGGTATCGTCCAATTAAATAAGTTGATCCTGCGAATGTATGTGAATATTTTATGTTACTAACTGTCTAACTGTCTCATCTTAATATCATGATGAGACATGTCTCAAGTAGGAAATTCTGGACAGACACAAGATCAATTTTGTATTAGATAATAGCAATGATTTGACGTTAGACAGCGATGATTGCTAGATTTACGCCAGTTGCAACCCTGTCGCGAGATACGTAATTAGCCTACGGGGCATAACGCGTCCGACAGTACTGAAGCCGAACGTTTCAGTACGATCTTACCTTAAACTAAGCCAATTTTACAAAATATAATACCATTTGTAGATTATTATTCATTAATCTTAAACAAATGTAATGTTACAGAAACCACTGGGAGCACAGGGTTGATGGCTGTAAAGCTTACAGCGCTTGGAAGGCCGCAGTTACTTGTAAGTAATTTCTTTTTAAGCATAATTCATTTAAATTTAACGAAAATTAAATTCACGATGACCATGTTATTTTTTGAGCAACTTTTGTTCAGATAAAGTTTATTAGGATGATTAAATAACTAATAAAGTTCTTGGGACATATGTTACACCTTATAACTTATAAATAAAATATTTCCTCAAAATTTTAAAAAAGTATCCTTGATTGGTCTGTCTTTTGTCAGCTAGTCTGATGCCCAATGATTCAAGAATATTAATAACTAGTACAGTCTTCTTACGCTTATTATTTACTTTCCACAGCTGCAACTCTCAGAGGTAATCATGCGCGCCCGTAACTACATGCAGCAAATAGGCGGCGGCACTGGCAATGTGCTCACCCATCACAAAACTATTGAGGACTTCCAACGGTACTTCGGAGACCACTCCTCTAAGCCACAGGTGCAGGAGTTCATGAAACAAGTCACTTCAGATAAGGAGGGGTGAGTTGAGTTATATTGTGAATAAGAAAGGGTAAAGACCCTAGAGTTACACCCTGAGTGACCCCGATAATTATTTTTGTTTCCCATGTGTTGTCTTTGATTTGTTTGTCTATTACGACTAACTTTAAATATATGATTTATTATTTCTGAATAAGAAAAAAAATATTTTGCCGGTTCTGGTGTAATTAAGTAAACATTTTCATGATAAACATTGTGAAAAGCCATAGAAAAGTCCGTAAATATAATATTTGGAGAGTAAATTATTATTACAGTGTGGTGTACCTATTCCGGTGGGATCGGTCAGTGGCGACATCAATAAGTTAAAGTTGTAAGCGCTGTCGTAAACATCGCTAGAATCTTAAAATATCGCTACCTCATTCAAAATATTACAGTACGAGTATATGTCATCCATCAAACTAATATAAACCTAACATTTAAATGGTATGCTAAAAAAACATAGTAACAACGAGTAGGTCTTGTATTTTCCACGGTATTGTCAATTAGTGATTCACGGAAGACAGCCTTCATCTATACCAGTAGTCATAATTTTCTTTCAATGTTCATTGCAATGAGTATCAATTCTACTAACTAACCAAGCGGCATTATCTTTTCCAGTATCGTCCACCTGTTCCCCTGGTCAAACATCCTTGACGAGGACATGAATCTATCAGACTCCTTCCGGGTCCCAGACCCTAAGACCGGCCAGATGCGACGCCTCATCTCCCAGATCTCCACAAAGGAGGAGGAGATGTTCAGGAACATGCTGCGAAGGTTGAACCACATCATCAAATACGCCAATGAAGTCGACGTCAGAATCATGATCGACGCTGAACAGACGTACTTCCAGCCGGCTATTTCTAGGATCTGCTTGGAGATGATGAGGAGATACAATAAGGTGAGTTGTGAATTCGACTTTTCATGCTATTCAGTTCTAATCATAAAATTTTCATAGTCTACTGTGTTTAAGTAACAAGAGCGGGACCCTGTAGCCTTCTAGACATAAGATTAAATAGGCTTACAAGTCTAGCTATAATTTATTGCAGTAATTCGATATATCAGTGTAGACTGCTCCAGACATTTCTTATGGTTCAATTGCAGTACACTGCATCTTTGCTTGCATCTTTCCTGCTTGGAGCGTCTAGAGCACTGCTACTTCGAATAACTGCAACCTATTATAGTTAAATAGGCGAACTGAACAGTCGCTCCGACCAAACTTCCAAATTTTACTAATTCTGTTTCGTATCTACGGACTCTCATTCAGCTGAGTTCTCAGCAAAATTTTACATTAAAATTCAAACTCGAAAAATACTTTATTCAGTGTGGCTAGCTGCAGGGGCGTTTTTCTCGCGCCATTATACAAAATAAAACAAAGTACTCAGTGCGCTACATACACGCTTTATACAATGTTGTGTACATTAAAGTTAGCGGTAGCCATAACTCTTCTTTGTTTCGAATTGATCATTCATTGTTAAAAAAAGAGTCCTAAAAATAAAACAAGATTACTCGTAAACCTGTCTCGTGTCATATGATTTTCCCCAATGCACTTGTGAATTCCAAAGGAAAGTCCTTAAGTGCGCATCTGAAGTAGTATATATCCTCGAGTGTAAACTGCATTCGTCACCCTTATGGAGTGGCTGATTAAATCCTAATCATGTATCAAAATTACACACATGATGATAATAGTAGGTATACAACTTACCCACTTAACCATCGTCAAGTAAAGGACATGAAACTACCTCGCGGCTACCAAGACGTCGATGGAAAGACGAACTCGTCACACACCTGTAAGACTGGACCACAAAAGCTTTAAACAGAGATGTGTGAAAGAAGGAGCCTTTGCCCTGCAGTAGGACAGTACAGGCTTTATTTATTTATTTATTTATTTATGAGCCTGATTCTTCCCACTGCAGGGCAAAGGCCTCCCTTCAGTACAGGCTTATAATAAATAATAATAAACTCATTAAAAAAGTATATTTTTGCGAACTTTTTTGTAAACAATTTAAAAAAACGATATTATTCTTATCTATAACAATATCTTCGAATCTTTCTGATATGATACCCGTATCCGTTCCACCACTGATCGGTCCACTGAATGCATCCAGCGATGCCTCCCTAATTAATAAATTAAAAGACAATGACATCAGTTCAAATTCTCGAAGGGCTTCTATTTTTGTCATAAAACATTTATTCACAAGCAAGGGTCAACAATATATTGAGAAAATACATAGGTTCCAAATATCACGGGTAAAATCAGCCCGTTTAACTTAACCTAACTTTCTAATTATTAAATAAAATAAATTGATTTAAGTTCATATAATAGTACATAGTCAATATTTTAATCAAGCTTAGTTAATTTTTATGTCCTTAAGTGATATAAATTCACTAACATCGTATTATCATTTAGATTTTAAAAATGTATTGAATTTATTTTTAAACATCGTCAAAGGTAGCTCCTTGACGTTATAAATGGGAACATTTGTTTGTATGGATGCTAGTTGCCTCTTTAAACAATGTAGACTTGTTCCTTTGACTCAAAGCCGACTAACCCGGGGGGAGGGAATGCCTTCCTTAGATGTGCTTAAACGAAAAGTGAACGATAATACTGATTCTATTATAGGTGATTTATACTATACCGCGTCAGCAACTGGTAATCATGATGTACGAGACGGTGCAGTGCCTGGGACATTGTTAGATGGATTAGGCTTGCCAAGCACCTATACCATCCTCTCAGCTTAGTCATCTATCTCATTTAGTCTGAGGAAAGAACGGGCAAGAGAGAAGGGGTAACATTCTACTGCTGCCACCTCACGACAATTTGTCTACTTGTGGTCGCGTAATCAAGTCTTGAACACAGGCGTAGCTCCTGGACTATCTTAACCACAACTCCACAAATCGCGAGTAAAGTGAGGTTTAGGGTATTCACGTTTCATTTTTATGTTTGAGAAGCAATGAACTAGCTATTGGCCATATGTTATGAATTGAGTTTTAGAACTTGGAAATGATATTTTATGTCTTGTTTAATGTAAAATGTAAACGTAAGTTTCTTTTAGTGTCTAGTGTCGTGTTTTAGTGTTGTTCTACAGATTGTTTTAAATGTACCTAAGTTGCAAAAACAGTACTAAATCCATGCTCCATCACCAGTTCGGACTTACCAATTTATTATTAATAATTAGTTTTAATCTCATTTTAAGTGAACTGTACTGTTCTTATGAGAAATAAAATTCTTTAAACACAAAGAACAGGTCAATACGTCTGAAGCTAACTAATCCGCGGGCTTCCTCACGATGTTTCCTTCACCGATAATACTGATGCTAATAATGCTTATAATCGTACCATTGTTTCAGGACAAGTACCTCGTGTTCAACACGTACCAGACATACCTGAAGAGCACGTACCGCGAGATCGTGACGGACCTGGAGCAGGCGAAGCGGCAGAACTTCTACTGGGGGGCGAAGCTCGTGCGCGGCGCTTACATCGAGCAGGTGAGACCTCTAGCCGCACACGGCCCTGCTGCGCCCACAGGCCTACCTCATGGATCTGCCAGAACACGTACTGCGAGATCGTGACCACCTGGAGTAGGGCAAGAGACTTATCATCTCGGCCGTAGGACGACCACTGCTGGACATGGGCCTCCAATCTTAAAACCTTTAATAAATCCCAACATTTCGTCTCTGTTGCAACAGTCACGGACCAAGAAATACCACGACTGTCGCAACACCCACCTGATTAAGATCTTCACCTTACCGTGGCGCAGTTAGTTTATTATTAAAGAAAAACACTCCCACAAAAATCCTCCGATTCTTAGCGGCCCGCAGGGCGAAGTGGTGAATTGTAGTATATAAGTCAACCTTAAAAGATAGATTCTATTGCGGATTTTGCTGACATTTTTTAGAGCTATTTAAGGGGAACTATTCCGCTATACATGATGGCTGCGTAACTTTAACCGTTTAGGCACGGTAGTGCACACAGTGGAAGCTCTCAAAAGGAAAAGGAAAAAGAATAAATTCAGACATGCAACATTTATCAATGATGCTCTGCTCCTATTGGTCATAGCTTGTTGTATATGTAGCCTTCCGCGATAGCTGGGCCATCCAACACAGATATATTTTTTTTCAATTCGGTGATTAGCGCGTTCAACCTAACAAAGTTACTCTTCAGCTATATTAATTATCTGTAATGTGATAGATATCTGTAATGTTTTTTAATGTGGCGAAAAAAAAAATTAATAAGAAAATAATAATAATAATGATTTTTTTTTTTTAAATAAATATTAAATTATAAAATATTATTATATTATTATTTTAGACATTTCTTGTTCGCTTCTTTCCCTCACTTGGAAAAAAGTTATCTGAAGCGAACGAATTCAATTATGTGCCTTATACAATTCAAATGTGTCTTGTTCTTCTTTTGTAAATTGACTTTTCTGTGTAGCCTTTTGCTTTGAATAAACACTTATTGACTTTGAGTTCGTCGCAGGAGCGCGCGCGGGCCGCCGCCATGGGCTACGAGGACCCGACCTGCGAGAACGTGGAGGCCACCACCACCTCTTTCCACAAGTGCCTCAAGGAGATCCTCAGCAGAGTCTCGGTGAGTTCAATATTTTTTAAACACTAAAAGCAAATACAGTTTCATTGGTAATTCGCTTGAGGTTGTATAATGGGGTGTCGGAAATTATTATTTTAATTTTTTTTTATTTTTTTAATTTTTTAAAATCCCTTATTTTTGTTTTTTTTATGGGAATCCTCCAATTTTATGCTTAAAATTTAGATATTTTTTACTCAAACCATTATTAAAGTAAACTTCTGATGTTTTCTGGTACGAGTAGTTAAATAATTAAGAATTCATTTAAGATACACAATTATATTAATTAGCGGGAATATGCACGTACTTGTTACTGCAGCTTCGTTCACCCTGACGAAGGCCCTCGATAAGGGTCGAAACAGTTGGTGGCTCCACCGACAATAACAAGCACGTGAACATTTCCGCTATTTAATATGAATGTAATAAATAAGTCACGAAAGTTACTATAGTAAAATACATATTTATTTAAAATTACCAGAAAAAATACATGTTACGGTGCAAAAACTACGATCGTTATTCACGGTACTAAATCGTTTTCCTTACAAATGCGGCGAACTACCAATCAGCTTGTATATAACGTTTGTCTCTTCAATCAGACATGTACATTTTTGCAGATAAACTACGAGTTTACATTATTAGTACCTAAATTTGTCTTATCGGTAATATATTATAGTTAATTTAAAGATTCATAATCGGCGCACGTTATTCCGTTAAAACTGTGTCAAAGTCAAAGTATATTTATTGCGTAATTACATGTTTAAAGATCTCACATTTATAATTGTTTCAATGTAATTTACCCATAATGGGTGTGCAATGTTCTGTAAATTACATTTTCTTTTATATTTATAAAATAATGGTTATTGTAAATTTAAAAATTTAAACAATACGACTAATAAAAATAAAATCAAAACTAATAATAACAAAAAACTAAAAATAACAATAGAAAAACAACAATAATATTAGTGCATGCGTCATATACATAATAATCAAAAATAATGTCATTCAATAAAATAAAAATTGTTGACAGCAATAAAATTGTGAAAATTTAAAAAGAATTAAAATAAATTATTTGTCAAAAGATTTGTCATTTAAAAATTCCTTAACTGTATAGTAGCATTTACTAGCAAGTATGCTTTTAAGCTTTCTCTGAAACACCATGGTTGGCAATTCTCTTATGGTCGTCGGTATTTTGTTATACAAGAATGGTGCCATACCGAAAAAACTGTTACGCATCAGTTTTTTCTTAGCGTTACGGATGCAAACTTTGTGTTGGTCTCTTCTATTACGTGGTACCGCTTCAGAAAGCCGACAAAACAGGTCCGGGTTGTGTCTGACGAACATAGCAGATTCCAAAATATACAGCGAAGATAAAGTCAGTATGTTGTATTTTTTAAAGAGGGGTTTACAAGAATCTGTTCTTTTCAGATGGAACATCACTGCAAATATATAAAATAATATATCACTGTGATATATTATTATATATTAGATAGGACAAGACAATTCTGTTCAAAATTTATTCCTTGTGATGAATAACGTATTTATTTGGATGAAGAATCATACTACCATCACAAAAACGCCTTCGCAAATAATGCGTAATTTTAAACAAATTAGATAACCACAAAAAAGGTTAGGGGAACAAAAGTTGTTCCTAGGGATGGTTAGAATTACCCCCTTTCGGCTTAGTACACATATTATAATAAACCCTGTGTTAAATTGCACAAACACACACACTCTCACACTCATAAACACACACCACACACACACACACACACATACACACACACAAACATATAAATAAAAATCACAAATAATCATAAACAGTTAATATTTTTATATTTAGTTTTTACAATTTTAGTATATATTTAGGCTTTCCTTGTGCATTTACTGTTTTCTTTTTTAATTTAATTTTTTTCATAGCATTAATATAGCTCTTAAGTAGGAACACCCAATACTGCTACTCAGTTCTTTTTGAAACTTTTGCAGTTTGCAGCAGTCAACGTTTTTCTCATTATGTTGTACCAAAGTTTTTGTTCCAAATAAATATTTTTGTATTTTTTTAAATTAATTGATTCAGGCGTGATTTTGCGGAAATCCATAAAAATATCTAAATGAACGAAATGAACTATAAGTAACAAATCCGTTAAACTCTAATCTAATAAGCGATAAAAAAAACACTTAAAAAAATCAATAATCGACACGTGTTTTGCCTCTCTACAAGGCATCTGCAGGAGAAATCGTCTCCCTGTTCGTCACGGAAGACACTAGAAACAACTAAAATGCAGAGGCAGTTGCTCAGTAACGAACTACACCACCGCTCCTTGGACGTGTTGCCTCCTCGACCGCCGAACAGAAAGTTATTACTTATACATTCTGTATGTTCACATATTATAATAAACCCTGTGTTAAATTGCACAAACACACACACTCTCACACTCATAAACACACACCACACACACACACACACACATACACACACACAAACATATAAATAAAAATCACAAATAATCATAAACAGTTAATATTTTTATATTTAGTTTTTACAATTTTAGTATATATTTAGGCTTTCCTTGTGCATTTACTGTTTTCTTTTTTAATTTAATTTTTTTCATAGCATTAATATAGCTCTTAAGTAGGAACACCCAATACTGCTACTCAGTTCTTTTTGAAACTTTTGCAGTTTGCAGCAGTCAACGTTTTTCTCATTATGTTGTACCAAAGTTTTTGTTCCAAATAAATATTTTTGTATTTTTTTAAATTAATTGATTCAGGCGTGATTTTGCGGAAATCCATAAAAATATCTAAATGAACGAAATGAACTATAAGTAACAAATCCGTTAACCTCTAATCTAATAAGCGATAAAAAAACACTTAAAAAAATCGATAATCGACACGTGTTTTGCCTCTCTACAAGGCATCTGCAGGAGAAATCGTCTCCCTGTTCGTCACGGAAGACACTAGAAACAACTAAAATGCAGAGGCAGTTGCTCAGTAACGAACTACACCACCGCTCCTTGGACGTGTTGCCTCCTCGACCGCCGAACAGAAAGTTATTACTTATACATTCTGTATGTTCACGGTTATATGTTCAACGTGGGCTTGTTTCCAGCCGACCGGGCCGGAGCACCTCGGCATCATGGTGGCGTCCCACAACGAGGACACGGTGCGGTACGCCATCCAGCTGATGAAGGAGCACAACATCAAGCCCGACGACAAGGTCGTCTGCTTCGGACAGCTGCTGGGCATGTGCGACCACATCACTTTCCCGCTCGGTAAGTCTCTAGGCTGTGGCGTCCCTCTACGAGGAGCGACCACATCACCTTCCCGCTCGGTAAGTCTCTAGGCTGTGGCGTCCCTCTACGAGGGGCGACCACATCACCTTCCCGCTCGGTAAGTCTCTAGGCTGTGGCGTCCCTCTACGAGGAGCGACCACATCACCTTCCCGCTCGGTAAGTCTCTAGGCTGTGGCGTCCCTCTACGAGGAGCGACCACATCACCTTCCCGCTCGGTAAGTCTCTAGGCTGTGGCGTCCCTCTACGAGGGGCGACCACATCACCTTCCCGCTCGGTAAGTCTCTAGGCTGTGGCGTCCCTCTACGAGGAGCGACCACATCACCTTCCCGCTCGGTAAGTCTCTAGGCTGTGGCGTCCCTCTACGTGGAGCGACCACATCACCTTCCCGCTCGGTAAGTCTCTAGGCTGTGGCGTCCCTCTACGAGGGGCGACCACATCACCTTCCCGCTCGGTAAGTCTCTAGGCTGTGGCGTCCCTCTACGAGGGGCGACCACATCACCTTCCCGCTCGGTAAGTCTCTAGGCTGTGGCGTCCCTCTACGAGGGGCGACCACATCACCTTCCCGCTCGGTAAGTCTCTAGGCTGTGGCGTCCCTCTACGAGGGGCGACCACATCACCTTCCCGCTCGGTAAGTCTCTAGGCTGTGGCGTCCCTCTACGAGGGGCGACCACATCACCTTCCCGCTCGGTAAGTCTCTAGGCTGTGGCGTCCCTCTACGAGGAGCGACCACATCACCTTCCCGCTCGGTAAGTCTCTAGGCTGTGGCGTCCCTCTACGTGGAGCGACCACATCACCTTCCCGCTCGGTAAGTCTCTAGGCTGTGGCGTCCCTCTACGAGGAGCGACCACATCACCTTCCCGCTCGGTAAGTCTCTAGGCTGTGGCGTCCCTCTACGAGGGGCGACCACATCACCTTCCCGCTCGGTAAGTCTCTAGGCTGTGGCGTCCCTCTACGAGGAGCGACCACATCACCTTCCCGCTCGGTAAGTCTCTAGGCTGTGGCGTCCCTCTACGTGGAGCGACCACATCACCTTCCCGCTCGGTAAGTCTCTAGGCTGTGGCGTCCCTCTACGAGGGGCGACCACATCACCTTCCCGCTCGGTAAGTCTCTAGGCTGTGGCGTCCCTCTACGAGGAGCGACCACATCACCTTCCCGCTCGGTAAGTCTCTAGGCTGTGGCGTCCCTCTACGAGGAGCGACCACATCACCTTCCCGCTCGGTAAGTCTCTAGGCTGTGGCGTCCCTCTACGAGGAGCGACCACATCACCTTCCCGCTCGGTAAGTCTCTAGGCTGTGGCGTCCCTCTTCGAGGGGCGACCACATCACCTTCCCGCTCGGTAAGTCTCTAGGCTGTGGCGTCCCTCTACGAGGAGCGACCACATCACCTTCCCGCTCGGTAAGTCTCTAGGCTGTGGCGTCCCTCTACGAGGGGCGACCACATCACCTTCCCGCTCGGTAAGTCTCTAGGCTGTGGCGTCCCTCTACGAGGAGCGACCACATCACCTTCCCGCTCGGTAAGTCTCTAGGCTGTGGCGTCCCTCTACGTGGAGCGACCATCCTCATTACATCAGCTCTTTTTCGTTATTAGTTGGTACGATTATGAGTTTTTCCTGTGCATAAAATGATCTAAATTTGCCGCCCCCTAAAATGTGCCGTCCTGGCCTCCAGCCTATTGGTAAATCCGGCACTGGCTGCTGGGCGTGTTAAATTACATCATGAAATTAGTGTGACCTACCAAATTTGTGGATGTCACTTTACCTCTGTTGAGGCGAGGCTGAAATCTGCGGCAGCCAATGCTCATAACCTATTTCTTTCCAGGCCAAGCTGGTTACTCCGCGTACAAGTATGTCCCCTACGGACCCGTTCTTGAAGTCCTGCCGTACCTGTCTCGCCGCGCCAACGAGAACCGAGGCTTCCTCGTGAAGATCAAGAAGGAGAAGGGCCTCATCCTGAAGGAGATCCTCCGCCGAGTGTTCACCGGCAAGATGTTCTACAAACCGGTCGGGAACTACACTCCCGTGTAACCGCGCGGTCGGTAGCAGTTGTTTTGTTTGCGGGGCGAGAGGCGATGGTTGGATGGCATATGATTGATCGTGGGCGCCGCGAGTCTGCTCTGTTCTGTTGGCACAATGGAAGTTCGACTTGCCGTGTGCCGTTAGATTTTGTCAAGTGAAGAGTGCGAAACTCGTGCGAACCACTTAACAGCGTTGGAACTGCTGAATTGCGTGCGTTCTAAGCAATGGACGAAACACTCTTCTGTTCAAGACCTTGGATAGAGATGGTCGTGCGTTCTGTCAACTAGTCGGAGTGATGCGTCAATTGAATAACGGTTTCTATAACGTGTTACGTTAACGTTGCTATGAAACAGTTTTAACTTAACTGTTTTTTCTCACGTTATGTTATTGTTTGATATTGATTGTTTAGAAATGAAAGATAAAAGATAGTGAACATTAAAACGGAATCATGCTTCTTACAGTATTTAATTTATTTTTATTTAAGTATCAATTATAATTTAACGACGCTTATAACTTAGTGATAACGTTGGTCGTTGTTGTTTGTATTTAAATGTAGTAATTTATATATTTGAGTTCATACGTCCTTTAGTAATAGTTCAGGGTTATTTAAGAATCTAAAATAAATGTCAACAAATTGATATCAAAGTTAGAATAACGGAACTCTAGTCCTTCAGCTTTGATTTAAGATCGAAAAATGACCCAGTGAAATTATAAAGAGGTGTATTTAACCTATCAATATTTTATGTGTTTATAATTTTTCCTGAATTGGGAAAATACGCAGTGTTTGTATGAGGTTTTGGATGTATCATATGTATTGTTTAATATAAGCGCATAGTCATTACATGAGAGAAGAAAGAATGCATTTTTTGTGTTTCCGGATAATAATCTCAGAGTTTTTGTGTTGTCTCTTATGTTTTGATTGTCTTGGAACAATCTGTCAAAACCTGAATATTAAACTTTTAAGCATCTACTATTTAGCGGGCCATACATAATATCAGTTAAATTTATTTATTTTTGTTAATTTCTTTAATTACATTTTAAAACGGTCGTAAAGATTTTATAATTAGTTAGTTTTACTCAGTTCCTACTTACTTAACTTAGGTAACTCAACATATAACTGATGTGATGGTTCATCGGTATTGCACGATAACGTTCAAACATGTTATCGTTATAACCGTTACCAGTTCAGTTAACGTTAATAATCTTTATGGTTTATAAAGTGACTTGACATCACCGTGATTGAACTAAGTTAAATAATTTGTGCGTATTTTCAATTTAGTAAATAGTACTTATTGTTTTAATCAATTTATTTATAAGCTGTTTATAAATTTTATTATGTGCGCTAATTTTATTGTGATGCTATTTTTAGATTATTTTATTAATAGACTATCAATAAAGACAAGATTTGTTTTGATTTGTTTATTTTATTTTATTTCGCATTCACGAATCGTTTTATTTTATGGCCTTTTTGAGTTTTCATCCCTTTCATATCAATTTTTCCTTTATTTTGGATTTAATTTATTATTTATTTATTTTTTATTTTATTTATTTTGTTTAAATAAATAAAATAAAAATAAATAAATAAATTGAAGCATACAACTTGGAATTGTGTCAAGACGGTTAGTTCATCTCATTTGTTCAAGACTTTGAAAGAAATCGTAGAATGAATGTTGGATGGTAGAAATTTGAGTAAAACATAATTATTGCCGACAATAAAGTACTCGTAAATGTATGTTATTGTAATCTGTATACAGTTTCGTAACGGTAACGTTATTATGTAACTAGCGTACCCTGTTACTGTCGTCCTATTTACAAATAATAGGCACATTAGGTAGGTTTGATGTTATGAGAAATAAGGTAGGTAGCTACTGTGCGGGAATAACGCGGTATCTTTCAAAATAGATCGATATTGAGTATACGGACTGAAGTTGGGCCTAATTTATTTGATTCTTGATTAATGCGAAATCTGTATCCTACCTGATGACCTACCTGAGTTAGCATCTAAAACACGTTGAGTTTAGTCAGCAGCGTATGACAATGTTTCTTAGAGGTTTTGGCATTTAAGAAATAAGTTTTCAGAGATAGTTTACGGCCAAATTTTTTTTAGTTTTCGGTCGCTTTATTTACCTACGGTTTTTGCTGCATTCATATTTATACAAAAGTCCTGTTATTTTGATTAAATACTATAGGATTTTGTACATCAATTCGCGGCGGTAGCTCCCATTACACAGTCCTCCCGCGACCAAGAACGCTATAAAGTGTTTGAAACGTCATCGGGATAATAATTAAAAAACTACGCGATAAAATTCTGTTATATTAAAACTAATTTGTATGTTAAACACTCTCGAATGTACTTATTACAAGTTGAAAAGTCCTGTTTGTGCCTCGCTGCGTTACAAAATGCGTTGTGGATTTCACATGAACAAAATTTTTTTTTTATTAAACATCTTGTTTCCCTAATACAAGCTTTGTTGCTTTAGGACTGGTGTTTTGTGTAAGTGGCCAGCATTTTTTTATAATGCCTTACTATAGGTAGTTTTATGTTAGTTTATAGGTACCAGATCACACAGCTCGTTGGTTAAAAATTATTTCTGTGCAATGATTTGAACTGTCTAGAGGTATTTCTGACGACGTAGTAATAGGGTTCTTTAGATATAATGGTAAATAAATTATCATGTTAATGTTATTGTGAGTTTTATTTTATACCTCCGACGGAATAGGAAGAACAAGACCAATAAGCACAAGTGGTTACGCTTCAAACGGAGTGTTCAACAAGTTGCTACTATTTTTTAAAATCGAGAATTACTCACGTAGTACTATTGTAACGTCGAAGATTATTCCAATCATCATGGGATTGAATGCCCGTCCGCGCGTAGGGCCGACATGACACAGAACCCAAAATAAAGATGACCTAAAGTAGTAGGACCTTGCTACTATTTTAGGAACTTTATTTATTAGACACATATTTGATAAAATGTTCTTAGGCCATGTATGGGCAAGTGGTATGTACCTACCCCCGACTTTCAATCCGAAGGTCTTGGGTTCGATACCGGCCGTGAACAAATGGATTTTTCTTTCTTGATAAATGTATTTTCACATTTAACACGTGCTTAACGGTGAAGGAAAATATCGCGAGGAAACCCGCAGCTTACTAACCTTCAGACGTACATACCTATGGACCAGGTATTTCCTCTGACCAATAGTCGACTAAGCAGGGAGGATGGTATAGGTGCTGGGCAGGCCTAATCCATCTAACAATGTCTCAGGTACTGCAGAGCCCTGTACAGGCATGGACCATATTGGTCCATGCCTGTACAGCATTATTACCAGTTGCTGATGCTGTTTATATCTATTACATGTAAATAAATAAAATCACTTTATTTCAGGCAAAGACCCATATCACAAAATACAAAAGCAAAATGTGTCAATAAAAACGTAATACAAACAATAAAATGAATTGTATGCTTAAAAATAATATAAGATATAAATATCTATACCTATTTTTATTTAGTTTTTTTTTTATTTTTGGATATTGGATTCATTAAATATTTAGAAACAGCCGCCAGAACAATATTTTTGGAGCGACTTAGCCGATTCCAGAAAGCTGTTATTCGTGTAAAGGCCTTGATAAAATCATACGCTTTTTAATCTGGCTGTTTTTCCGACGTTAGGAATGCTGCTTATTAAATGATATAAATCATTGAATACGCTCAATTTAAACGTATAATTTTATCAATTATCTTATAAATACATTTGTTCCTAAAATAGTAGATCTTCCATAAAGATTGAATAACCTGGTAGAATTTGGTTCTGGCACTTCGCCGGCACGCTCGCTGTGCTCGCTCGGCTCGTGCGTTGCTGCAACACAACCAGAACCTAACCTAGTTTTTGATGTTTTCGAACCCACGACCGTCAAATCGATCCTTGACGCTTCTTAAAGCCGGAAGTACTTTAACCACTAAGCTACAAAACCCAATTCGGGTACCGCTGAAATTCATGATAAGGTGATTTCGGTTGAGTACCGATTAGAGCGCCATCTACTGGTAACAACTACTAGAGTTCTCCTGTTCATTGTTTGAAGTTGCATTCAGTAGCAATGACTAGAGATATCGCTATAGCTTATTATACCTAGTTTGTAGGTATTAAACTATATAGTCTGTCATTTTTATAGTGTTTAGCCACACTTAGGTAGACATTTCAAGGAAATAAAAAACCTTACGTACCTACTTCCTCGGATGAACTCTTCACAAGTAGCTCTCATACTACTAGTTAAGACTACTGTACTAGTGTGTGTGTGTAGGTACACACACCAACACACACACTCACGCATCTGCGCGGTGTTTTGTTTTCTTTTTTCGTTACATTATGTAAATAAAACATTATTTTATTTATAAAGACCGGTTTCTCCTAATTAAAGCAAATATTTGCTTTAAAGGGGACTCCAAACGTTTTATGTGCACTTTACTGCACTGAAAATAAATATATTTATATTTAATTTTCAGTTAAATTTGTCATTAAATAAAACATGCAACAAGCTTCAATTTACGACATCAGACTCTTCTAGAATGAAAATATGCTATGTACTGTGGTCATACCGTATATTTTTATGTTAGGACTGACATAAATAAAAACGCACCAATGGGTAACAAACATCATTTATTCCTCCTTAATCTAAATACATTTAATTGATTCTTTTCATAGTAGCAACTGACTTGCCGTATTGATATTTAAAAGTTAGTGATATATAAAGCAATTCAACCATTTTCAGGGGGAAAAAGGTTGAATTGGAGCCATGTATTTATTCAAAATGGACCATCCTTCATTTCTGTCACACGAATTTCATGATTTTTGACCCCTCCTTGTCACAGCTTACATTTGTGAGACTCCCCCCCTTGTGTGACGTCATATAATTTGCATTTTCACAGGACCTATTTACGCACGCGGGAACCAACCCACAATTTCCGGTGAAATGGAGTTGAGTAGTGCATATGGCGTTCAAATCACAATTCCTGTCACCTTAAAAAAATGTGTGTAGCATACTACCGACTAAAATCAGAGATATATCATTTATCCTTGATTCGCTTACTTGCAGAACTAACCTGGTTTTGGCCAAAAAGACAGAACTTTTTATCAAAAAAATACCGGTCTTCAACAGTGGACCCATTTTTGAAGTTGGTCTGGGATGTCATCATCAGATCCTGGTTTCCTTATTATGGAACCACCCATGGGATATCTCCTTTCCAAAAAAAAAATAATTATCAAAATCGGTTCATAAACGACGAAGATATCCGCGAACACAGATACAAAAAAATATATATATGTAGGTAAACGGTCGAATTGTATAAACTCCTCCTTTTTTTTGTCGGTTAAAAAGAGCTATGGTATTAAAAATTAATGAATCTTCTATAAATGTAAAGTTTACGAGAACCCACATAAAGTTATTTTTTTCTTCATTAGATTGCCTGTAATTTTGCACACTCTTTTCACTAAGCTCTTTCGAAACTTTCGGTTTGTGTGAATAGATTGGTCCCTACAAATTATGAAATTGAAACAGCAGCTGCAAAATTTAAGGACTCTTCCTACCCTTGTCACACAATGTCACTCTTCGTCAACCCTTACTTTAACCTTAACGTGTGACGTAATGACGGATGGCCCCAAAACTCCCAGAAGAAATCGCCGGCAACAAGATGTTCCCTATAAACAGTTAAAGCCTCATTCACATCTTATAATTAAGTGATGTTTTCGTCTTGATTGGAAAACATACAGTAGGCGCGTTTTCATTAAAAACAAACAGACCAAAAATACTTTAACGCCGTGTTGGCCGTAGGTAGTAGTAGTATAGGTACCTTCAACTTTCAATCCGAAGATATCAACAGTGTATCAATGGATTCTTCTTTCTTAAAATATGTATGTGCACCACAAGGTGAAAGAAACGTGAAAGAAAACATCGTGAGGAAACCCGCGACTTAGTCAGCTTCAGACGTATTGACCTGTTCTTTCATCTGACTAATCGCTGACTGAGCAGGGTGGATGATATGGGTGTTGGGCAAGCTTAATCCATCAAACAATTTCCCAGGCGCTGCGGCGTCCCGTACATCATGAAAACCTGTTGCTGACGCTGTATAAATCATCTAGGTATAATAGATGTGAAAGGTCTTACTTTTTTAATGAGAACACTCTTCGGAATACATAATTACCAACAATTTAGGTACCTACTCTCATTTCAAATACACATTGGGTATAAAAATTAGCCCTTAAGGGATTTCGAGATATAATTACTATTTTTAATAGTTACTTATTTATTTCTTGAATATTTATGCAGACATATAATAATATGTAGGTACTCACTTATAAATACTTATTTTACGTGAAAAGTGCGCAACCGACTAAGGGTTACACTTTTCTGTCCAACCAGCGTATTATACGGATTAAAATTTCCTGACCGTCAGTCACACTGGCGTGACAGAGCCATGTAAGAATCAGTTGGTCACAAGTGTGACCGTTAGGAAGAAAAATCCCTTACCACTACAATGGTGTGACAGAGCAGTGTGACGGTAAGCCGGTCGCGGAAGAAAACTGCAGTTTTATGTTGGGGACAGTGTTTGTAGATGGGTAAACGTCGGGAATAAAATAAAGGTAATTACGCGATAAATACCCGATAATCCCATATTTTAATGATGGGTAATTCATTAAAAAGTAGGTAATTAAAAGAATATAGTGTCAAAGTCCCACAGAAGATGAACTACCAACAGATTCGTCAGTGATTCCTGGCTCAGACTTACATACCTATTCACGACTGATTGTTAGATAAAAAAAAATAATGCTGGGCGTTTCGCACAGTCGTCTTTCGAACGTCACTTTATCAAATGAAAATAAATGTCTAAATGTCACATATTTTGCAAGTTTACTTATAAAAATTATTAAATTTAAAGAGCAGTCCAATATTAGTTTTATTCCCATTTTTAGTACCTTCCTCTCCTTGTCACCTTGTCATAGCTCCGCTCTCCCGGTGTGACGTCACATATTATGCAGTTGAAACAGCAGTTCGAAAATTCGTTTTATTAGGGTTCTGTACCTCAAAAGGAAAAAAAGGAACCCTTATAGGATCCCTTCGTTGTCCGTCTGTCTGTCTGTCTGTCGGTCTGTAGAGGTATCGAGTTGAAATTAAAACCATATACTCAAATCTACAGCCTATTTAAGTTGTGAAAAAAATCAATATTCTAAGTTAGCCTGAACAAATGATACGACCGTTTATGCCGCAAAAAACGCATGTTTCGACATTCTCAAAGAAATCAAAATTCATAACGGTACTTCCCGTTGACGTAGAACTTTGAAATTTGGCAAGGTATAACGTCTTATAAGATAAGATAAGATAAGAAAATTCTTTATTGCACAAAAACATGTACATAGGCGAACTTAATGCTATTTAGCATTTTCTTCCAGCTAACCTTTGTGTAGTGCAGAGTTTTGTGGTGGTGCGAGAAATAAATATGTTTTTGAGTTGGTAATTTACAAATAAAAATTAACATAAAGATACATAATAAGATAAACAGCATAATAAAAGAAATATCCAAATAATAATACATCTTATACTGTAGACATAGAGAAAAATCCAAAAAAAGATTTGCAATTGAATAAAAAAAATTGTCCCTAAAAAAAGTACGAAATCAATCATCGAGGTTAAGCAACCATAAATTGGATGGGTGACCAAATATTTTTGTGCATTATAAATACTATAACTAATATTTATTAAGTTCCATACATACGGAACCCTCGGTGGGCGAGTCCAGCTCGCACTTGTTTCCATTAAAACTATTTTAAATACTTGCAGGCTGATTACGTATCTTGCAACAGGCGTAAATTTCGCGTTCATCGCAGTCGAACGTTATCTTCCTGGCTGATATCAAAATTGACGTTCCACAGCGATGATTGCGAGATATTCGCCTGTTGCAAACCTGTCGCGAGAAACGTAATCAGGCTGCGGATCTACTACAGGGTTTTAATGACAACATTCAACAATGAATACAATATTTACCAATAACAGGCCAGTATTCCTAATACAAGCAAACAATTTAAAGCTAAATCTTATTTATATTTTAACAAGTTCCTACCTATAGGTTGTATTTTGGAATGCAAATAACATTTTAGAATACTTTTTTTTATTGCAGATAGACCTTTGTTTGATCACAATCTCACCTGATGGTAAGCGACGATGTGGCCGATGATGGATCACAAAGGTCTAGAAGACACCTATCCACTCTTGACTTGAAGAGACCCAGGTTGTAGTTTTCGGGAAAACAGAAGCCGGCAGCGAGTTCCAGACCTTAGCGGTGTGGATGATGAAGGTTGGAATGTGGGTGTGGATGATGAAGGATGGTACTGCGCTGTTCGTCTGCTTGTCCTGGAGTGGAATGGAGATGGTGGTATCAATTCGTGGAGTTCCTGAGAACACTCTCCAAAATGTATCCAGTAAAAGATCGCGAGGCAAGCGACCTTGCGGCGGTGGTATACAGAATCCATACTATGATCAACTTATTTATAGTTCAACTAGTGTCTACCTGCCCAATGGACAGGGCCGCGCCGCCCCTATGTGCGAAGTGTGCGGCGTACACAGATGCCAAGGCAGTAGGGCGGCTGCGCCAGATTTAATTCCAGCGCCAATTATTTAAATCATTTTTGTGTTACAAAAATATGTATCCAACATATTCATAGTTAGAAGCAAGAATATCTGGTAAACGCACCCAAGACAACAAAAACATACGAGGTGGTTTAGGGATTTCGCACACAGGCGCTGCCAGGGTCAGCGCGGTCCTGCTCCTGGGTTGTATTTTGTAATGCAAATAACATTTTTAGATCTACAGAATCCATACTCCATCTGTTCAATGATCTTCTTTAAACTCGTTTTAGGAATAAAGGCCTAATTTACACCGCTTAGTTAATGTGAATACAAAAATATTCATAGAACACACAAATATGTCAGTCACATTTTTAAATGTACATTTACGTAGCACTGCACTAATACCATTGCCGCATCAGCACCAGGTGTTAAATTAAATACGTTTATGTTTATAAAAAAAAAACAAGTTTTTACATCCCTCTTATTCATACAAGTTTCATCGGTACTCATAATGAGGGTATTTACCGAAAAGAAATCCGCTCCGCCATTTTGTTAGAATTTTCGAATTTTGAATATTTTCTGTCGTCGGAACCAAAGGTGTTCAAAAAGAACAACAGGTAAATTTACACGGTTCACTGCCTTCCAATTTGGATGAAGCAACCAAATTGATCCATGGTTGAACCGTGTAAAACATTAAATGTTGCAAAGCAGCTTGCAAGATTTAACCCGGACAAATATACAAACATTGCAAAACGTGCTCAGCATAGTCACTAAAGCGGTGCTTTAGAGATATGAACGTGGTAGTGACGTCGCTAGTCAGACTCGGCCACCTGTTAAATCTTAGGTGGAACGTGGTAGTGATGTCTCCGGCCTCAGCGACTACGGCGACGTCGTCGTCAGACGTCATATAAAACGTACGATATATGTCATTTCAAATAGTTGTGAAAGCAGTACGATTGGTGCTTTAGTGGTGGCAACGTCGTCCTCCATCTCTGCAGTGCCGTTTGACGTCGTACCGAGAGGGGCATTTGTAATAGTTGTTACTGGTGTGCGTTCAGTGCTTTAATGGAACGTGGTAGCGACAGCGACGTCGCCGGCATCGGCCACCTCGGCGACGCCGGCATCGTCGGACGTCGCGCCGAGCGGCGCCAGCTGCGTCGCTGTGGCTCTTCGCTAGGATCTATGGCGGGTCTGCTCGTCTGAAAAAAAAGTAAATACCTATTTACTTCATCTATTATCATCACCTCGCCTTCCCTAATTCGTATTGAAAATCAATTCAATTCGTTTATTATCAATTGAATATAAAAATAAAGAGCGCAATGGAAGTATCGAAAATTAACTCTGTTCGGTAGTCGCGAGTTGCGTCGACGCGCGACTAAAGTCAACTATGGAGTAAGCTTTCCTAGAAAATTTCTATTAACTTTTTTCTTAAAGGTCTTTTAGTTAAGGGTCTTAGGAGGTCAGAAACACAGACGATGGCAGTTTTTTCCAATCGAAAGTAGTGTACATTATAAAAGACGATTGGAAGCGTTTAGTTTTCAACTACGACCAACTGAGGCAGTGTGTCTGTACTTAGTTTCAACGGAAAAATGGTGTTGGTAATGTTAGTTCTTGCGAATACTCTCTGTCTGCTTACTTTTCCTCAGTTTCCGCTCGAGCAGCGCATGCGTCGCCAGCGCGGTCACCAATGAGACGGCGAGGGTAGTCAACTGTGCGCGCACGCACAACGCGTGGCGCGCCATGCAGGCGAGCGCGAGGCCGGCGTGGCGCGCCATCACCACCACGGCCCACGGCCCGCGCCAGCCCGCGCCGCCGATGCAGGCTCCGGCCTGGAACGAAACAAAGAACAACTTTAATAATAACAATCTATGTTTCAGGCATTATAGAAAGAATACAAAGAGTAACTTATCTAGGGGCCGTATAATAAATATATTACGGGATATTTGGATAGTTGTGTACCACTGTTTAAAAAGCAAAATATTTTGCCCTTTTCTTCACTTTACATATAAGAAATTTGTGTTTTCGTAAACAAGAACCCTACATTATTTAAAAAAAAACATTGTGACGTTATCAAAAGAACTTGCCAAAATTATAAGAGGCTATTATGTCCCCCCACAGCGGCTACAATTAAACAGTTGGAATGTACTGTATAGCAATAAAAATATATAATAAACTACCTGACCATCTAAAATTTGATGAATTTAATAAATTTAAGATAATTTCATGAATACCTTAGAGTGTAACGTACATAAAATCAAAGATTTCAGTCGCATAAGATAGACTTAATTAAGCAAGTACCTAGTCGACACTGGGGCGATGACGTAGCGCGGTGTCGCGTTGCAACCTCACTATGAATTTTCTAAACACCACACTCTTCGGCCAAAACCCGCTGTCCGTAAATGTCGAGAGTCGTTCCATCGGCACTCTCACCATAAAGCCACATTATTCTACATAGTCCAGTTACCTAGCGAGTTAATGCAGCTATGCAGTCCGGTACTGGACTATATCATATCATCAGTCATTCATAAGACCGTCAAACCTCTTTCATTCAAGAGTGTTGACGGTTTAAGCACTTTACTGGGTTAGAAAGAAGGTGTAAATGTTTGGGTACCAATGTGAAGAACAAGCGCCCAGGCCGCCCCAACCAACGCGGGCAGAGCTAGGTCGGTCCTCGCAGCCCGCCGCCTCAGCAGCGCTAGCACCAAGCCTGCAAGAATAATCTAAGTAGATAAATGTAAGGGCTCACCTGTAGTACATCCCAAAGTGAAGCACAAGCACCCCAGGCGGCGCCAGCCAACGCGGGCAGAGCGAGGTCGGTCCTCGCAGCCCGCCACCTCAGCAGCGCTAACACCAGCGAGGCGTGCGCTGCGGCGCCTCCGCAGGCCAGCGGGCCTCGCTTGCTGCGCGCGGCCGCCATGCTGAGTATTCCGGCTGCTAAGGCTTGCAACACGCCTATGCCAAAGAGAGCTCGCCAGGCGCACCACCAGCCGTCTACACAGACGCCATACCACTGGAAATGGAGCAGATTGGGATAAGGGGAGAAACCAGCATCTTTCGGCCAAGCGAAGCTCACCAGCTTGTGGTACTTATTGTCGAGCCTATGACAAATTTTATAATGGGCCATAGGTAGATTCACGTAACGTGAAATGAGTCATGAAAACCAGCCAAATGTTCAAAGAGGACATGTCGTTGTTTTCTTTTAAGACTTTTTCGGCACTTAAAGATAAAATAAAACTTCCAGAAAACCTAACCTAAAGAAAAATTCCAGAATCTAAAGTTTTTGAGTTCATATACCTTAATATAGTCATTTTTTATCTCCTAATCCCTCACAAAGCTCATTCGGAAACAATGAGCATTCACAATGAGATTCCCTCACAAAGCTCAAAGGTTCGGTCATTCTGACTGTAGAAAATAATACGCCGAACCGCCGACGTTCTAAGAGCCGCCATCTCAGTGAGATGTTTCTCATTTGACTTATATACTTTCTACCTCACACTGTTCTAGCTTAAATTAAAATCTCTTTGGTCAACGCACCTTAGATAGATAGTTATATAGAAAATACTATAGCACACCTTAAAACTAAACAAAAACAAGAGAAACACTGAAAACATAGTGACAATTGGCGGCCTTATCGCTAAAGAGCGATATACCTTAATATATGAAGTATAAATAAATCCCTGTTGCAGTCCGATGAACAGTCCCATAGGCACTCCAAGCAGCGCTCTCGGATCCCTCATCACAGAGCGCGCGTCCGGCGGCGGCGACGGCGTGGAGGTGGCCCCGTAGACCGCCAGGCCGGCGCCGACCAGCGCCAACGCGGCCCACACAGCGACCACCGCGCAGCGGCCTTCAGAACTCAGCGCTATGCCCAGAACTAATTGTGTGTCTGGGCAGCCGGCAGCTCCACATGTTCTTTCCTGCAGGAAACCAATAGATTGCAAATTGCTACTCACTTCAAGTTATACCTGTAAGTTTGAAGTGTGTTTACGAGTGTTAAAATGGTGACCGACAGTGTATCTATTCTAAAGAATTTACGTGGTGCATGCATGGTGAAACTCTTGATAAGGATTCTCAACGAATAGAACATTGTCGGTTTAACATCGACTTATAAAAACAATAGGGGCATTCCACGTGAAGCGGACAGGTAAAAAGTCGGTGTTTCCGATTTTAGTAATATTATAATATTTTATACCTATGTATATTGGTACATAACCCATGTCATATTTTTTTTCCAGTGCAATGTATAGTTAACGAGATAATGGACATTGAAGTTTCGACTCGGAAGCAGGTACGCGCTATTTCAAACCCGAGGGCCAAGTATTAAATAGTTATAAATAAAAAAAGCTTGCATAAATGAGCACCCTAATTGCATTTTAGGATATATCATTTTTTTTAGGAACATACAAAGTATGTTTAATTGCTGCGACGACGGCGCAGGAGCGGCGTGCATTACATAAAATACAAGTGCGCGACGCGTTCGTCAGATCTGGAAACACTCATAATTGATTAATACTGTTTAGTATAAGAAAGTACGGGATACGATTCGACCTAAGCCACCAACCTCATAGGCATCATCATCCGTGAAAAACACTTCTTCAGGCGGCCACCTCGCCACGGTAGCGTTGGTCGGCGACACCGTAAACTGCGGAGGGGTCCGATCTTCCGGCCAAATGAGGAGCGCCGCGCCCAGCAACAGGCTCCCAAACACCATCCCTGCGTCTTGCGCACCTCTGAGCGCTCTCAAAGCCCGACGGAGCGCGATTTTCCTCCTCCCCTCATCTCCCGCCGACTGAGCCAGCGACGTCGCAGCCGCGGCCAGCGCCACCGTCATAGGAGACAATGTCACTCCACACATCCCATACAGCGCTAGCAATATCGACAGAGGAGTCGGAACTATATGAGCGGTCAACAAAACGCATACAAGTCCATGGGCTAACGCTATCACAGTTCGCGCTCCGGTTTTCTGGAGGATTAGTGGGGAGAATGGAGCAACGATCGCAGCTACGGTGTGCATCACTGCGAGGGGTAACGCTCCGGCTTCCGCACCGGCGTAGGCGGTGAAAGGGACGAGGGCAGACGCACACAGCCCTGTGGAGGCACAGAGGAGGGTGAACCGTCGAACAAGAGGCCGGGGCAGTTTGGGAGGCTGCCGGGAGAGCAGTCGTCGAACGGAAGCCGCGCCGACGGAGGACGCCGTGGACTCGCGGCGACGACCCGCGTTGGCAACATGCGCACTGGCTTGCCTGATCTGCGGCTTCTGCTTTCTCCATGGCCATTCTTTCTTGTAGATTGTGCTAACGGGGATCTGTGGGAAAAGTTGATCTCGTCAGAAATAGCAACCACTCTATCCCACTCTACCTATCCATCAACGATTGTCATTATGCATTAAAGTCAAAATTTATTTGAAAGCTTGACAATTTTTGAAAGGTTAAAAAAGCTTCACCTTGTTGGGTCCTGCTACCGTGACTTGGATTCTTAGGTAACAAATATCTTTACAAACTTTCTTTCTTTCATATAGGACCAAACAGTAGATTTGGTCTAGTAAATAGCATTTTCCTGCCTGTTCGAAGAAACCCGCGGCTTGGTCAGATTCAGACCTGTTCTGTTCTTCCCTTTGAAGCTCTATGCTGGGAAGATGGTATAGGTGCTGGGCAAACTTAATCGTACAGCATGAATACCAGTTGCTGAGGCTGCACAAGTCACCTAAGATGCTAAAAGCCTTACATACCTGTGTGATAATGGTCCTATGGCGGTGAGGGTCGGAGGTGGTGCGGACGGCGGGGGCGCGGGGCGGGGGCCGCGACCGCTCCGTGAGGTCCGGTAGACTGCCCATCAGTGCCCATGCAGCCGCCCGATGCCAAACGCCTCATCCGCCCATCTATATAGATACACATTTATTGTCCAGCAGTCGATGTGGACAGCAGCCTACGGCTAAGATTAAAACATCTAGGATAAGCTGAGAGGCACTACATCTTATTATAACACATTATCCGGGTATTTATCGCATAAATTACCCTTATTATTTCCCGCCGTTTCGCTAAGTCTAAGAAATTAGAAACAATTAAATTGCAAATTTATGATTTGTGCTCTATCGTCCGTCATAACATCAGCTTTTTCCGGTTATTAGTATGATTTTAAAAAATCCGAGATTCATTTTCCTCTGTGTATATAATTTGTTTGTTTCTCAAAGCAAAGATTTAAATCGTTAGATGTCACACCAAAAACTGTGTTCATCGTCATTATATACCTATGTATGTGTTAACAATAATGCTGGTTTTGTCAATAAACCAAACTGTTACTGCTACCATTTACTTCTGTGCTATCATGTTGCGCAAACTTAATAAATAACGCCAACCACACCAACCACGTCCCGGCACGATTTTCTCAGGATTTTTCAGGTAATTTTTTTTTGTGTGTTTATTTCTATCCAAATTATTGGCGGGCCGATTATTTCCGGTTACCGTTTGCACACTTTATATAGTACCTACACTTAAGCCCTTTTATAAAAACATGTTCGGCAATAAATATTTTGATTTGATTTGATTTGAGTGTTCACTCATTATTTCTTGGCTTCCTAGTATCAGGAGGCCAGGAACGAATTAATGAACACTTCATTGTACCTACCTACACAAAAATACTTAAAATCACCACAAATAATTTATATGTCTAAGACGTACAACAGGCGGCCTTATCGCTTAAAGCTATTTTGTCCAGGCTTAATTATTAGCAAGATATAACCTTCTAAGTAGGTACATAGTTCTCGGTAAGAACGTACCTACGTCGGTTTTTATATGTTTTTGTTAATAAATACTTGATGAGGAAAATAACATCGCCAGGTATCCCGCGGTTTAATCAGCTTCAGACGTAATGACCTGTTCTTTCTTTCCTAATAATAGCCGACATGCCGTGGTGTGCTGGCGGTAGAATGTTGCCTCTCCTCTCTTGCCTGTGGACACAGTAAGAATCTGCCAAGGGATTCCTCTGGAAGATGGGCAGGAGCGCTTTTCTGTGTATTAACTCCTATTAAACCCGTACTGCGCTCACCAATTGGGGGGGCAAATGTGGTGAGTATGTGGCAACACGATCAGAACTTGGAGATTCATAAGGGAGACCTATGTATGTCCAGTCCAAAATGTTTTGATAAACGTAAGAAACACATGTGTTTTTACGTTTACCAAAACATTTGTACAGGTATTAGTTGAAACATTCGTACTGGTATTAGTTGAAACATTTGTACAGGTATTAGTTGAAACATTTGTACAGGTATTAGTTTAAACATTTGTACAGGTGTTAGTTTAAACATTTGTGCAGGTAGTTGAAACATTTGTACAGGTATTTGACAGGTATTACTTTTCGGCTTAAAGTATTCCGGTATGTTTGGTAAACCGTATCACTTATTTGAGCGTAATTTTTTCCGAAACTGAACTAGCTTAACCGTTAAAGTTCCCCTGTAGTTTCCCTAGAAAGTTCATGGTTCAAACTTCATTCATGTTTTTTTCAGATTTGTAAAGCTAGTTTATAAAGCAGTTTAATTTATAAAGGGGACGTTCGAAAAAGTTTACATTATTTTCTTCTCATTATTTCAAATACAAAATTAAGACAGTAATCATAAAAAAATTAAATGTAAATAATACAAAATACATTAAAATTATCTCTAAATAAATTAAATTAAAATCATAATAAATTAAAAATTACAAATTGAATTCAGATTTAGGATTTGATTATGTCACAAATAAATAACCTTTATTATTAATTTCACAAATAAATGACCTTATTAATATTATCGGCGAAGATATCAAATTGAAGGGACCCAGAATACATGTTGTACCATTCTTGCAAGCGTTGCGTGAAGTCCCAAATTAGACCGCGAGCCGCCTGGGTCAAACAGGAGGCCCGGGGCAGTTTACTGGGAGCACATAACGAGAGTTTGGACCTATTGTGTTAGGGGCGTCAAGAACACCATTCGCAAGCTTGCACAGAAATACTGTATCTAGTATACATCTGAGATCCACCAGCTTACATGCTGAAGTGAGCTAGCCTTTCTTCGTATATCAGAAGCTTCTTTCCCAGGTGACAAGAGAAAGTGAGATGCCAAAGAAAGCGTTTTTGGACACCCTCCAGACGCTTCTTGTGGATTTCGTAGAAAGGACTCCAAGCTACACTACAGTACTCGAGGTTGCTACGCACTAGAGCGTTGTAGGTAAAATAGGATTTTTGTTTTAGTACACTTAAAGTTTTTCGAATTGCGCAACATCCACCCCAAGCACTTAAACCCTTTCAAAGCAATATTCTTGACCTGGATGTTTAGGCTGAGTTTAGTGTCGATAACCACTCCCAAGTCGCGGACCTCATCCTTCAAGATAGTACCTTTAATGGAGTAACTAGGTATAACAGGCGTTTTTTTCTTGTGAAGAAAATCAAGAAGCATTTTGCGACATTAAGAATCATGTCGTTAATGTCACACCAGTTATCCAAACGATAAAGATCTTCTTGAAGCAAGGCAATGTCCTGGTTATCGTTAATTAATAGTGCGGAATAGTTTCAAGTCGCAATGAGTTTCGGAAACAATCGCCAATGTCGTTAATAAAGATGTTAAAAAGTAGCGGGCCAAGGTGAGACCCCTGAGGAACACCAGAACAGACAGGGAAAGGCTCCGATTTACCACAACATTTTTTCGACATTTTTGTAAATAACTCAAAAACGATACGGTTTAAAGGAAAACTAAAAAGTGTTTATTAATAATGCCAATGAATGAATACCCTCTCCACCCCCTTTGTCTAAAAAACTGAAAAAGTTTGTTATAATTTTTCTATAAACTTTACGTGCACTTCTATTAGATATAAAAGTTTCACGGGTTTATCTTTGCGAACTTCGGAGATAAGGGGTGAACGGTAGTTTTTAATTTTTTTTTGTAAACAACTCGTAAACGATAAGGCTTAAAGGAAAAATAAAAACTGTTAATTAATGTGCAAATGAATACCTTTCATATGATACCCCACACAACCAAGTGACTTCACTTAAATATTTTGAGATCCCCCTTTGCAATCATAATAAGAATTTTTTTTTACATTACCTCTATGTTATATTAGTAAAAATGTTTTTTTTTAACCATTTACAATTTCAAGTAGATAGCATCAGTAGGAGTAGATGCATCGGTGGACGAGATCAATAACAGGTTCGTAGAAACCGTCCATACGGTGGGGACCCAGTTCTTTAAGACTCCCCGTACTAATAGACCTCAGAAACTTTCTGATGACACCCTAAACCTCATGGCTGAACGACGTTCTTTGCGACTGCAGTCTCCCGATGATGCTCAGTCACACAGGCAGCTCAATAGACAAATTTGGAAATCCTTGCGGCACGATATTCGTACCTTTAATACAGCCAGTATTAAAGCTACGATAGAGCGGAATAAAGGCTCCAAAGTGTTCGCGAGAGATAGTTCTATTGGGCAGAGCCAGATGACGAAGCTGAAGAGGGAAGATGGCAGCATAACGTCAAGTAAAGCAGAAGTGTTAAGGGAAGTCGAAAGGTTCTATGGACGGCTCTACGATTCGGTCACGAAACCTGTTTGCAGTGCGGCCAACGACCCAAGAGCTAAACTGACCCGACATTATACCGAGGATATCCCGGACATCAGCCTGTACGAGATCAGGATGGCCTTGAAACAGCTTAAGAACGACAAGGCGCTGGGTGAGGACGGAATCACTTCAGAGCTTCTGAAAGCGGGTGGATCACCGGTACTTAAAGTCCTTCAGAAGCTATTTAATTCCGCCTTGCTTGAAGGTACGACGCCAAAAGCATGGAACAAGGGCGTGGTGGTTCTGTTCTTCAAGAAAGGTGACAAAACCTTATGTAAGAATTACAGACCCATCTCGCTGTTGAGCCATGTTTATAAGCTGTTTTCAAGGGTCATCGCGAACCGTCTCGAACGCAGGTTTGATGACTTCCAGCCTCCCGAACAAGCCGGGTTCCGAAAAGGCTACAGTACCATAGACCACATACATACGCTGCGGCAAGTCATACAGAAGACCGAAGAGTATAACTTGCCGCTATGTCTTGCGTTTGTGGACTATGAGAAAGCCTTCGATTCGATCGAAACATGGGCGGTGCTTGAGTCTCTCCAACGATGCCGAATTGACTATCGGTACATCGAAGTGTTGAAGTGTTTGTATACAAACGCCACTATGTCAGTCCGAGTACAAGAACAGAGCTCGAAGGCGATTCCCTTAAAAAGAGGCGTAAGACAGGGAGATGTAATCTCTCCGAAACTGTTTACGACCGCTTTGGAAGATGCCTTCAAGCTCCTGGAATGGAAAGGGCTGGGCATCAATATTAACGGCGAATACATCACTCACCTTCGATTTGCCGACGATATTGTGGTCATGGCAAAATCGATGGAAGAGCTCAGCACGATGCTCGAAGTCCTCAATCGAGTCTCCCAGCGGGTAGGCCTTAAAATGAACATGGACAAGACGAAAATCATGTCAAATGTCCATGTCGTGCCTGCCCCAGTTATGGTTGAGAACTCGGCTCTTGAAGTTGTAGACGCGTACGTATACCTAGGACAAACAGTCCAATTAGGTAGGTCCAACTTCGAGAAAGAGGTCAATCGTCGAATCCAACTCGGATGGGCAGCGTTTGGGAAACTTCGCAACGTCTTTTCGTCCAACATACCTCAGTGCCTTAAGACGAAAGTCTACAACCAGTGTGTGTTAGTGATGACATATGGAACCGAGACGTGGTCCTTCACTATTGGCCTTATGAACAAGCTCAGAGTCGCTCAACGAGCTATGGAGAGGGCTATGCTCGGGTTTCACTACGGGATCGAATCAGAAATGAGGAGATACGTAGAAGAACTCGGGTCACCGACATAGCCCAACGGATTAGCACGTTGAAGTGGCAATGGGCAGGCCATATAGCGCGCAGAACAGATGGCCGATGGGGCAGCAAAGTTCTCGAATGGAGGCCACGGATCGGCAAGCGCAGCGTAGGACGTCCACCTACAATATGGGCAGACGACTTGGTGAGAACTGCTGGTCGGCGGTGGATGCAGACGGCTTCCAACCGCAGTACTTGGAGATCAATGAGGGAGGCCTTTGTCCAGCAGTGGACGTCCTACGGCTGAAATGATGATGATGAGCATCAGTAGTTCTCAAGATATCCATTTGTGACAGACAGACAGACAAAGTGATACTATAACATGTTATTTATGTATGAATATGTAATGGTTTTTTATTTATATATACCAATCTAATAAAATTAGTTCTATTATTAACAGGTTTATGGTATTTAGTTGTTATTTATATTAATTATATCTTATATTATATTGAATAGGTCTAATTACTGATAAAGTAACTATGTAGATAAGGTTTATGTGTGACATAGGTTTATTAAAGTAGTTAACTAGAGTTGTTTTTTTTTTAATATACATTTATACCTTTTAATTTTGTCATAGCTAATGTTTGTTTGTTATTTTATTTGTATGTAGGCACGACACTCTTTTTTTTCTATTTACCATAAGTTTTATGTACTTATCCATAAGTGAAAACTATTTAAGGCTTTCTTTGTTTCCATCATTTGTTTTGTTACTTTGTAAGCAGCTGTTTGTTTTCCGTGTAATTTAAAAATAAAAATAAAAAATAAAAATAAAAAATATAAGGGTCCCTTTCAAAGACATTTTCCGTCCCTTTTTACCATTTTGGTCCGGAACCCTAAAAAGGTAAATTATATAACTACATAATTTTTTAGGTACACAGATTTTCTTTAGAGATGAACGAAATCGATTTAGGCTATAAATTTTCTGCACATATGTAAAAGTCACCCTTTTCAATGCGATGGATTGTACATAATTGCCAATAGTTTTTAAAATAAACGAGAATTACCGTTTTGGGTTTTTCGACTTTTCATTACAAGATACATTTTCGCGTCAGTTTGTATGCAGGCGGGACCTCAGTCCGAGTTTTATCATTGTGTTTTGAACAATAACATTCAAATAATTATTTATCAATGCGTCGTCTTAAAAATATTAATTCAACTACATTGTACATCTGTTTAATTTTTATGTTTATGTATCCTTTTCAGAAAGTTACTTAACCTTACTTATGATTAATATCTTAGAGATAAATACATAATTATAAAAAAATAAGGTTTTCTGGTTAGTAACCAGTAAAACGTAGCTTCGTTTTTTGCGAACATTATTGCAGCAAATTAGTTCTTTTATTGATTTCATGTACGATATTTTTGTGTTTCTATGTACATACATATATGCATATTTTACGACGATACTTACTCTTCACGTCTTCTGTTGATATCCAAGTAACAATAAACTATCTGCCCACGTAACCTGTTCACATACACTAGAACATTTAGCATTCGATTTTCTTTCACTGCGTATTTCTTTACTAGCACTTCGAAATCACTGGTTCACAATTTGATGAACTGAATTGAACAATTTGATGTTAGGCTGCAGGTGGTCTGGTTGATCTTGAGACTGGTGTTATTCCCTGGGTAAATATCGAGGGTCGCTGTACAGGGTCGCAGCGTACTTAGCTAGAGGGTGTGAGGGTAGGGTGACCAGGGTTTTGCTTTTATATCGTTCGCTCAAACTCAAACTCAAAATATACTTTATTCAGTGCATAAGTCATGGAACGATTTTTTATTTATTTATTCAATCATCAGCACAATGCACACTAACAACGACAAAATATGTATAAGGTACTTAGAACTAACCAGTGTCATTATAACTAGAGGTAATGACATGCATAAAATGAGACAAGGCTGCTAACAAAATAACTTTGTAAAATTATGTACAAGTTGAATTACTGGTAAATATATAAACGATATAAAAAAAAACGATTCAAATGGTCAGTCCAGTAATTAGTAGTCAATCATAATAGTATAAGTTCTATTTCATGTTAAAACAAAGCGCCACGGGCAATGTCTGGATTCTGGACATAGGAATATTAAAACTATGTAACAAACACATAAAAATACTTAAAGGGGGTGCACGTAATTCCAGCAATAAGCTTTTAATCATTGATGTCGGTTTTTTTAGAAGATGTGAAGAGTTTTTGCTCGACTCATAAATTTGGTTTAAGTGAAAAAGTAATGCGAGACATAAATAGATGAATATAAATAATTATTTTAGTTTACTTTATAAAAAAGTTTAGGAAAACAAACAGCTAGCCTTAAAACAAATAGTTAAATTAATATGTACATGTAGCCGGTACAACCAGTACATGCGCACTGATGGCCAATTATAAGTTTTCAACGTTTTTGTAAATAACTCAAAAACGATACGGCTTATAGGAAAACTAAAAACTGTTTATTAATGTTCAAATAAATACCTTTTATATGATACCTCACACGACTTAGTAATTTCACTTAAAAAAATTGAGATCCCTATCTGCCCCCAATCATAATAAGAATATTATTTTTTAACATTTTCGTATATGTTTGTGCTATATTAGTAAAAAAGTGTTATCTTTAAGCATTTCAAATTTTAAGCCGATAGCATCAGTAGTTCTCGAGATATCCATTTGTAACAGTCAGACAGACAAACTGATATTATAAGGGTTCCTTTTTACCATTTTGGTCCGGAACCCTAAAAAATGTGGGTAGACGACTTATGGATTATTATAGGAGAAAAAAAATAAAAATTACTTCACAAAATAGGCATGATGACAGAAAAATCAAAGTCCCTTAACAAGAAAAAAATTTGCTGTAATTCGTTTTAACCACAGGTACATAAAGCAAGCTATTCTTTCTCAATCTTGAGTTATTTGTACAAAACCCTAATTGTTCAGTAGCTCCGGACAGTCGACATTCCATTACAGATATTTACGAGGTAAGCAGGTCGCATCTGTCTACGCCTGCAAAGTGGAAGGAAATGGAATTTGCTACACCTCATGTATAATCGTAGGTATATCTTGGCTCTAGGTATATTGCGGGTATCTTAAAAATCTTTTTTTTTAAATGCTGGACAATTCAGACATCAACGTCTTGTCCTAAAGTAAGCAAAGCTTGTGTTACGAGTACAAGAGCCACTGAAAATCAATGCTTTGTCTGACACAGCGTACGCTGATTTGGCGACCGTTTTATACTATTTCTATTGTTTTTTTTTGTTTTACTGAAATAAAACAAAAGAATAGGTAATCGTAACAGAATGTTTGGCCACTTATCAACAGGTAGAGTTTAAACAAAAATATATTTTAGTTTCAAACTCTACCTGTTGATAAGTGGCCAAAAAGTTCTGTTTCTGGCAACCATGGGCACCCTACAATGGATGCTGCTTCGGGCATGCGCAGTAGATTCATCTGGAGGCCGCGACACTGCAACTATAGCCACCTTATACGTGTATAGAAAGATGTATGCCTTCGGTCACGGTCTCATCTAGCGCACAAATTGATTTGTTTAGTGAAGGAAACGGTGGAACATTTGCCTCTTACTACTTTGGTTTAATTGAAGAAAACTCCCTAGGGGCGAAGTTAAAGTCATCATCAACATCATCTCAGCCATAAGACTGATGTCCACCTCCACTGCTGGGCAAAGGCCTTCCTTATGAATCTTCAAAATCATGAGAGGGTTGTTGCCATACTCGCCACGCTAGGCAGGCGGGTTGACAAGCGCAGTACAGGATGTTGAAATATATACGAACATATTACGATGGTGCCCATCTTCCCTTGGCAGCTTCTGACTGCACCCATGCGCAAGAGAAGAAAGGCAACATTCTATTTCCGGCACCCCACGGCGTAGCCAGTAATTGTTTATTCAAAATTCTGAATAAAATAAAGTGTTTATACATTATTTTGAGCACAACAGCTCCCCTCACAAAACACATTTAAATTGAAAAAAGCACATACTTTTTTTAAGCGAGAAAAATATGTGAATGAGTATATAAAGCCTGAGCTCAATCAGACGCCAGGAGACGCAGATGACGCGTAAACGAGAGCCAAGCTGATTACAACCGTAGACCCAGCTCTTTACATCCATATTAAAAAGGTCAGGACATCGAAAGAGTGGGATAGATTGAAGATGCTATTTGATGATTCGGGGTTTACAAGGAATATACCATACAAACCGTTAAGTATATATATCTTAGTACCTTCTCACTAACTCTAGTTTTTGTTATAACTCTAGTTTATTTTTATTTTATTCAACCTTACGTAGAACGTAGATATTTGTTTTGTTTAAACAATCTTAAATATAATTTAACATAATTGTTACCTATGTTTAAAAATTCTAATTCATAATATGTTAACTTTTTCTATGATAACTTAATTTGTAACCTAGATGTAGCTGCCTGTAATTGGGAGAACACTAGCTTATGATTTTTATTGCTTTTACTTTTGTAATAATAAATAAATAAATAAAAGGAAAATAAGTCTCCCGAGAAACCTAATATCTATTCGACTAGAAACCTGCACTCCGATGACGTCGTATGTGACGCAAATTGTTGAAGCTGGTCAGAACTTACAAGGAACGGGATTTGGCATAAACGGTGAGTGGATCGGCAGGGTGATTACGTATGTCGCGACAGGTTTTGCAACGAGCAATTGACAGCAATATTGCTGTCAAATGTCAATTTCTTGCTGTTCTCTTATACAAAATGGACATTTGACAGCAATATTGCTGTCAATTGCTCGTTGCAAAACCTGTCGCGACATACGTAATCACCCTGCGTATCCATCATGTTAGCTGGTTTATTTGAAAAATACATGGCCATGATAATGGCCATCGAACATTCCGGAATTATAATTACAACAACCACATGAGCCGAAGGGAAAATGGATGATGGACTCGTAAAATTGCCGAGTCCTAAATACGGAAAGAAAAGTAAGAGGCAGCCTATGCGCTGGACAGACGCCATCACTAAGGTTGTGGCTGAATCAAGGAATCATGAAGAAGCCTATACCCAACAATGGATGAAACCAGGCTGAAGAAGAAGAAGATACAAGTTGCACAAAGGGCAATGGAGTGCGCCATGCTCGGTGTCTCCGTCCATGATCACTATGGAGATAGGCAGGACATGTTGCCAGGCGAGACGACAGCCGATGGACCAAGGCGGTAACAGAGTGGTTTCCGATGGAAGCGAGACGGTCAGGGTTGCCGGATGACAGTGGATGAGACTTGCAAAGGACCGTTTACGTTGGCGTGCTGAAGAGGAAGCCCAGCAGTAGGTGTCAACGGGCCGGGTGCATGATAATGATGATGATGATGAAGAAAAGAAGCGGAAAAGCAACCTCACTATTTCAATATCTAAAAAAAAAATATTGAATAAGTATTGAAAATAACTCCTGTGGATTTCTGCAACTCTAAAAAATCTTTGACTAAGAAGTAAAGGAAACATGGTAACAAATGTACATTTAGCAAAAACGGACCCATCAATCAAATAGTTTAAATTATTATTTTCCTTTAAAATTATTTGATTGAAACGAATGACGTGTCAGTGACGTCATGCAAAAAATAAAATACCACGTCAAAATAAATATGTTTATTCATTTGGACTTCGATTTCTTAGCCAACTCATAACATAGGCTCTGCTTACCTAAAGACTGATTGTAATGTCCAGCATTATTTATTTAGATACATTTGACGTTTACTGTACAAACTTTGTTTTAAATATGACAAGATTTATAGTCAGATAGTAAAAGAACATAGTATGTTTTTTGGATAAAAATGTGTTTAACCATCATGAATTACGAAGACTACTAATCGTAATGACGAAGCATATTTTTAATATTAGCTGTAGCTTTAAAATTAGCTATTTTAATATTTTATCAACATTGTTTTATTAACATCTAAGTGCCACGCGGACGAAGTCGCGGGCACAGCTAGTGTATGAAATAATATGATAGGCACGGAAAACATACAATTGATGATTTTCATTGGCATGTGTCATGACAGGGTATGGAATACAAAGTTCTATTTAGTCCGTCAATTAGATCTACGTTTGTTATTTTTTGTACACATAAGGCGAGAAAACCTTAGTCCGATGGAGAGTACCTACGCCATAACACAGGTATTTACCTAGCTTGGGTTGGCTATGTTTTATAACTTGAATTATATTTATGCATTAAACCTTAGATCTAAGTTATATGATTTGTTTGACTTTAACCTTACAAATCATATATTTTTATATGATTTGTAGCGTTTGTAAAATAAATTTTATTTGTATTATTTGTATTTGTAAATAATACAAAAATAAATTTATTTGTATTATTTGTATTTGTAGATAATACAAAAATAAATGTATCTGTATTTTTGTAAGTATTTGTAGGTGATACAAAAACAAATTTATTTGTATTTGTAGATAATACAAAAATAATTAGACACGTTTTTTTTGTTTTTTAAAATTAATCCTACTAATATTATAAAACGCGAAAGTTTGTGAGTATCTATGAATGTATGGATGTTTGTTACCTACTCTTCACGCAAAAACTAGCCTACGGATTGAACTGAAATTTTGTACACGTATTGTTGACTAGACACATAGGCTACATTTTATTCGGGTAAAACGCATGCGAAGTGGTGGCATATGCTAGTGAAACAATACTTTAATACATGATGGACTAACAATTAAAATTTAGCCATCTAGCCTGTTAGAGTTCACGGGAGTGATGAGTTGCAGGGTACCAGCGTGTAACTTTGACGCTTCGACATGTATCGGGGTTATTTTTGGCGTCCAATGGATTTTGTTAATTTAGGTACATGATGGACTAACAATAAAAATTTAGTCATCTAGCCTGAGTTTACGGGAGGATGAGTTGCTGACGCTGTATAAAGCACTCAATTCGAATACCGAGATACCATAGCTAATAGAGCCCTATTTACATAGCACTATATTGTTATTATATTATTTGTTGAAAATTGACATTTTGAGTTCCAAAGCAGCCACTTTGCGCTTGTATAGGTACCTAATTGTGCAACCTCGGAAGACCAGCGCTGTGCCGCGATTTATTGTGCCAGAGCATTTGCTGAGTGGTCGCCATTTTTGTAACCATATTTTTATGAAAACTTATTGTTTCTGTGATTTTACTTTTTGATTTCATGAACCTACGTATTGTTTTTGTGTACTTTATACTTGGGCACGATATAAACTTGTTATTATTTTTATAGGACATTCATTATTTAATTATAGACAAAGTTATTATGAGTAACGAGAATCCTAGAACGTTTTTATTGAAACGAATATCAGCACAGTCATGTTGTATCTTACAACTTGACAGACACATCATTTATATGCCACTTAGCTCACAAACTACATTGTGAAGCTTAATACAAATAAATTAGGCCAGGTGCGTGTCGGGCCACACGCTATGTAGGGTTCCGTAGTTAACCGTAGACCTGTTGTTATGTTATATTGTTGTTAGAAGTTGGTGATGTTTTTTTACGTTTCCCAAAACACATAAACAGGAATGAATTGAGTTTTCGGTTTAAAGTATTCCGGTATGTTTGATGAACTACATCACTTAATTGAGCGACAATTTCACCGAAACTTAAAAAGCTAGCTCCTAAAAGCTATTCAACAATACCCCACACGGTGGGAAAATCAAGAAAAAAACAGTTCATCCTCGACTTACGTGTATGGGAGGTACCCCAAATTAATTATTTTAGCATGTTTTTGTAGTAACTCTGCGTTGTTATTTATATATATTTATTTATGTCTTTGTAAAATTACAGATTTCTAGGACTAACAGTCTCCGCAGAGCCGCAGACTGACAGACAAAGCGAAATTATAAGGGTTTCTTGTTTTACTATACGAAACCCTAAGAACTACCCGCGAACTACAGTGTTCTTTTAAGAAAACAAAGTTCTATAACCTCAAATTTTCTAGGTTTTCTAGTATCTTAAGTTTCTAAAAGATCTGTCAGCGTAAAATAAATAAATAAATAAATAATGCTGGACAATTCACACAGCATCATCTAGCCCCAAGCTAAGTAGAGCTTGTGTTATGGGTACTGGATGACTGACATACTTAATACATTATACTACATAGATAGATATTTTTATTATATATAGAAAAACACCCAGAACACCCTGAACAAATATCTGCAGACCATACAGACATTTGTTGCGAGGCGGGAATCGAACCCGCAACCTCTTGCTTCGCAGGCGGACCTTCGCCCGCTGCGCCACAGAGGTCGTCAAATTTGATATTATTGCACCGTTTCAATTTTAGAACGGCGCTAGTTAACTGAATCGCTATGTAACTTTTGTTATTGTACTAACTATCATAATAAATAAAGGCCTTTACATCTATTATAGATGATTTATACAGCGTCAGCAACTCGTATTCATGCTGTACGGGACGCTGGAGTGCCTGGGTAAACTATCATGGTTACATACTGTTGCGGTTTACGTGATATCAGAGACAAGAGTATAAAGTGATATTTACTTACCATGATTTGAGTTTTGTTGAGTTTATATTTCGACGCAGTTCCACACGTCATTATCAATTGACGACCCCAGCGCAGCGGGCAAAGGTCCACCTACGACGGAAGAGGTTGCGGGTTCGATTCCCACCTCGGGATAAATAATAATAAAATAAATAAATAAATAATGCTGGACAAATCACACAGCATCATCTAGCCCCAAGCTAAGCAGAGCTTGTGTTATGGGTACTAGATGACTGATATACTTAATACATTATACTACATAGATAGATTATATATTATTTATAGATTATATTAAAATGTCTGTGATCTGCAGATTCATGGTGCATTCAGGGTGTTCTGGATGTTTTTCTACACATAATATTTAATATCCATCTATGTAGTTTAATATATTAAGTTTACAAACTCTGCTCATTAGATTATGGGTACTTGATGACCACTTAATACTAATATCTCAGAATACTACACTACATGAATAGATATTTTTCATTATACAGGATCGATGCAAGAAAACGTATTTGCTGTAAGTAGCCAAAACCCAACTTTTCACCAGAGCCAAAAAACTTTTAAAAAGTTAGAAAAAAAATCATATCTTTTTATTTATCAGTGACAGAAAGATGATTTTTGGAACACGGTTTTGTTAAAATATTACTCATGAACAGCAATGAAAATATTTTTGTTAAAATTATTAGCAGTAGGCTTTTCATTACTTACAGCAATTGACTTTTCATTTTAAAGACCTAAAGAACGTTGTAATTAGTTTAGTGACTTCTATGCAGATAGCTAAGTTCCGTATATTTCCAGACATATAAAATGCTGTAATTGAAATATTTAATAAATTACGTACTATTAAAGAGATGCAAGACTAATTCTAAAAAAATAATGATACCACGTAATTGGTATAAATAAAGAATAGTTTGTAAGTGTGGTACAAATAAACTGCTGTAAGTTTATTGTTTTGTTTATTACTGTTACATAAAATTTAGCTTGCTCTCTAAGGATTCAATTATTATTCAAAGTGCGTCTTGCACCAAAAGTTGTTTAAGCTTAAATGGAATTTAAATTACTATTTTGACAGTAGTTTCATACAAATCTGTCAAAATAATTTTGTTTAACGCCAAATTAAATATGTTTAACTTTGGTGCAAGACGCCCTAAGTACAAGGAACATAATCCTAAACTTATTCTTCTTCATCTGTGTCTGCTAAACAATCGACTGTCTTTTTATTAAACTTCATTTTAATTTAACTTTTTATTAAATTTTTATAAATATTCTTTAGCTGTTATTAAAGTGATACCTAGCCATTGTGGCTATATATCACTTTATTATCAACTAGCTGACCCGATGCCCACTTGGTTGGGCAGTAATTTATAGCCTATGATAATCACAAATACTGTAGCTTTCTTTTAGTAAAATAATTTTTAAAATCGGTTCAGTAGATTCAGAGATTACGCCCTACAACCTCACAAACTTTACCTCTTTATAATATTAGTAGGTATAGATAATTTTTTTAGATCGTTGTACTTCTGGACACAAATTGGCAACTTAGCTGGATATACATTAAGTTTTGGTTCTGTGTCTCCAATGTCGCCAAGTTTAATTTCAATATAAGGGGCCGTGGAGTGTTTTACGAGCATTTCATCTGGCTTACTTTTTTCGTATGTGAGATATCTTATTTTTTGTAGTTTTTTTTAACTGTTTTAATAACAACATCTTCAAACCCCGTGAAATCTTTTCCTGCAAGCACGGTAACTTTATAGGGACATGGATTTTTCCTTGCCATTTCTATAACCGTTGCCCAGTGGGATGGAGCCCATACCGTCGTTTTCCTGACTGCACGTTCTATAGTTGCATGCATACTGTCGGCTATATGTACCTATGCCCTGGAAGAATAAAATTAATTTGAATTATTTCTAAATTTATGCAGCGTTTCAATGCGTATCGCAGCATGCTTAGTACGGTTTTATTTTAGTTTTGGCCAAAGCACGAATCTGCGTAAAGGAGCAAGGTTTTCACTTTTCTGCTATAAACATTCTTGATATAATTTAGCAGACAAGAAGATATTTCCGTTGATCCTCGATGAGCGTCAGTTTCAGACCAAATATTGCAAAAACCAAAGCGGGTACCACTTTCATAAACCGTAAAATTGTAAGCAGCTATTTTGCGGCAGCTAAACATGTGACTAAGTCAAAGCTCAATCAAATTACACTCTTATCTTTTTCAAAAAGTGTTTTATGAAAAAGGAATCTATTTTGAGATTCTTCTTTTTCTTTTAAATTCAAGAGTATTATTTTTTTCCATAATTATTCTCTTTTGTTTGCAAGTTGTAAGTAATCTTGTATTTAATTTGTACTCCAAAAGAATGCTGTAAGTAATCTTTTCACATGTTACTTTCATCCCATAAGAATGCTGTAAGTTATATCAGATGATTAAATAATGAACCGCACTTTTGCTGTAAGTAAAAAGAGTGTTAAAACACCGTTTTTTTAGTGACTTACAGCAAATTGAATACGTAAACTTTTTAAAATTATACCCTAATTTAAAAGTTTTTGTCGTCGTAGCGATATGACACCCCAACCATTCGACGCAGAATTTTTTTCTGAATATGGCTGTGTATTCAGTCTACTTACGCCATTCTTACAGCAAATACGTTTTCTTACGTCGATGTATTAACATCGTACAACATGTGTACTAAGCCAAAAGGGGGTGATTCTGGCCATCTCAAAGAACAACTTTGTTCTACGACTTTCGAAGATTCCGTGGATTTCATTCAAGAAAAGACTACGAAAGTTACTTTAACAGCTGAATATAAAATAATGGCATCCTAAACGCCAGACGATTTTTGTCAGGGTCATTGAACTCCACGCAGAGTTGCCCTACAGGTACAAATAAAAATACCTATAATCACAAAAAGGTTTTTTCAGTAAAATAAAAAAAATAAAACATCCAATGTTGACCCCAGGATCATTTTTACATAACACCAACTAGTAAAATTGTAAATAAGAATATAAAAAACACGACTATCCGTTTTTTTCCCTTCCAAAACTATTTCTTTTCATGGGCTGAAACCCTTGGTTATTTTATTACACATATTATAATACACCCTGTATATAGAAAAACATCCATAACATCCTGATCAAATATTCTGCAGATCGTACAGATATTTGTCCCGAGGCGGGAATCGAATCCGCAACCTCAACTGACCTCGCGCTGCGCCATCGCCACAGAGTTTGTTATTGCAGTGCTGGGCAACATACTTAACAAAATGAACGTACTTAACCAATTAAGTTTTTACAAGCAATAAGTACCCTCCTACTAAATGTTGGTATCCGTACACAGTCATTAGGTGACTATGTATGCATATAAATGCAACATTACTAGGTGGTTTCCACTCATATCGTTTAAGTTATTAGTCGGCATCAGACATGATTGTCGTTACCCTATCTTTTCTAGCCTCAATATTATTTATTATATACTATCTAAGTACACTCAGGTACAACTATTGGAAAAATAAAAAAGTTCCATACCCTATCCCAGCGGCAATTTTAGGCAACTATGGAGACTACATGTTGCTCAAGCAACATATGGGTACAGCTGCTCAAAAGCTCTACAAACAGTTTCCCGGTGAACCGTATTTTGGAGCATTCTACGGAACCGAGCCAGTGTTGATCGTTAGAGACCCTGAAATCATCAAACTAGTGCTGGCAAAAGATTTCTACTACTTCAGCAGCAGAGAAGTCACAAAGTACACAGACAATGAGGTGTTCACACGAAACGTATTCTTCTCCGGCGGAGACAGGTGGAAGGTGACCAGACAGAATCTCACGCCTCTCTTCTCATCAGCGAAAATGAAGAACATGTTCTATTTAATTGGCGAAATTAATCACACTTTCGAGAAGATGATGGACAAATATGTGCAGGAATCAAGTAATTTCGAAGCGAGAGCTATCATGGCGAGGTTCACGGTCAGCGTAGTTTGCTCCTGTGCTTTTGGCATCGACCCACAGGTGATGGAGAAGCCAGCCAACAATCGATTTGTTGACATCGCCTTCAGCATCTTCGAAAACACAACGTATCGTGGTTTCAAGAACGTCGCCCGCGCAGTGTGGCCAGCATTATTCTACGGGGTTGGTTTCAAATCGTTCCCACTGACCATAGACTCGTTTTTCACAGAGCTGATTACTGGCATCTTCCAAGGTAGGGGTAACAAGCCCTCTTCTAGAAATGATTTCGTCGACATGGTGCTGGGTTTTAAAGAAAATGAGTATCTAGTTGGTGACAGTCTTTCTAATATGAAGACAGGTGAAAGTAAGAAGGTGCATATTGTAGTTGACGAGGCTCTATTAACAGCTCAATGCATAACAATATTCGCTGCTAGCTTCGAGACAACTGCTTCAACACTAAGCTTCACGCTATACGAAATAGCAAAGAACATGGCCGTTCAGCAGCAAGCCCAGGAAGAGATCGACGCATTCCTTAAAAAACACCATAACCAAATTACCTACGATAATATCAAAGAGCTGACATTCTTGGATGCGTGTATTGACGAGTCTATGCGGCTCTACCCAGTGCTGGGCGTGTTGACGCGCGAGGTGGTGGACCAGTACACGTTCCCTTCAGGACTTCAGTTGGATAAGGAGATGAGAGTGCACATCCCAGTGCACGCCATCCACCGAGACCCAGCTCACTTCCCAGACCCGGAGGTGTTCAAGCCAGAGCGGTTTTTGCCGGAAAATAGGAGGAATATTACGCCATACACCTATTTGCCTTTTGGAGAAGGACCAAGGATTTGCATTGGTATGTACTCATGTGTTTATTAGTAATAATGTTAATTCATTCATCATAATTTTTTGGCCGTAATACGTCCTCTACTGAACACAGGCCTACCTCATGGATCTCCATGAGAGGTAGTTGCCATGCTCACCACGCTTGGCAGGTGGTTTGGCGAGCGCAGTACTGGATGTTGATACACGGAAAGACGCTGCTGCCCATCTTCCGGAGGTATCCCTTGCAGGCTCTTACTGCATCCACGGGCATGAATGTTAATTGGTTGATAGAAAACTGCTGGGTTTCTTTAGGGATATAGGACACTGCCCTTTGAAAGCTACACTGCAGCTTATCAAAGTTGTTTTGAACTGTTATAGTGTTTCAATAAATATATTCTTGTTATCGCCTGTAATAAGATTTACTAGATGTGCGAAAACTATGTTGCTTTCATCATCATCATCAACATCGCAGGTAGTACGTCCACAACTGGACATATGACATAAGCCTCCATCATGGATCTCCAAGTACGGATCATGAGGGGGTTTTTGTCTAACCACGTTTTGCGGGCGGAGGTACACAGAGAGGCCACATTCTACTGCCGGCACCCTACGGCAACAATTTGTTATTGCTTTTTAGTAAACGAGTGTCAATCAACTTCTGCAATAAGGCGCAAAAAATTGTTAACAACTTTAGTTTCATGTGAGAATATATCTCATCAACCCGATAAAAAATAGTTTTTAGGATTCCGTTGTACAAAAAGGAACTTTTATAGTTTCGTTTTGTCTCTCTTTCTGTCCGTCTGTCAGCGGCTTTACGAAGAGACTATTAGTCCTAGAATGTTGTGTTTTTAGTTTTTCGATCGCAATTAAATTATAATATAATAACATAAACATAGGAATTTATCGCGTAATCATCATTTCAGCCATAAAACATTCACTAATGAACAAAGGCCTCCCTCATGGATCTCCATGAGGGGTAGTTGCCATACTCACCACGCTTGGCAGGCGGGTTGGCGAGCGCAGTATGGGATGTTGATATATAGAAAGACGCTGCTGCCCATCTTTCGGAGGTATCCCTTAGCAGGCTCTTACTGCATCCACGGGCATGAGAGGAGAGGCAACATTCTACTGCCGGCGCCCCACGGCTAATACCTTTCGCGTAATACCTTTGATTATTCCCGACGTTTCGACTGTGTTTCAACAATCGTGGCCCCGGGTTGACTGGAGATTTCATTGGAGTATCATGCACAAAGACATTTTCCACATCATGCATCAAGAAGCGATGGTGGTTTTGCAACTACCCTCACTTTGTCTTCAGAACTCGGTAAGGCCGCGTTTTCATTGCGGCACACAACATTAACAATATCTTCACTATGCAATGTTACATCACGACACGCACTAGACCTACTTTATCACTGGATTCCAAGGTATCGGGAGCCTAAATCCATCTTCACGGTTGAAATTCGGGTGATTGCTGTAATTTTGCCTGGGCGTATTATATATATATATAATCACGCCTTAGATTAGGGTACGGGGTAAAACATGCTGAAAAATAATAAAGGGATACCTACCATGCACGTAAGATGGATATATTTTTAGGGTTCCATACCTCAAAAGGAAAACAACGGAACCCTTATAGGATCACTTTGTTGTCCGTCTGTCCGTCAAATTGGATGGGTGACCGTATTTTTTTGTGCATTTTTAAAACTTTTACTAAATCAGATCAGCTAATTTATAGTAATTATTATGTTGCTACATACCTACGGAACCCTCGGTGTGCGAGTCTAGTTCGCACTCGTCTGGTTTATTTTTTAATAATTAATGACTAGCTGCTGCCCGCCGCTTTGCATGTATTGTACCCGGATAAAAAGCAGCCTATGTGTTAATCCCTATCAATATCTATACGTGTGCAAAGTTTCAGCTCAATCCGTAGCGTAGTTTTTGCTTGAAGAGGTAACAAATACCCATGTATACAAACTAACATTCTGCTTTATAACATTAGTGTGATAATTTTCAGGCGCGAGATTCGCAAGGATGACGATGCTGCCGGCGCTGGTGACAGTGCTAAAGAAGTTCACCCTGGAACTGGCTCCTGGGATGCCTTCGAAGCTGGAGCTGGACGCCCGCAGCATCGTGACGCAGCCCACCAATGGGATCCACTTGAAGGCGGCCGTCAGACAGGGCTGGGAGGAGAGGCTGTATGCTAAAGTGAAATAGGTGATGATGCTGATTCTCCATTTCGACAACGGCTTCTGCTACTTTAAATGTTTTAATTAGGTTTATTGTTCCAATTTTTTTTTAATATACAGACAGGTTTTTGCGCGGCCTTGGAGGCTTTTTCTATATATATAAAATTCAAAGTCCTGACTGACTCACTGACTGACTGATATATCAACGCACAGCCTAAACCATTGGACCTAAAGACTTGAAATTTGGCACACATATACCTTGAGTATCCTAGAGATGCACTCAGAAGGGATTTTTCGAAATTCCCACGGGATAGGGAATAAATGGGATTTATATTTTCCAATCAAAGTGGCTCTGCGTGAAAAAGGGGATTTCAACGCGGACGAAGTCGCGGGCAAAAGCTAGTAGCTTCTATATCTGTTGCCATGCCTCGGAGGCCGCAAACACATTGTCAGTTGCGAGCCATATTTAACGGAAATTTACAGGTTGTAGAGTGAAATGGATGTAAGCAAACAAACACCACTAGATATATTTCTAATTGTTTAACCATGAATATTGCGTGTGTCTAAGGAAATCAGCGCGAAGTTTCTTTTGAATTAATACATTTGTATTGTTTTTTGTACTGAACTACTTGTAATTTTTTGTGATATTTGTTGTGTAATAATGTTTCAAATAATAAATAAATAAAAGCATGCTCTAAAATGTTTTTATTAATATATTTTTTTTTTATTTCTCCCAAACCTGTAAAATAAGTAAAATGAAAATTGTAGTATACAGAATAACTTTATTGTTCAACTGTTCTACATTAAGGTGTTTAAATAATTGGTACAAGTTTACACAGTTTGTCCAAAACTGGACAAACAATAGACGATTTGAAAAAGTAATACCTTAAAACTAAATATAAAAAGCTTTACCTACAAACAGAAACTTATTCGTTTAACAACAAAATAATAAATTATACCTACTAATAATGACAGATTTTTTCAAAATAATCTTATTTTGCGTACTCACTGTCCCTTTCCTAATATTCTTTTAAGTTATAAAATACTTTCGTTAATAGCCATTTCCTTAGACAATTTTGAAAACTTGTGATTCTATCAATAGTTTTTATTTCTAATGGCAGATTGTTATATATTTTTAAACCTTCAATATATGTGCTCTTACTATACATACTGTTATTTATTTGTGGAATACATATGTTGTGTTTTTGCTTTGTACGAAGAGAATTATGCCTGTTGGATTTATGTTCGAAAAAGTAAAATCGATTATTTTTGACGAAAATGCATATTTCCAATATATATGTACTGATTAGGGTGAGGAACTTTTCGTCTTTAATATATTACGAATTATTATTTTAATATATTACGAAGGGATTCGGTACTTTTCATATGTTACATAGATCTTAAACATTTTTTCTCTATTATAAAAGCAGACTCAACATCTACGGAGTTCCCCAAAATATAATGCCGTAACTTAATTGGGGATAAACTAGACCGTAGTATGAACTTTTTGCTACACTTTTAGACGAAACAGAGCTTAGTACAGACAAAGCGTAGCAATATCTAGATACTTTTTATGAATATTGTTTATGTGGGTTTTCCAGTTCAGATTTGAATCAATCGCTACTCCTAGAAATTTTGTTCAAATTTACAGGTGTAGTTTTATAGTTTTTAAACCTCATTATGTTAGTTTTATTAATGTTAATTTTAGGATTTATGGTAGCTATCCAATTCACAACGTTTTCTAATGTAGAGTTTATTCCAGTTTCTAATTCTAAAGCCGTTTTTTCTGTTGAGTTACAAAGATTGTAGCATCATCTGCAAACATTACACACAAATGCTTAGTGATGTCTGGCAGGTAATTTATGTATAAAAGGAATAGTAATGGTCCAAGGATGCTTCCTTGTGGTACACCGTTTTATCAGTAAATTCAGAATTCATGTTTTCTACTGTCTTATTTTTCGGGTTATAACCATCTATTATGGTAGATTGGAATCTGTTTGACAGATATGATTTTAATAGGTCTAAAGCCGTTCCCCGAATACCATTTTTCTCTAATTTATTAAGTAAAATTTTGTGAATTACACAGTCAAAGGCCTTTGACATATCTAGGAAGATCGCAACACCAAAGAATTTATTATTGACGTCGTCCCATATTTCTTAACAGTTTGAAAATAGCTTAAGTTGTATTTTTTTCTTTTTGAAATCCAAATTGATTTTTATTGATAATATTAAAGGTAGTGAAAGAGAAGAGTCTATTGTATATGACTTTTTCAAAAATTTTGGAACAACAAGGCTATTGGCATTTTAGTTTTGGATCCTTTTTTAAATAAAGGTTTGATCACTGCCTTTTTTAGAGTATAATAGTATATAATATGGATGAATTGTGATCATGAAAGTTAATTATTAATCTGCAAGACTGCTACAACGATTTAGGTTCTCATCTAAGATAATAAAACCATGTAACCAATATAACTCCTGTTGGATTTTCTGATAAATCTCCTTACAACTTAATTCATTAAATATTAGAATAGGTAATCGATAAGAGTCGCAAACTCGATAATTTTAATGGTATACATTGAACATTTTCCCAGCCCTAGTCGTGTCACTTGGCATTCGTTTTACGGACTAGGTATAGTAATATTATCCTATCAAATACATAAATGAGAAAATGGGAGCCGAGTTCAATATTTAGAATGTCGTGGTTGTTGACTTCGCCCAGGAAATAGTTGAGATCTAAATGACGCCAAGGCCTGTAGATAATCCTGAAACCTTTTAATAGAATATTGCTTAGGATCAATTTAAGCTCACCGTTTATATTGGCTCTTTTCTATAAATATTAATATATAAATATAGTCCTCCTCATCGATTTCGATGACGGCGACCTTTACTTTACTACCTGTTATGAGCTCTAATATGGCTGGCCAAACCAAACTTGGTTTTAAAAACTCTACAGCAGGAGTGACAGTAGAGCTGATATAGCTGATATTTTATTAATATATGTATATTTAGATATGTATAAAAGAATCCCTATTTCCCTTGGTCATGGCATCACGCGTGAACGGCTAGACCGATTTCGCTATATTTTTTTGTTGTGTTTGTTATTGTCAGGAGAAGTGTAGAAGTAGGGTAGGAGTAGAGTAGTAGAGTAGTAGTAGTGGTAGAGTAGTAGTTAGAAGATGTGCTAGTAGGTAGTTAATTCTGGGCGGCAGAAAGTTCGCCGGGACAGCTAGCATAACAATATATTTAAGAAGTGATAGCTCCAAAATTAAATATTAAAACAGTAACTTGTCAGTTGTGAAATGTCCTGTAATCTGTGACGCTACCGCGTGTCTAGGTAACTGTAACATGATTGTGCCCGTAATTTCTTCAGCTCCCCTTACCGTTCAAACCGGCTGATTACGTATCTCGCGACAGGTTTGCAACAGGCATACATCTCGCGATCATCGCTGTCAAACGTCGTTTTTTGCTTTTATTTACTACAAAGTTGGCCATTGACAGCCATGAGCGCGAGATTTACGCCTATTTCAGCGTTGATGAGATATATGCCTGTTGCATGTCGCGAGATACATACGTGATCAGCCTGCGGAACAGAACAATGGAGACATTATTGCTTAGCGGCAGAAATAGGTATGGTGGTGTGATTCCTTCCTGCATCTGTATTCGCCACAAAACGTCGTCTTCGCGGATTTTGAACAGTCAATTTTGTATAGCCCCTTGTGTATTTAGCATATCAACTGCCAACGACACTTGAACTAAAGTTTGTCAGGCGCAATTTCCGTATCGCGACCAAAAATCTAAATCTTTAGATGTGCCCTGACGCCCTGACTTTATTAAGTGTGTGTTAACAACAGGGTTCGCCGATATATATCAGCGGATATAGAGGTATAATGATTTTTTCTTGTCTTCTGAACTAAAAATTTTGGAGATTAATGTTTACCCTGGCAACAGGTAGCGAAAAACTACAATTTAGAATAATTTAGATTGTTTCCCAAAATGGCAACCTCATTTAAAGTTGGGGAAATCCCCTGTAACTTACCAGTAGGGCTAGCTTTTTATTGAAATTCAAACCTTAACTTTATACCGTTTATGGTTTATTTTACGAGGTATTAAAAAATGGGGATTTCCTGGTGCTCCTAGCTTTAATAATTTTCACTTTCTATTTCTATGGAATCCTCGCAAGCGTGACAAAAGAACTTACAGAATGAAATTCGCTTCTTTTTCTTAGCCTGGATATATGTATATCGTATATATAATATAAAATATAAAATCGTATTTTTCAGAGCCCTGGTTAACAATACTGCACACTAATTTTG